>CAUYUJ010017272.1:0-50181 GCA_963575745.1 Prorocentrum cordatum | reverse complement strand
CGCCTCCTGTTGCTGCTGCTGCTGCCTCCTCCTCCTCCTCCTCCTCCTCCTCCTCCTCCTCCTCCTGCTGCCTCCTGCTGCCCACGGGTGCTCGTGCTGCGCTCTGGCCTCCTGCTCTGCTCCCTCCTCCCGTTCCTGCTCCTCTTCGCCCTCCCGCCTTCTCCGTCCTACCGTTCCTCCGCTTCTTTGGACTCCTGGAAGTGGGCACCAACACCAACACAGGGGGTTGTCACCACAGGGGGGAGATTATCCTAGATCTCGGTGTTGGTGGTAATGTTTCGGCCACCTTGGAAGCCAGAGTATTACCACCATCACCGAGATCGGGACCTTCTTCCATCGGTGGAGGCACACCGACGATATTGGTGTTGGTGTCAATCTCCAGGCCTGCGACTTCTGCCTCTCGTCCTCAGCGTCCTTCTGCTCGCCACCCCTTCCCCCCTTTGCGGGGGCGGGCGGTCACTCCTTGTCCGGGGGCGCGTGGCTGAAGAAGTGGAGTTCCGCTGTGCGGGCTGCGGCTGCGCTGTTGAATTCTCTCGCTCCTGACCAACAAAATATGGTACCCCCCCCCGGTGAATGAATTCTCGCCCTCTGTGTTGGTTTCTCCTCGTCTACGTTCTCCTCGTCATCTCTTGCCCTCGTTGGCCTCCTGCTCCCAATCATTTTTCGTCGTCGTCGTCTCCATTGAATTCTCGCCTCCGGTGACAACTGTGTTTGTTCAATGGAAGTGCCCCTCGCGGGGCTCGCACCCTGCTCATCACGGGGGATCTGGTGTCACCAAACTGTGTTGTCGGCCCCCAGCGTTTCCAACAGCATCGGCTCCCGCTGGATACTTCCCCACATTGTACAGGGCGGTTTTTAAATACATCGTTTTTTAGAACTCTAAGATTTTTAATCCATAATTGATGTGTGAATTAATTGATGCATGAACTCATAGTTGTTGTTACTACTACATCCCTGTATTTATCATACATGATCCGCACGTGGAGCATGTATAAAAAAGGCACTGTATGGAGAGCTCGCGCTCTCGCGCGGGCCCTCCGCACAGTGTAATGCAGGGATCGCGCTCTCGAGCGAGCCTTCCTCACATTTTTTTGCCGCGCCCTCGACACTCAGGAATCACGCTCTCGCTTTCGCTTTCTCACGATTTCCTGGAGAATCGCGATATCGCTCGGGCCTTCCTCGCGAGTCATGCAGGACGCACGCTTCAGCAACCCGCCTGCTCGACCTGGCCGCCTGGGCCCGCCTCTCCTGCCCACCAGGGTCTACCCGCCCGATCAGCCCGTCTGGTTCTGCCACGTGTTTTCTGCTCCTGGCCCGCCTCCTGCTAACCTCTCTCGTGCTCCATCCTCCTATCTCCCCATTGCCCCTTCCTTCCATCCGTCCTCTCTTCCCCTGCCTCTGGGGCTGCACGATATACCCCCAAGGGGGAACGAACGAAGACGAAGAGAGCGGGTCTCGAGGGCCTGGATTACACGTGTTGAATTGCACGCGAGCAGATAAGAGCGAACAGTCTTAAACTGACTGTTGTTGTTACTGTTGCTGGTGTTGTTGAACCCTCTCTTCGGAAGAACAATTGTTGCTGATCCCCCCTTCCGGTAACCATTATATTTGTTATGTTGACATGCCCCCCAGCCTGTTTTTTATAGGAAAGTGTGGGCGTTGTTGGCCCCCGATCTACAACAACAGCAACAACAACAGCAACAACAACAACGGTTCCCGCCTCATACGTCCCCACAATGTGTTGAAAAATCGCGCTTTCGCGAAATACGTCCTTGAACTTTACGCAAGGATCGCGCTCTCGCTTGGGGCGCCCTCGCAACTTATTCAGACGCAGCGCCTCGACACTCAGCAACAACGCTTTCGCTCTCGAACTCCGCAAGATCTACTTGGGAATCCTGCCCTCGCTTGGAACTTTATGACGGTTCATGCAGGACTTACGCTTCAGCGACCCCCCCGCTCGACCTGCCCTTCTGGGTAGCCCGCCTGACACGCCCGTGAGGGCCCGCAGTCGCCCCTCGTTGCCCTTCGCCGGCCTTCGATACCCCTCGCTGCCCTTTGTGGCCCCGCTGTCGCACTTCGTGCCCCCCCCCCCCTTCATGGCCCCGGTGTCGCCCTTTGTGGCCCCGCTGCTGCCCTTTGTGGCCCCGTTGCTGCCCTCAGTAAGCCCATCGCTGCCTTTGCCCTTCGTGGCCCCCGCTCGCCCGCGCCCTTCGTGGCCTCCTCCGGCCCTCCGTGGCCCCGATGTCGCCCTTTGTGGCCCCGCTGCTGCCATTCGTGGCCCCGTTGCTGCCCATCGTGGCCCCTTCGCTGCCCTGTGTGGCCCTATATAAGTATGCCCTTCGTGGCCCCCGCTCGCTCGCGCCTTCGTGGCCCCCTCACTGCCCCTCGTGGCCCCGTTCCTGCCCTCAATGGCCCCGTTGTTGCCCTCTGTGGCACTGTATACGTATGCTGTGCGTGGCCCCCGCTCGGCCGCGCCCTTCGTGCCTCCCTCGCTGCCCGTCGTGGCCCAGCTGTCCCTTTGTGGCCTCTTGCTCCGGCCAACTTTTCTGGATCCGAGCGCTTCCTCATCATTGTCTCCCCACTCCGTTCTCCTCCTCCGCCTTCCCCTAGTCCTCCTGCTCCCCCCGCGCCTCTCACTCCTGTTCCTGCTGCTGTTCCTTCTCGTCCTCCTTCCTCATCCTCCTCATTCTCCTCCTGCCCTTCCTCCAGCTCATCCGCGACCTCCTCCTCATCCTCCGCCTCCGCCTCTTCCTCCTCCTTCTCCTCCTCCTCCTCCTCCTCCTCCTCCTTCTCCTCCTCCTCCTCCTCCTCCTCCTCCTCCTACTCCTACTCCCACTCCTACTCCTCCAACGTTCAGCACTCGACCGTTTTGATTTTGGATACCACGATGGTGTCCTTTGGGAGGCCCCAGGTCCGCTATGACACCCTTCAGGGTAGAACATAATCAGCACAATAGGAAGGGATGGATGTGAAGGTGGGATGTCAAATATGGCGCGAGCGCGCCTAGCTTACCGCACTCCCTTGCTCCCTCCTTTTCCTCCCCATCTTTTCTGGGACAGTCCTAGATCTCTCGCTTAGGGAACCCGAAGTTGGAGTCAACGGCCAATCTCTCCGAGGCTGCGACTTCTTTAACCCTCTGTCTCCAGACCTCTCGAACCCCTTTCCTGGCGTCGGTCTTTCATCCCAGGCAGTCTTTTGATCGTCTTCCTCCTCCTCGACTCCTGCTCTTTTTCCTCCTCGAAGCCTGCATCCTCCTCGAATCCTTCTACTCCACCTCCTCCTCCTCCTTGTCCTTGACTTCCCCCCACCTCCGCGGCCGCCGCAATCCGCTGGAGATCGGGGCAGTCCTCACCTCTAGCGACCTCCAAAAACAAATTGTAGTTTTCAAGTCAACAGAGGCCTCAACATATTCACCCGCGCGGACCACACACACACAGTGGGCTCGTGCACTCTCGATGCAATTATCCGTGGTGCAATAAATCTATCGATGCGCAATGTTCCTGTTTGTCCCAACACTCCTGTGAAATGGGTGCTCGTTTTGAATCCGCAGCCCTCCTGCCCTCCTCCTCCTCCTCCTTCTGCTCCTCCTCCTCCTCCTCCTCCTCCTCCTCCTCTTGCTTCTCCTCCTCCTCCTCCTGCTTCTCCTCCTCCTCCTCCTGCTTCTCCTCCTCCTCCTCCTCCTGCTCCTCCTCCTCCATTTCTCCTTCTCCCCCATCCTCCTCCTCCTCCATCATCCTCCTCTCCTCCCCCTCCTCTTCCCTCCTTTCCTCCTCTGTTTTCTCTGGCCTGGCACATGCGGACACAACCATCAAGCGTTTCCTACCCCCGTTGGAGGCACGCTCCACCTGTGGCCCCAGCGTGGGTGATTACATGGCGTTCCCCCGCCCATTTCGGCCCACGGAGCTCCACTGACTGCCCCAGCGGGGATGACCACATGGCGTCCCCAGCCCGTTTCGGCGCACACCTCACACGATTCCTGCCCCCATGAGGGGCTCCACCTGTGGCTACGGCATGGGTGACCATATGGCGTCCCGCAGCCCATTTCGGCGCACCCCTCACGTATTTCCTGCCCCCATTGGAGGCTCCACCTATGGCCCCAGCGCGGGTGACAACATGGCGTCCCCAAGCCAACTTCGGCGCACCCGTCACACGTTTCCTGCCCCCACAGGCGGTGTGGCCCCGGCGTGGGTTTCGTGGCACCATAAAAGGCTTCACCTGTGACTGCGGCATGGGTGACCATATGGCGTCCCGCAGCCCATTTCGGCGCACTCCTCACGTGTTTCCTGCCCCCATGAGGCTCCACCTGTGGCTGAGGCCTGGGTGACCACATGGCGCCCCCCCGCCCATAGGAGGCTACACCTGTGGCCCTGGCGTGGGGCACCACATGGCGTCTCCCAGCCGATTCCGGGGCACTCCTCCCACGTTTCCTGCCCCCATTGTTGGCTCCACATATGGCCCCAGCATGGGTGACTACCATGGCGTCCCCAAGCCCACTTCGGCGCACGTCTCACACGATTCCTGCGCCCATGGGAGGCTCTACCTGTGGCCCCGGCGTGAGTGACCACATGGTCAGACGCTTCCCGCCACCACAGGAGGCTCCACCTGTGGCCGCGGCATGGGTGACCACAGTGTGTCCCCCCCCAATTCGGCGCACCCCTCACACGCGTCCTGCCCCCATAGGAGACTCCACCTGTGGCCCCAGCGGGGGTGACCACATGGCCTCCCCGACCCATTTCGGCGTACCTTTCGCACGCTTCCTGCCCCCCATAGGAGGCTCAATGGGTGACTACATGGCGTCCCGCAGCCCATTTCGGCGCACCTCTCATACTCTTCCTGTCTCCATAGGAGGCTCCACCTGTGGCCCTAGCAGGGGCTTCCACATGGCGTTCTTTCGCCCATGTCGGTGCGGCCTTCACCCATGTCCTGCCCCTTTCATCAGGTGGCCCCACCTATGGCCACAGCGGGGGTGACCACATGGCAACCCACAGCCGGCGCACCTCTCAGACGCATCCCGCCCCCACAGGAGACTCTACCTATAGCTCCAGCGGGGGTGACCACATGGCGTCCCCCCGCCCATTTCGGCGCGCGCCTCGCACGACTCCTGCCCCCATGAGAGAGTCCACCTGTGGCCCCGGCGTGGGTGACCACATGGCGTCACGCAGCCAATTTCGGCGCACCCTTCAAACGTTTCCTGCCCCCAGCTCATCTCCTGGCCTAGGCGTGGGCGATCACATGGAGTTTCCCTGCCCATGTCGGCCCAAGGGACTCCACGGACTGCCCCAGCGGGGATGACCACATGGCGTCCCCCAGCCCATTTCGGCGCAAGCCTCACACGATTGCTGCCCCCGTGAGAGACTCCACCTGTGGTACTGGCCTGGGTGACCACATGGCGTCCCCCCGCCCATTTCGGCGCCCCTCACACGCGTCCTCCCCCTCTCATCAGGAGGCTCCACCTGTGGCCCCAGCGGGGGTGACCCCATCGTCCAGACAGCCGGCCCGCGGTTATCATGGCTTAGTTTGCTCGCCAGGCTAATTCGTAGAACTCCCCACGTTGAAGAAACGCCTTTGGGCTCCAATTCTTTCAAAGCCGTGGATCGGGAGGGGAAGCGGTCGCCAGCAAAACGAGTTGGAGCGTCGGTGGCGAGCGCAGCGATACAGAAACGGAGGAGGCAAACGGACGCGAAGGACGACGGGGGGGCGCACCGACAATCCCTGCGGGTCTTGGACGACATCGATGGAGCCTGTTTTTGTCGCGCCCAGGGCGAACATGCACAATATATTCACACACATGCGCTTAAGGTGGGTTCGTGCGGCGTCGGCCTGCGCAAAGGTTTTCGACACCGCGCCGATGGTTCAACCCTGAACCGATTAAGGCCACGATCGTTCAAAATTGAATTCAAGTGGGGTCAATAGCCTTACCGTGTCCGTCGGTGCTTCCGCGTCGCAGACTTCAACCTTGAACGCTTTTGCCGGCGTCGCCAGCGCGCCAACGCCGCACGAACCTACCGTATCCTAGCTTCGACCCCTATGAAAAGAGAGTGTCGGTCGTAGCCGAGAGCCCCAACGGCAGTCGAACCCACTATCTTCAGAAAGCGTCAAGTGGCTTCTGCCTCGATGCACTGCGTGTGCCTTTAAAACGTGTTCGCGAAAACTGGCGCTGACACGCGCCGTGGCAGAGCTGAACGCCGCTGGGCAGCGCCAAGCGGAGGGACCTTCGGCGTGGTGGAGGGGGGCGACGGGAGGAAGGAGTAATGAGGGAAGACGGATGAGAGCGTAGGCACGAAACAATTGAAACGGATGCCGCCGATGCACGACACCAGAACATGCATGAACTCAAAATGAGGACAGAGACGAGAAAGATCCGGCAGCGAACGATAGGTCAGGCTGGCTACGCATGTACGGCAGCGGGGGGGCGGCGATCCCTAACGGTGGTGCGGGGGGTGGGCGGGGGAAACATGTGTGAGCCCCCAGATGGGTAAACACATATCCTGGCGAAGAACCTAACCATATGCCGTTGTGCGTAACGCGGTTGTTAGTACCCTCTTCTGTCGAGCCCGTTCAGTTGGCCACGAACTCTGTGCGAGTTGTGCCAAAATCGGTGCGGTGCCACCATGCGAATGCAGCCTCTGGTGCCTTCGGCGGAGCTCCCCATGGGGCCACGAAGCGTGTGAGGGGTGTGCCGAAACGGGTGCTGTGCCACCGTGCGACAGCAGCCGCTGGGGCCTTCAGTGGAGCTCTCTGTAAGGCCACGGAAGGTTTGAGGGTTGTGCCGACACGGGTGCGGTGCCGCCATGCGAACGCAGTCGTTGGGGCCTTAGTTGGAGCTCCCCATGGGGCCGCGAAGCGTGTGAGTGGTGCCAAAACTGGTGCGGCGCCGCCATGCGAACCCTGCCCGTGGCGCCTCCAGTGGAGCTCCCTATGGGGCCGCGAAGCATGTGAGGGGTGTGCCGACATGGGCGGGGGACGCCATGCGGGGGTTGCCAATCGGTGAAGCTCTCTATGGCGTCACGAAGTTTGTGAGAGGTGTGTCGGAATCGGCCTGGGGACGCATGCGTACCTTCCCCCCGCTGGGGCCTTCGGTGGGACTCTCCGCGGGGCCACGGAGTGCATGAGGGGTGTGCCCGACTGGGCCTGGGGACGCATGCGAGCTGTGCCACTGGGGGGCCTTCGGTGGCGCCCCCTTGTGGGGCCACGAAATATGTGAGGTGTGTGCCGAAATTGGCCTGGGGACACATGCGGCCCCTCCTCTGGAAGCTTCGGTGGAAGTCTCTATGAGGCCAGGAAGTGTGTGAGGAGTGTCCCGCAGTGCCTGGGGACGCAGGCGTATCCCCCCCTGCGGCCGTCGGTGGAGCTCCCGAAGCGATCGAGGGGTGTGTCGACATGGGAGAGAACGCGTTTCACGGGCGTTTGCCTTGGGAACATCCGGCGGCGCGTTTCGAACTGGGGGGTGGCCCCTCCCCAACACTCGGCGCCGTCAATCAAAACCAGGGAGACTCCCCTCCCCCCACCCCCCCCCACCCGAACCCTCCCCCTCTCCCAAATGGGGGGGGGTTCAAACCGCCCCCCGGCGCCGATGACGGCGCTGGCGGCCGCCAGCAGCGCCGACGGCGAGGACGCAGCGACGATGACCAGTGGCAGCCCAAGGGGGAAGGGTTCAACCCCCCCCCCTGGCGCTGGCGCCGGCGCTGGCGGCGGCCAGCAGCGCCAGCGCTGGCGCCGGCGACGGCGGAGACGCAGCGACGATTACCACCACCACCACCGCCACCACTACCACCACCACTTCCACCTCAACCCACCACCACCATCACCATCAACCCACCACACACAACCACCACCACCACCACCACAGCCACCACCACCACCAGAACCACCACCACAACTCACCATCACCACCACCACCACAAAAACCCACCACCAGCACCACAATCTACCACACCACCACCACCACCGCCACCGCCACCACCACTAGTAGCAGCACAACCCAACGCCACCACCACAAACCACCACACCACCACAAAAAAACGCCACCACCGCCACCACCAGCACCAGCACCACGTCCACAAACCACCGCCACCACCACAACCCACCAGCAGCAGCACCACCACCACCACCACAAACCACCACTACACCACCACCGCACCACCACAACCATCACCGCCACCACTCACCATCACCACCACCACCACAAACCACCACCACATCACCACCGCACCACCACAACCATCACCACCACCACTCACATCGCCACCACCACAACCACAAAAGAACACCACCACTACCACCACCACCACCACCACCACACCACCACCACCCCAATCTACCACCACCACCCCCACCGCCACCGCCACCACCACTAGTAGCAACACAACCCACCGCCACCACAGCCACCACCACCACCAACCCCACCTCCACAAACCACCGCCACCACCACAACCCACCATCACCACCACAAACCACCACCACACCGCCACCAAACCACCACTGCCACCACCACCACCACAACCCACCACCACCACCACCACACAAACACCACCACACCACCACACCACCACCACACCACCACCACCACCACCACCCACCACCACAACCACCACCACCACCACAACAAACCACCACACCACCACCACAACCACCACCACCACCGCCACCACCACCACCAACCCACCACCACCACCACCACCACCGTCGTCCTCGTCGACACTCCCCGCCGCCGCTGCCCGCCGCCGCAGGCGTCGGCGCTGGCCCAGAAAAGGAGATCGTCGTCCCCGCCGCCGCCGCCGCCAGCCGCCGCCGACGCAAGCGCCGGCCCGAGGAGAGGAGGGGAAGCAGGTGAGGAAAAGAGGGGGGGTTCGAACTCACCCACCCCCACTCCTCCGTCAAGGGGCTGGGGATCGAACCCCCCCAACCCCTCCATCCAGGGGGGGGGGTCCGGTTTCACCCCCCCCCCCTTCCAAGCGACCACAGAACGCGCTCTTTCCGACATGGGCTAGGGGATTGCATGCGTCCCCCCCCCCTCCAGGGGCCGAAGCCAGAGCTCCCTCCCTCTGGAACTCGGAAGGTGTGAGGTGCGTTCCGGAATAGGTTGGGGGACCGCATGCGGTACCCCCCCCCCGCCCTTGGGCCTTCGTTCATTGGAGCTCCAGCTGTGGGGCCACCAGTCGCGTGTGTGGGGTGTGCCGACGTGGGCTGGGGGACCGCAGGCGTTCCCCCCCCCCCCCGGGGCCATAGTTGGAGCTCCCTATGGCCCACGAAACGTCTGAGGGGTATGCCAGACTGTGTCGGGGGAGCGCATGCTGCAATATACCCACCTCCTGGAGCCTCAGTTGGAGCTCCCTAATCCGAAAGCCCTTATAACGGCGACGAGGCGACGATCGAAAGCAGTGCCCCGGCACTGCTTTGAACGCGTTCAAAGCAGTGCCCCGGCACTGCTTTGAACGTATGATATGATGATATGATGATGATTATGATTGATGATGATGATGATTTTTCCAGCGTACACTGTCCGCAACTGCGGCAATCAACATCATGCTCCACTTGCCCGCAACTGCGGCCATCACCAACGCTGCCCCTCGAAGCTCCACGGAGGGCGCTCGGCAGGTCGCCCGCTCGAGCCCCACTCGACTTCACGCTGAGGAGGCGAGCCCTCAGGGGCATTGTCCGCAACTGCGGCATGATCAGAGGGCCACCACTGCGCGCCATCAGCGCCCCATTCGCTCGAGCTCCAGTCCCACCAGGACCAGCCCTGCCATCTCGTGGCGGGACTGCGCGCCTCCCATGCGCCGCTGCCGCTGGCGTCCCAGGACCCAGCCGCCACTGCGGCACAAGAAGGGGTCGCATCGTCGCCGTTGGCAGCTTGCGGCGGTGGCGTGTTCCCAGCTCGCTCAGCCCCAGCGTCTCTCCCCGCAACTGCGGTTCCCATCTGGGGTCGGACGCCCTTCCCCGCAACTGCGGTGTCCGCGTAGCTGCCCTTCTTGCCGCCCTTCTTGCCGCCCTTCCTGCCGCCCTTCCTGCGTTCCAACCTCGCGGCGAGTCTTTCAGGTGACCTGCGGCACGTATTGTGCGTGAAAGCCACCAGAGGGAAGTGCGCTCCGTGCCTCGCCCTGCCGAAGGCGCCATGCCATATCTTGTCGTCGAGGTTGCCCTGCTTCACTCTGAAGGGATGGCGCACCCAATCGTCGCGTTCCCTGCGCGCCATCCTTTGCTCGAACTCCGCAACTGCGGTCAAGGATTCGCCAGATGGCGTCAGGAAGGCGCGCATCTTGTTTTCAACGGGCTCAGCCTTGGGCACGTAAGTCTGAAGCATCTTCCCAGGGCCATTCGTGTAGTCGAAGACAGGGAAAGACGGATCATGCTGGGTCGTCAAGAATCCGCCCTCACGGTCGTGCAGAACACTCAGGCCATGGTGAAGCTTGTACTGCCCAGGACAGTTTATGAACAAAATCGCCATGCTGTCTGCCCTGGGCTGGCCGCCTGCTGTCTTCCAGGGGGTCCACGCGGCGACGTCCACAGTCAGGCCGCAATTGCGGCACCAGGACACAAGCTGGAACATGCACATGTTGAAGTCCCCCATGCAGACCTTCACGTCCCATTCCCTGACGTAGGCGACGAACCAGTTGTAGAACTCATGGAGCTTCGTGACGCCCCAGTCTTGGTTGGCCAAGCTGTGGTGGACGTGCACCGCCATGACGTTGAAGGAGCCCCCCAAATGGGTCACGGCCTGGTCCAGGTGGACGCGCACCACCATCGCCCTGGAGTACTTGTTGTGCAGCTTTGGCGCAGGAGCCTCCGCAACTGCGGACGTTTCTTCTTCTTCTTCGTTTTGGACTTCTCCTGCTTGTGGAAGAGTCTCGCAAAGTCTACGTGTTCAATGTGGCCGCCACTGCGGTCCCTCATGCCAACAAGGAGGGTCCCTGATGGCTCGCCGCCCTTAACGCACAGGTAGTTGTATTGAGTCCGACTCCGAAACCTATCGTCCGCAACTGCGGCTGCACTGTCCCTCGCGTCGTGCTCCCCACTGAGTACCGCGCAGGTCTCGTCGTCGCACTCGCAGAGGGCGATGATCTGGGCAGGGTTCGCGCGGAGCTGCGCCCACTCGTCCGCGCGTTGCGTGGGTCTAGCTGCAGTCCCTCCGAAGTTGGCCACGTAGAAGCCGACCCGTCCCGCTTCGAACTCCGTTTTCTCCTCCCATGCGTCGACAAGAGCTCTTTGTTTTTCCGACAGATTGCTTGTCTCGATGATGGGCACCCGTTTCCAGGGTCTCCGCGACGACAACACTCTCGGCATGTAGGAGTCATGTGCTGCCGCAACTGCGGCTCCCGCACCTCCCCGGGACTCAGCCTCGTCAGCGGAGGCAGCCGAGGACGCGACGGTGCTGTCGCCATCTTGCGTCCGCTGGTCGTCGTCATCATCCGCAACTGCGGCTTCCTCGTCTTTGCCTCCCTCCTCCTCCTCAGCGTTGTGGATGAACACCGTTCTGGCGAATCGAGGTCCACGGTCCATACTCCCTGAGGATGCGCTCGGGCGCGCGGGCGGCCACATGCTTGCGTCTTCGCGTGCGCCACCTCGAGCCACGGTGGCTACGGAAATGGATCGTGAATGGGCATGGGGTCGGATGGAGGGAGGAGACAAAGAGGATTCGAGGAGTGGCAGAAGGAGGGCGAGGACTCAAAGGAACCGAAAGAACAACAAATGGACTGGCGGAGAAGCAGAAGGAGGGCGACGATTGCAAGGGACTGTGAAAGGATTATTTTCACAGCAGCAGGAAGACCGCAACTGCGGTTTTGCCTCATCTCCTGCCCGCGCGGGAGCCGCTTGGAAAAACAACTTCCCTCTGGACTTCCTGTGGGTCCGCAACTGCGGCCTGCATCACGCTAGGGCTGGGATTACCAGCGCCATTTGCCCTCCCAGGGTTCTCACTGTTTCCGAATGCACGAACTGCGACAGCGCCGAACGGTTCCCAGACGCCGCGTCGTTCGCGACTTTTTGCAGCCACCCAGCAAACGTGAGCGGCCATTGCTCCTTGTGCTGCTTGCACATCTCCTCGTCCCAATGCGTCTTGAACCATGCCCACTCCCCCCTCTGCTCGTCTGAGAGGACGCCTTTTCCGCGAGCCAGGCGATCCAGAGCTGCCATCCTGTTTTTCTTGATCTTGAACTCCTCGGGATTCCACTGCGCTAGGGCGTGTTTGTTAGCCAAAGCCGTTTCCACCGCAACTGCGGCCTCCTTCTTTGCCCTCAAGGCGGCCTCGGCCTCTCGAATCTGCTTCTTGAGATCGTGCAACGCCTTCGTCCTGTCGTTCGCTTCCAGAGCCAGGCGCCGCTTTTTCGCCACCACTGCGGCTTCGTGGTCTCGCTGGGCAGTCAACGCTCGTAGGACCTCGTTGTCCTCCCGCGCCAGCTCTCTCAACCGCTTCTTTTGTTTGTGTCGTTGCTGTCGGCAATCCTGCGCTAGTTTCTCCATGCCCACTTGGCGCAGCATATCTTCCGCCTCGCGGAGCGTTTCTGCCAAGGACGTCGCCACTGCCACCTGCTCGGCCGCCTCTGCGTCGACCACGCAGTCCATGGATACCGAGGATCCTTGAGGCCCAGGTGCCGCAACTGCGGCATCGCACTGTTCCGCAAGAGCCTCGGCCCACGAGGCCTCCTCTTGCTCTTCGTCCTCCTCGTGCTCCTCGTGCACCTCCTCCTCCTCCTCCTCCCCGCCCTCCTCATCGCCCTCCTCGTGGCCTGGCTCCTGGCCTAGCGCTTCGTCGCCGAGCTTCTCCAACACGGAATCTGTGGCGTCGTGTTTCTCGTATTCGTGTATGAGACGCAGCACGTCATTGTAGGACCATTTCAAACGTTTCTGCTCGCATTCTTCCCTCACCTCCGCGACTGCGGTGTCCACTTTTGCTCGCAGCCCCCCTGCTTCCCAGAGTTCCGCCGCCTCTCGGCAAATCTCGAGATCTCCTGACTTGTCGAAGGGCGCTCGAATTCCCACTTTCAGGAAACCTTTCGCGGCGTCCAAGTGCAACTGCACATCCTCCAACACTGACAGCATCAAGTCGGCGCAATCGGAACGCCGCAACTGCGGCACGTGCTTCCCCAACGCCATTTGCTGCACCAGCGCTTTGGTCTCGAGGGCAATGTACCGGCGCTTCACGTGCTGGTTCAAGTCCGTGTCCACGGGCTGCGCAACTGCGGTCGTCCCCCCGCCGTGAATGATCAGCACGTAGCCGCGCTGCCAGGCGAGTCTCCGCACAGCGTCTGCTTTGTGCGGGGAATGGTCGTCGGCCATGAGGATGCGCCACTTTCCCCGCAACTGCGGGTCGTCGGGCCAGGCCCGCAAGTGCCGCTGCAAGAATGATACAACGTCGTCTGCGCGGTAGGACCCCTTCTCGGACGTCGCCGTGCTCACCCAAGACGGATAGCCGCGACTGCGGGCATGTGCGGCCAAGCCCTCAGCGATGACAGATCCCCCCTTGAACATTAGCTCCGCCGGCGGTGGTCCGCAACTGCGGATGTCCTCCGCGTCGCTCGACACCGTCAGGTTCGCTGTCCACCGAGCCCTGCTGTCGTCATGCGCCTCGACAAGCGGGACAATGCCACCCTTCACAGCCAAGGTCGGCTTCGAGGCCGACGACGACTCGTTGTGGTGAAAGGGCGACTGGTCCCAGTTCAGGATGTGCGGGTCGTACCCCAGAAGCTCCTCTGCAGCTGCGCGGACCCTGGCCACGTTCAAGATCATAGTCTCAAAACGAGATTGGAGCAACCATTTTGGCACCTTGTACTTGCGGTTCGGCTTCTTCATGCTCAGGCCGTAGGAGCGCCGCCACTTCACCCACCACCGAGGCCGCAACTGCGGCACCATCGGTTTGCCTCCCCGCTTCATTGTCTCCACGCAGTAGTCCGCGACGAGTTGCTTCGCCTTCGTAACCAGCAGGGATTGGGAGAACCTGGCCAACATCTTGGGCCTCTCCTCCGCAACTGCGGTTCGCTTGGCCACCGCCTTCCAGTCCACGGAGTACCTCATGTGGGACCACCACTCGTACAGAGCGGCTTCCAGCCATGGAGCCTTGTTCGGGCGCCCTTGGTTGCCCCGCGCGCGGCGTCGGCCATGCACGCCCGCCGTGCCATGTCCACCTTGTGTGCGCCAGTTTTGAAACCACTTGGAGACGGCCTGGCGCTGCTGGACGACCCCCATGCCCTTCGGCCACGTGAACCGCCCGCAAAAAGACGCGATTGAATTCCGTGGCAGAACGCCCTCGCCCATCCAACCACAACTGCGTGCGTGCGCCTCCAGTTCTTTGCAAACCAGTTCGCGGTCTCTGAGCATGTGCGGGCACACGCGCCGCTTCTGTTCCGCAACTTCGGGTTTTGGGCGTGCGCTGGCCAGTGCGTGCGCCCTGATCTGCTCCTCCTGCAACGCCTCGGGCATAGCCTCAGCCATGGCAAGCAATATACCCATGTCCTGCACGCCCGTCTGCCACTCTAACGCCGCCATGAGAGCGGGGCGTGGCGCGCTCGCCTCTCTCGGCGCCTCTGCTGGTTCGCCCTCGCCCTCGGAGTCGTGCAGGACCATGGGTCCAGCAGGGCCGCTGGCCCCGCAACTGCGGTACGCCCGCACCTCCTCCAAGGTTAGTTCCTGCGTGACAACGAGCATGTCGTGCAACCACGGTTCGTCCCAGCGGCGCACCCCGAAATCGTACAGTTCCTCCCGAAGCCATTTGCGCGTCTCGGCATTTTGCGGTTTCTGCAACATCATCGCCATAAGGTCAATGCCGCAGTTTCCATCGCAAACAGTCCCTAGGACCCATTGTCCCAGAGGACCGTAGAACCTGTTCAACGCGTCCGCCCCCTCAGAGCACACGCCACCCACCGCAACTGCGGCCACCCAGTGGCGCACCTCATGGAGAGGGTTCTCGGGAGTCACGGGCCTGAGTTCCACCGTTGTCCATTCCCCGAACAGATCCTCAGCAGCGGCGAGTACGCACGCCACGCCGTCGACGGCGCATGGCTCAGTGCACTTCTCCTTTGCCCAAGGCATGTAGAAGTCAAGGAGGTCCTTGCGGTTCTCGCCTTCCCACACGTAAGGTCGACGCCCGAACCGCAAGGCAAACAGCATGAAAGCTGAATACCCTATGTAGGAATTCTCGGACAGAATCTGCCTCAGGAGAGCCATCACGACGTCAGGCACCGTCGCCGCCACTGCGGCCTGGATCTTTGGCGCGTCTTCCACAGGTACACCTTTCTCTGGCGCCAGGGGTGGCGCCGCGACTCGTGGCCGCAAGGCGTCGCCAACAGGCGCCGCAACTCGTGCTGCAGCCTTTGGGTCTGGGCACGGGAAGAATGCGACCTGCGTCTTCGACCAGTTCTCTGGCAGCGGCCGCGCTGGTGGCAAGCGTGCTGGAAGTGGTGTGTCTTTGTCCGCTTCCACTCCCTCAGGAGCTTCAACCGCAATTGCGGTCTCCTGCGCAGCAGGCGGGTCTGGTGTTGCGTGCACTTGAGCTGGAGGAGCTGGAGGGACTGCTGCTGCGGGTGCTTCGGGCACAGGGGCTGCTGGAGGTTTGGGTTCTGCGGGTGCTTCTGGTGCTGGAGCTGCGTGTCCTTCTTGCGCAGGAGCTGCGAGTTCTGCTGGTGTTGCTGGTGCTATGTGTGCAGGGGCCGAGGGAGCCGCAACTGCGGTGCCGCCTGGAGCCGCAACTGCGGGGGGTGGCGTCGCGCCCGGTCGCCAAGCAGACGGCCGCAAATGAAAGCGAGGCGGCTCAACAAGGCCGTACTGCGACGCGGGCCACTTCGCTAGGCACGGAAAATCCGCACATGCGTGCACCTTTATCTTCTTGGGGCACGGAACGCCGCTACTGCGGCCCAAGATGTTGGCGAGCCCAGTGGTGCCATACTTCGTTTTCCTCGGTGCGCAGCCGCTGTCGTAATGGAGCCACTCCACCTCGAAATGCGTTCCGTCCTCCTCGCCATACCATGTCCGCCCCACGGGAACATCCATGAGCGGTCGCGTGGCGAACGACTCGGGCCGGGCACTCGGCTGCGGGCTACAGAACTAGGAAGAGGGAGGGGAGGAGGGAGGAGCAACTGAAGACGATGCGGAGGGGCGAAGAAGGAGGTACTTTTCAACAACGCCCGCGCGGAAGCCCCAATCATCGCGCGCACAGGGTTTCGATGCTTCACTCCATGCTTCTCTAAGAAAAACGCTCGCCCACACAAGTTGGCGCACTAAGGCGTGCACCCGTGGAACACCCTAAACCTTCCGCCTGCCTCCTCACACCGCCTCGCCCTCCGCGTGTTCACGCGCACCCAGCCACCCCGCAACTGCGGGCACTCAGTAGCCCCACCGCAACTGCGGCCCATACGGCTTCGGGCCTCAGTCGAACAGACTGGGGATTTGGAGCTCGAGGTAATCCAGAGCCGCTTGCTTGCGCTGGTGCTGCGTCATGCCCTCCCACTCGTAGTCGTAGCCCTTCACCGACTGCGCCGACTGCCACTTCTTCTTTGTAAGTTTCTTCACATCCATCTCGATCCTTTTGCCCTTGTTGGCACACTCTCGCGTGATGGTCGCGACCCAAGCGCCCTTGAAGTCCCAAACGACGGTGAAGCCAGAGCCGCTCCCCTGCGCCACGGGGGGGTCGACCTCCTTTTGCTTCGCCAGCGGGGTGGCAGGGTCAACCGCCGTTGCCCAGTCCCTGTCCGCCACTGCGGCCTCGTCCTTGTCGCCGTCGCCGATGTCGGGGACACCGCCGAGGCTCACGTCGTCCACGATCATGTCGATCAGCCACCCAAGGTCTGCAGCGTCCAGCCACAACGTCCTCCGCTTGAAGCTGGCCACCCGCACGTTTCGAACGGCCGTGTCGTGCGGAAACTTCATGGGGCTCTTTGCGGGCATCTGTACAGAGTGCACAGTGGCTATGGCCGACTCCACGGCCTCGCCCCTGGGCAGGCCAGTAGTCGCCGCACGCGTTCCAGTCTTCTGCTTCTTGGCGCTGGTCGGGGTCGCTGCCTGCTTCTTCGTGGCGTCCGTGGAGCTGACCAGGGCCGACATGGGGTCATCTGCTTCGTCCCCCGCGTCGCCGTCGCTCTCATCGTCCGCAACTGCGGCGCCGCCCTGCTTCGCGACTTCTTTCTTCAGCGCGTCCCAGGCCTTGGAGGCCTTCAAGGCCCCTGCGGTCGGTTTACCTTTGGCGCACACCTTGAGCAGCCAAGCCTTTTGCATGTTCACGTGCACGAAAGTTATCTCTCCGAGGGGCCATGCGTGGAGCACCTTGACATCCTTTTCGGGGATGGGGGTGGTCTGCGCAAGCCAACCTCCACGGATGCACAAGACCTTCTCAACGCACACAGGGCTCCATTCGCTCGAAGTCGGCATGTGTGCTACTGCGCTGGACACAGCCGCAACTGCGGGCAAGGCGGGGGTGCGGGCAGTGGGGCCGCGCGCGGTTGAGCCAGATGGCGAGCTGAACGCCTCCCTGGAGGGCCTCCCTCGGTCCCTGCGATCCTCGCGCCTCCCTGGAGGGCCTCCGCCCTCAGAATGCTTCAAAGCAGTGCCGGGGCACTGCTTTGAAGCATCAGATGCTTCAAAGCAGTGCCGCGGCACTGCTTTGAAGCATTCTGAGGGCGGAGGCCCTCCAGGGCCTCCGCCCTCAGCCCAGGGCCCTCCAGGCCCTCCAGGGCCTCCAGGGAGGCCCTCCAGGGCCTCCAGGGAGGCCCTCCAGGGCCTCCAGGGCCCTCCAGGCCCTCCAGGGCGGACGCCCTCCAGGGCCTCCAGGGAGGGAGGGAGGGAGTGAGGAAATGAGTAGTTTCGGCTTCCAACTTGGGAGGAAGGGGAGAAAGGAGGAGGAGAGAGGGAGGAAGTGGAGGAAGGGCGAGGGAGGAGAGGGAGAAGGGAGGGAGGAGGTCCGTTTCGAACCTCCGTGCTCGATCGTCAGCGGTCCGCTACTGCGGCATCAGCTAACAGAAGCAGTGACACTGCAAACTACACGAGCGCTCCGCAACAGCGGTCACGCGTGCGCCCCCCCCTTCGGCCTGTTGCCCGCAACTGCGGTCACGCGAGCAAGCCGCCCTGACTGCCGCCACTGCGGCTTCTTAATTAGAGCGACATCTTCCCGCTTTCGTCGAACCCTTTCTTCGATTTCTTCGGCGCGGGCTGGCCCGAAGGCTTCCCTTTGGCCCTCTTGGCCGCGTCCGTCTTCCACGTCTCCTCGGCCGCCTTCTTCTTCGGTGCGGTTTTGGGTCTCGCCTCCCACAGGAGCTCTTCTCCTTTCTTCACGGCCGTGGTATTCACCAGCACAGGGACATTCACGGCGAGCACGACCCCGCCTGTCCCAGGCACGCACACCGCCAATTCTTTCGTCTCCAGCTCCATGTTGATGCGCGCAACTGCGCTTTCATTACGGCTGTTTCTCTGCTGGATCTCCTGTTCCGTGACTCTGTTGACTGCCCAGAAGACGTGCATTGTCTCTTGCGCATCCCACTTCCATGCTCTCAACCGCACATCGTGGTCAGCCACGTCGGCGGGCGTCTTGTCCGCAGGCGGCTTGAACTCGGGGTGCAAGTAGAAGGTCGTGGGCGTGGCCCCATTTGGATCTCCTTTCACCCAGACTTGCACGGCCACCCTCTCGGGGTGCGTGCTTGCGGCGTGCACCTTGGATGCCTTTGGGACGCACGGCCACAACTCGATGCATTTTTCGTCGTTTGCAGCGGTTGCCTTGACGGTGCGTTTCTCTGTGTCAGCGTCTTGCAACACCTCTACTTGCGCTTCCGCAACTGCGGACATGTGGCGCGCCCAAAGGCACAGCAACACTGCGCTGACCAAAGCAGGCTCCCGCCCCAGCTCCTTCGCTGCCGCTGAACGCCTCCATTCGGCGATTGGCAAAGGGAAGGATCCGCGTGGAATGGCCGTCGTGTCCCTGCTGCGCTGGTGGTTCGTTGGTAATTGCGTCGTGGGGTCAAAGGAAATGACCGTCGGCATCAACTCGTGCTCCTCTGCGGAAGCCTTTGTCTTCCCCGCCACTGCGGGCTCATTCGGTTCTGGGCGCGGCAACGCGTTGAAATCGAACCAATCGGGCTTCCCGCCTCGGACTCCCACTTCGCCGAGGGCCTTCTCAAGGGCGTCCCGATTGGACTTCGGCTCCACCTTCCCCGTGGCCTCCGCGCAAGCGCGGAGGAGCGCCTGACGATGTCCTGGGATACTTCGTTCCTTGACGTGGGTGTCCTTCAGGTACTGCATGAAGCCGTCTGCGGTCAGTATGCACAGGTTCGCCTTGAACTCGATCGCCTTCTCAGGGCCCATGCCGTCGATGGCCTTGCTCAGCGTGAACAAGTACAAACGGAGAGCCGAGTTCATGTCGATGAGGAAGTCTCGGAACTCCTTCTTCTTCCACGATTGTTCTGGGTCAGGGCACCACACAGGAGTGTCAACGCCCCTCTTCCTCGCAGGCGCGTTCCTGTAGCATCGCATCACCACGGCAACCTTGACCCACGGCACTTCGTCGGGAAGCTCGCTGGCTGCCCCGAAGGCACCGAGCCGAAGGGCCCTTCTCCTGGAGTTCACGTAGACCTCGCAGAACTGGAGCAGCAAGGGGATGAACTGCGCTTTCGTGCTCCCGAGCCCAACAACGAACGAGAACAGCTCAATGAAGTCTGGGTCCTGAACGACTCGATCGAGTTCGTGCATGACGGAGAGCTTGACCTTTTCAAAGGCAACCTGATCCGCAACTGCGGCGTGCAGCTCCGCGTCAACAGCCTTGCACAGAACACGGAGCGCGGTGAGTTCAGTCGTTCGCAACGCAAAATCGGCTCCTTTATTGAGGGACTGGCTGATGAGCGAAGCACCAGTGGGTTCCTCGTCCATGATTTTCCAGCTAAGCACTTCCATGAGCATACCCCCCTGCACGAGTTTCTTAGCGACAGGGTCATGTTCCGCCACTGCGGCCATGTCGAGATTGCCGTCCTTATCGAGCACGCGCTTCAGCCTCGCGCTCTCGTCCTCCGTGAACTCCATGCCTTGGGGGATGGGCCACTTGGCTCCCAGGGCGCACGCCCGCAACACGAGGCACAAGTGGGAGTGCGAACACGTCCCATACGCAACGTCTGTTCCGCAACTGCGGTCGAAGCACGCAGCGAGGTGGCCGGTCGCTTTTTCCAGATTGTACTCTGTGTACGTCTGGAACTTCGGGTCCTCCTTTTTTCTCAGCACCAGCTCTTGTGCTGGGTACATCTGAACGCAGACACCTTCGTGGTCAGCTTCGGCTTGCGTGAATCCAGCCAGGAAGATTTTCACAGCGAGTTCCCGAACCCTTTCCTGCTGAGGGTAGTGCCCGCCTCGGTTGCCCGTGTGCGGGGCGAGCATGAGCACAGGGAGGCGCACCTTGTCCCCTGTCCTGAATCTAGACCTCAAGGCGTTGGCCCTCTGAAAGATCCCTTGCGTTCCGCCTGGAACTGCGGCTGTCTCGTCCGCCACTGCGGCTTTCTTGTCCGCCACTGCGGCATTATCTGTGCCGACGCTGTCGTTCATATCTGTGCCGACGCTGTCCGCCACTGCGGCCCGGAGCTCCGATATGGCGGACTATGGCACGACGTCCGTCGCTCAGGGTGGAGGCGTGTGTGCCAGGAGCCCAACGACCTGCTGAGCCGAATGCCTGCGGACGACTGAAGGCTCAGTTTTAATCCAAAATATCGGGCGAGAGCTTGGGGGGGGTGCAGGCTGGAGGAGGGAGGGGGGTGCAAGCTGGAGGAGGACGAGGAGGGGAAGGGGAAGGACAGCTAGGACGGAGGTGGCGGGGGGATGCGGCCTGGAGGAGGACGAGGAGGGAGGAGGGAGGAGGGAGGAGGGAGGAGGGAGGAGGGAGGAGGGACGACGACGACGACGACTGCTGACGACAGACGACAGACTTGACGACGACGACGACCGACGACGACTGCTGACGACAGACGACAGACGCGACGACGACGACGGCAGCGACGACGACGAGGACGGACGACGACGATGATGATGACCCAGCGCGCGCACACTTATTGCAAACTGCGGCTTCGCAACCGCGTGCTCTCCTATTATACGCAACCGCAACTGCGGCTTCGCAACCGCAACCCCGCAACTGCGGGCTATCCTACACCGCAACATGCAACTGCGGGCTATCCTACACTGGGATGCACTACGCAGGCAGCAGGCGCCCAGTAGTACCGAGCTCTGTTCCGCAACTGCGGCTCCTCGGTCTTGCCGCACTCACCGCTCGTCCGCAACTGCGGCAGATCGCGCCTCTTCGTGCTTCCGCTTGCTCGCCCGACTTGCGCGTCCGTGGCCGACGAAGACGATGTTTTGGTGGATGCCCTCGCACCAGTGCGTGCTGAAGGTCTTCTCGTTGAGCTCCTTCTGAATGACCTTGCCGATTGGGGGCAGCGCTGCCAAGCCGAGCTTTTCTCTGACTCCGCTACTGCGGTCAGGGTCATCCTCCCACTTGGGCATGTACTTCGCTGGGACCCAGCGCCGAGAGATGATGGAGTCGCTTGTTCGATGCATCCAATCAGGGAGCCACTGGGGATCGTTCTTCGACGGCCTCCCTGCAAAATCAATGTTGTAGTCCGCAATGCGCACGTCGCACGGGCCAATGGGGAGGACGTAATTCGGATGCATGACGCGTGTGCCCTCCACAATGCCTCCGAACAGGGCGGGTCCAGCCCTGAACACCACCCCCACCGGGCAGGTGTAGCTGGCTCCGCAACTGCGGCCAAATGCTGCGAGCTGCTCAGGCGGGATGTCAAACAGGCCGCACAAGAACCGCACATCATTTTTATGGATGGAAGCAACCGCGTCCTTGAAGAAACCTGGATGCCACGCTGTTTGTTCTGTTTGCGTGATCTTCTGTTGGAGACGTTCGGTGACTGCGTGTCTGGACACGACGGCAAAACGGATCACCGCGGCAGGATTCATCTCGGAGCCCTTCAGGCGAAAGCTCAGGATCGTGACGGCGTGGGTGGCCCCAACAACATGACCCGCAACTGCGGTCTCTGCGATGATGTGCGGGCGCACGAGCACCACGCCCGTGTCTCTGAACAGGGCAACCGTCGTCCAGTAAGGCTCCACGGAGGCGTTTTTCAAAGTGACAGCGTCGTCGACGGCAGTCCTGAGTCCAACGCGAACGTCGTAGCTGCAAGCGCCTTCGACGTTCCCCGTGCGGAACAGCTCGGGGTCCCATACGACGAAGACGACCGCCGCAGTTTGGTGCAAGATGCACCTGAAGACATCTTCCTTTGTTGCCACCTTCGTGATGACCACCACGTTGAACACCAAAGCGATGGTGGACGGAACCCGATTGCCGTCTGCTGTACGAAGGAATCCTTCGTTCCACTTGGGGCGTTCCCCAAAGTAGTTTATCCCTGGAGGGGACCTGGTCCGCTGCTTCTTCCGCGGTGCTCCCGCATCTTCCCGCAACTGCGGTTCCGACGGAGGCCCCGCGCGACCCCGCGACTGCGGTTCTGACAGCGGCGAGTCTTCCGTGGGAGGCGGCCTTTTCCTCGGCCGCGAATCGGCCGAGGCGGTTGTCTCGGCGGCTTTCTCCTGGGAGGCGGCCTCGTCTTCGGGTTGGGCGCCTCGTTTGGACTCGGCTGCGAGCAGCACGGCCGAGGGCGCGCTGCTCCCAGATGAGCCGCGCGCGGCACCTGGCTCGCCGGCCACCCCCGCAACTGCGGTCTCGGTGGCGGCTCCCGTCACTGCTGGTTGGTCCTGCTGCTTCGTCGGCGTCTGCGCCCGAGGCCCCCATTTTGCCTTGGGGGTCAAGTGCGCCCTGCGCAACTGCGCCTCTTCGCGCCTCCCACCAGCAGAGCTCCCACTCGCAGCGCTTATCGGCGGCGGCGGCCGATATTCCCGCGAGGAGCTAGACGACTGCGGGGAGGCCTCGCGCGGCGGTCGCTCGGGGCTTCCGCAACTGCGGTCCTCCGTCGGCTCCGCGACTGCGGCATCCGCGGCAGCCCCTTGCAGGCCGAACCTTTCCCGCAGTTGCTGCTTCAGCTCGGCGAACCGCTTGTCGACCTCGGCTTTGCGACCTGGGTCCATGGCGTGGCCGCGCGCGGCCCCCGTCCGACGGGGGAACTGCGGCCGGCTTGGGAGAGGAAGGACAACGAGGGAGACGGCGGGGATGAGGACGAGGAAGGCGAAGAGGAGGATGGAGAGGACGCGACGGAAGAGGATGGCGCGAAGAGCTCAGACGAGGGTGAAAGGAGCAAGGGGACTGCGACGAGGATGACGGGGCAGAAACGGAGGAGGAGGAATCAACAAAGTCCGCAACTGCGGCCCTCGGGGGGGACTGCGACGAGGACGACGGGAAATGACTCGGCCAACGGAGGCGGGCTACGGCCAACGGAAGGAACTGCGACGAGGAGGAAAGGCGGAGGGAGGAGACTGCGACGAGGACGACGGGGAAGGGGCGACGAGGACGACGAACAACTGCGGATCCATCTGTTTAAGTACCTGTCTCCGCAACTGCGGCCGCGCTAATTAACGTCACGAGTGCTTCAACGGAGGTGATGCGCGCCCGAAGCACCTAATTACAGCGGTCAGTCGTGGGAGCGCCGCAACTGCGGCCAAGCTGTATGAAGTCGCTAGAAGGCAGCGCCGCAACTGCGGCCGAAAGCGCGCATAGTGAGTCAAACGAGCGCGGCGTCACGCGATCGGTCCCCGCAACTGCGGTTCCATGGCTGCGCAATCCCGCAACTGCGGTGTCAAGGCTGCGCGGACCACCGCGGTTGCAGCTGCGCCCCCTTGCTCGCGTCGAACCGCCCAGGATTCGGATGGGCGTGCAGCATCTTCCAGAACGTGAACGTTCCGTGGCCATCGCTCTTGCCGAGACCTGCCCTCGGGCCCCGCACGGGATGCGAGTGCGGCTCCACCTCATACGTGTTGAACTTCGGGCTAGACCAGGATGGGTGGACGCGAATGCCCGAGCCGTCGTCGCGGATGAGGACGAAATCCCACTGGGGCAGAGGGATTCTTTGCGCCTGTCCTCTGTCCACCCCTTTCGTGTGCCTCATGTTGTCGAGACTGCTAGGGCACGGGCGGCACTCGCAGCGGACCAACCCGCGACTGCGGTCATTGTCAGGGCCGCACACGACGCGCAGCATTGTAGGTCCATCCATCTGCGCGACCATCTCCAGCCAAGACCACGGCACTTTGACAGTGTGGTCCCAGTCCCAATCCCTGTTGTCCTGCGCCTTCCCCTTTGCGCGGTACTTAAGGATCTTCGAAATTTCCTCCGCAACTGCGGTACCTCCGAAGACGGGCGTGCGGCTGCCGAAAGGGTTTTCTCGGTCTTCGTACTCGTCTCGGAACCACTTCAAGGCCGCGTTGTGCTGCTTATAATTGCCGTTCCAGTTCGCCCTGAAGTTCTCGAAGAATTCCAACTTGAAAATTGGCAGCGGCTCATTGCGCACAATTTGAAACAGCGCAACTGCGCCTTGTTCTTCGCGCCCTGGGGGAAGCAGGGGACCGCCTCCTTTGCCCGCCGCTGTTGCGGCCGCGGGCTCCGCGGCAGGAGAACCTGCCGAGGCACTCGAGCGGCCACCTTCCCATGCATTCCACCAGCCACCCTCGTCGTCCCACCAGCGGGCGCCCTCCATTCCCCAACCCTCGCATCCGTTGCCGCCCCATCCGCCGCCCTCCCATCCGCGACTGCGGTCACTTCCGTCGCCGCCATCCTGCGCTTTTCCTCTCCATCCGCCAAGAGAATCTCCGCCGCCCCAGCCGCCACTGCGGTCACCTCCGCCGCCGTATCCGCCACTGCGGCCGCCCCAACCCCCACTTGTTCCCCAACCGCCGCCGCTGCTCTTTGAAGAATCCGCAACTGCGGCCCGTGTTTCCTCTTCCGCTTTGTCATCCCACCCTGCACGCATCTCTGCCCCGACTGCAGGCCGCGGAGGCGGGCGCGAGCCCGCCCAACCGCCGTGAAACCTACCGTCGGCGCGGGCTTGAGCCGAACGTGCATGGAGGAGGAGGATGAGGAGGAGGAGGGTGAATGTGAGGAGGATGATGCGTTCCTGGGAGGTGTGCCTTCGCGTGCAACACAAGAGCCCTGAGAATTCCTGAGGCCCCTCCAACAGCCAAGGACGCGGATGACAAGAAAGTCGAGAAGATTGGGAACCGATTGAGGATTAAGAGGCGTGCGACGAAAGGGATGATGATGACGAAGAGGAAGATCAGTGAAGGGGAGGAGCGGACAGGAATTATGGAGGAGTGATAGCAGAGGAGGAAGAGGGGGAAGGGGGAGGAGGAGAAGGAGGAGGAGGAGGGAGAGGAAAAGGGGGAGGAGGAGGAGGAGGAAGAAGGTGAGGAGGAGGAGGAGGAGGAGGAGGAAGAGGAGGAGGAGGAGGAGGAGGAGGAAGAGGAGGAGGACGACGACGACGAGGAGGAGGAGGAGGAGGAGAGGGAGAAGGAGAACGGGGACAGGAGGACAAGGACGGAGAAATATAACAAATGAGGGGGAGGAGGCGGAGGAGGAGGAGGACGAGGAGGAGAAGCAGGAAGAGGAGGAGGAGAGGGGGGAGGAAGAGTGCGCGTGAGACTGGGAGAACGAGGTAATTAATTAGAGAGGGAACGGGGGAGGAGGGAGGACAAGGAAGAGCATACAGCGACGAGAAGAGGAGAAGGAACAGACGAAGGCTCCTGCTGATCGCATTTCCGCATCGTTCAAAGCAGTGCCGGGGCACTGCTTTGAACGACTGGTGATGTTCAAAGCAGTTCCCCGGCACTGTGTTCCATCGTCGCCGTTATAAGGGCTATTGGATTATGGGGCCGCGAAACGTGTGAGGGGTGTGCAGTAATGTGCAGTGAAGGGGCACGGATGGGAGGAAGGGGGAGAGAAAGAGGAGGAGAGAGCCGGAACGCCAGGCGCTGTCCTGTCAAACCGAGGACCCGACACCACATGATGGTTGGGAACAATCACATGGCCTGAGTGAATCCTAAGACGGCCCACAAAGACTCCAAGACGCCCCCCAGACGGCCCCGAAAGGCCCCCAAAACAACGACACAGGAGCAGACGCGAGGCTTGTCCGGCAGTGTCCCCCGCGAAGCGGTTTGTACCAATGCGTTACCAACCGACGACGCATCCAAGTCGCTACTTGTGTCGTCGTCGTTGTCGTCGTCGTCCTCCTCCTCCTCCTCCTCCTCCTCCTCCTCCTCCTCGTCATCGTCATCGACATTCAGGGTCGGCGGCACTAGCCGTAAGGCTTACGCAATACAGTTGCCGCGAGGCATGCTTCTGGGACCGTCCCCCGGGACGAGTCCCGGCAGCGCGCCGGCGGCCATACGAGGACCATGCCCGCCGAGGAGGCCTTGGGCCAGGTCCCTGCGGGTGTCTGCAGAGCCATGCCAGACATTGGACGCGACAGCGCACGACGGCACCCACCAACTCCTTACCCGCTTCCCGTCGCCAGTGCGCTGCAGCGACGCGTGAGGCTGGGGCAGCGCTGTGCATGCTGCCCGCGCCGCAAAAGGCACGACGTCGGCATCCTCCCCGTGCCTCGCCCCGCCTTTGTGGGCGCGCGGGGCCCCGTGGGCGGGCGCCCGTGGGATCACGGCCAGGAAGCTGGGAACACACGCGGCTGGAGGCGCATGCGCGAATCACGTGCTCGGCTGGATCCACATGCCTGGCCCCGCGATGGCCGAGCGATGGGAAAACACGTGGCCGCGTCCTGCTCCCGCCAGGGGTGACAGCGTCACGAGGCGGCTCCGCGAGCCCCGAATCCCCACACGACCGATGCGGCGAGGGCAGTGGACAAGGAACCCTTGGGCCAGGAATCCAGGGCCTGGAAGCTGGTGGAACGCCCACTGAGGCCTGGCCGTGTACATCACCGCCCCCCTAGTGAGACCAAGAATCGTCCAGGGTAACAAGCCTCCTGGGAACATTCCTTTAAGGAACGCCCCCACCGTATCTCCCAACCCCCCGACATCCTCAATTTTTCATGACCTGGATCCCCAGCGTGCTGGAACCCATTCCCCAGGACCAGTTCTTCATCCCGAGTCGTGTTGTGACGGTCCCGAGGCCCCGCGAGGGCCCCCTGAGGCCGAACATTTAGAAACATATCCCGGCAAAGCAATCTAACAGCGATGTGTAGGAGCATATCTGGGCGCATTCCCCTTAAGATTCAGATGATAATCCAGTTGTAGAAATCTGCTGTTCTCGCAGTCGTAGTCGCATTCGCGATGACAGTCGCAGTGGCAACGGCAGTCGCAGTCACAGCCTCAGCCTCAGCCTGCCTCAGCCTCAGCCTCAGCTTGCCTCAGCCGCAACCTGCCTCAGCCTCAGCCTCAGCCTGCCTTCAGCCTCAGCATCAGCCTGCCTTCAGCCTCGGCCTCAGCCTCAGCATGCCTTAGCCTCAGCCTGCATCAGCCTCAGCCTCAGCCTCAGCCTGCCTCAGCATCAGCCTGCCTCAGCCTCAGCCTCAGCCTGCCTATGCCTCAGCCTCAGCCTGCTTCAGCCTCAGCCTCAGTCTGCCGTCGGCCTCGGCCTCAGCCTCAGCCTGCCTCAGCCTCAGCCTGCATCAGCCTCAGCCTCAGCCTCAGCCTGCCTCAGCATCAGCCTGCCTCAGCCTCAGCCTCAGCCTGCCTCAGCCTCAGCCTCAGCCTGCTTCAGCCTCAGCCTCAGTCTGCCTTCAGCCTCGGCCTCAGCCTCAGCCTGCCTCAGCCTCAGCCTGCATCAGCCTCAGCCTCAGCCTCAGCCTGCCTCAGCCTCAGCCTCAGCCTCAGCCTGCCTGCCTCAGCCTCAGCCTGCCTTCAGCCTCAGCCTAGCCTCAGCCTCAGCCTCAGCCTCAGCCTCAGCCTGCCTCAGCATCAGCCTGCCTCAGCCTCAGCCTCAGCCTGCCTCAGCCTCAGCCTCAGCCTGCTTCAGCCTCAGCCTCAGTCTGCCTTCAGCCTCGGCCTCAGCCTCAGCCTGCCTCAGCCTCAGCCTGCATCAGCCTCAGCCTCAGCCTCAGCCTGCCTCAGCATCAGCCTGCCTCAGCCTCAGCCTCAGCCTGCCTCAGCCTCAGCCTGCTTCAGCCTCAGCCTCAGTCTGCCTTCAGCCTCGGCCTCAGCCTCAGCCTGCCTCAGCCTCAGCCTGCATCAGCCTCAGCCTCAGCCTCAGCCTCAGCCTGCCTCAGCATCAGCCTCAGCCTGCAGCCTCAGCCTCAGCCTGCCTCAGCCTCAGCCTCAGCCTGCTTCAGCCTCAGCCTCAGCCTCAGCCTGCCTCAGCCTCAGCCTCAGCCTCAGCCTCAGCCTGCAGCCTCAGCCTCAGCCTTCAGCCTCAGCCTCAGCCTCAGCCTCAGCCTCAGCCTGCCTCAGCATCAGCCTCAGCCTCAGCCTCAGCCTGCCTCAGCCTCAGCCTCAGCCTGCTTCAGCCTCAGCCTCAGTCTGCCTTCAGCCTCGGCCTCAGCCTCAGCCTGCAGCCTCAGCCTGCAGCCTCAGCCTCAGCCTCAGCCCTCAGCCTCAGCCTGCAGCCTCAGCCTCAGCCTCAGCCTCAGCCTCAGCCTGCTTCAGCCTCAGCCTCAGTCTGCCTTCAGCTCGGCCTCAGCCTCAGCCTGCCTCAGCCTCAGCCTGCAGCCTCAGCCTCAGCCTCAGCCTGCCTCAGCATCAGCCTGCCTCAGCCTCAGCCTGCCTCAGCCTCAGCCTCAGCCTGCTTCAGCCTCAGCCTCAGTCTGCCTTCAGCCTCGGCCTCAGCCGCAGCCTGCCTCAGCCTCAGCCTGCCTCAGCCTCAGCATCAGCCTGCCTCAGCATTCAAAATGTGGCCCGGGAATGGAGTTCTGGGAACTCGAAGAACACGAAGTGACCTACAGTTGGCTCCGGGCATTCAAAATCATACCCAGGAATGGAGTTCTGGGAACTCGAAGACCACGAAGTGGCCTACAGCTGGCTCCGGGCATTCAGAATCATGCCCAGGAATGGAAGTCTGGGAACTCGAAGACCACGAAGTGGCCTACAGTTGGCCCCGGGCATTCAAAATCATGCCCAGGAATTGGAGTCTGGGAACTCGAAGAACACGAAGTGGCCTACAGTTGGCCCCGGGCATTCAAAATCATGCCCAGGAATGGAGTTCTGGGAACTCGAAGACCACGAAGTGGGTTACTGATGGCTAAAAAAGGAGTTCCCGGATCCCGTCCGGGTCTCGCCCAGAGCCCCCTGGGGAGTCATGATGCTCTCTTTTGACCCCACTAGAAACCTATCAGTCTTCGCTGTTAGGTAAAAAACTCCCGTCATGATATAATCATGAGTCGAGGGGGTCTGGGCTCCGAGGGGAGTGCATCTCTCACTTCCGCCAGCTTCCACCAGCCTTGCCTCAGCCGGGGCGCCCTCGTTCTGCTTCCGCCGGCGTCAAGCCCTCTCTGGAGCGCACCATGTCTCCACAGCTTCCTGGCAGCCAGGGTGCATCCCTGGTGGCACTGCTCCAAGGGAAACTGTGTATCTCCCTCCCGCGGCAGAAACAGAGCGGGTGACCGTGGAGAGAAGGGGAAAAAAGAGATCAGCGATTGGACTCAGCGTGGCACTGCGCCACCCCTTGCTGGGCCTTGTCGGCTCATTGCTCGGCCTGGCCGGCCTGGGCCGGCATGGGGCGCGAACTGATGGAGTGGCCTGTATGGCCCCATCGGCGATGTCGACGTGAGGCCAATCGGGCTCCACATCGAGCCGCCTCGGCGACGCATCGGCGATGCGGCGCGACCCCATCTGCTCCGACCCCATCTGGAAGGCCCATGTAGATATAAAGGGCCGTGGTCCAGGTGCAGGCGAGCGGGCGGGCGGGCCCGGAGGGTGGGGCCCTCCGGGGCGGAAAAAGGAAGCCGTGCTCAGATCTGTTGCCGATGGGGAGCAGGAGGCCCGGCGAGCGAGCGAGGGGGGGAAGCGAGAAAGCGAGGGCCTTCTCAGGAGGCGTGGGGCTTCGCAGAAGCCATCGCGCCTTCGGAGAGGCTTGCTGCGCCCGTCGGGAAAGCTTGGGGAACTTCTCGGAAGGCCAGGGGGCTCCCGAGCCTGCAGAGGAGGCCCGCCCCTTCTCACTTCTCCCCTGGGCTCGCCACCGAGAGGCGGCGGCGGCGCATCGGTGTCGTGCTGAAGGTCGAACTGAATCGAACAGAGAAACATGGCATCAGCAATGACCGACTTACCGTCCGCGCATCGTGAGATGGCGACTTAATGACGGCCGCTCGTGGACTGAGAGCCTCGGGTCGTCCTCGCTCGACCACGGTTACACAGTGAGCACGACGACAAACATAGTTACATTCAAGAGGTTCAGCAACAACTTGGACCTCAAGAGACCCACGAGGCCGGCACCAGCAGGAGGAGGAGGAGGAGGAGGAGGAGGAGGAGGAGGAGGAGGAGGGGGGGGGAGGGGGACAAGGCGGGGGATGAGACAAACGATAGCGGAAACACATGGTTGCCGCCACGCATGGCAGTATGCCCATAACGCGCACTACCCCAAGTAGTTGCGACAGGCAAGAGTGAGAATCGCTGTTGACATGCATGGGATCACAAGTCAGGGAGTCACATCGTGACCTCATTGCCAGAGGAAGACGGCGAGCCATCAGAACCATGGAACTCTGAGGACAACAACTGCTCGGCCATCTGCTTGGTCAGCGGGCACCCGTTCTGAGATGAGCCCGGAAGATACACCCACGGAAGGTACTCTTTGTTTTCGGCGCGGAACTTGCGCCCCGACATGAGATCCATCACAAAATTGTACAGCCCCTGGTGGCGGGCGCGATGCGCCACCAATCTCGAATTCGGGTTGGCGATTGCCCAATTCACGGCCAGGTCACTGGGCCTGCTTTGCAGCATCCTCGAGAATTTCTCTGCATCCGCTGCCTCCCTGAAGTTGACGTGGAAATACCCCCTGTTCTGCCTGTTCACGAAATCCTTTGGCACGTACAGCAGGTCGAACGCTTTTGTGAAGCCGGATCCCTCGAGCATGGCGTGCACGTCATCCCTCCCGCACTTCGCATGTATCCCTTTCACGATCAGGGCAGTGTCGCCTGCCCCTGGCGGCTCCTCTGCCTCGTCTTTGCCCTTGTTGCACTTCGCCTTCGCTTTCCGACTCCGCGGCTTTTCCCCGGGCTGTGCGTTGTCCCGATCCTTAGTTTCGCCCTCGTGCGTGTAGGCCAGCTCCTTCTTGGCGTAGTCGTCAAGCGTGGACTCCTGGGTGTCCAGCTGATCACGTGCCTGCGCCGCCAAGTAAGCAAGCAACGCATCCGACTGCCCCGTTGCCGGTGGGCCGGTGGAGAGAATCGAGAGGCTCTCATCCGCGCCACAGGACGGGTCCCCGAGCGCTAGCTGACTGGGCGGGTAAATGGAGCAGGCGACCTTCTGGAGAATCGGGGCCCCCTGGGGCGGTGCGCAAAAGATAGGGACAAGGCGGAAGTCATCTACAATGGCGTTCCTATAGCGTTGACCATCCCATTAGAAGTGTGACCCCCTTTTCCGGGATAATCCTACGACATGGGCCCACACTTAACAGCTTCTCTTTATATGTTGTGTTATGTCCATTACGGCATGTAAAAAACCTGGCCCCGCACGCTTTCGACTGAAAAAACACAGTCGGCAGTCGGGAGTGAACTCACCCCGCTTATCGCTGCTTCCGACAAGACTTGCTCCACGTCCTCTGAAACTCACTCCGTGCCGTTTTATCACGACGGTAAGCGGTTTCTGCGTTCAGAGACATGGTGCTTCGACGCAACATTGCCCGACGATGGGCTCATGCCGTGCCCCTTGATTCACATGCGCACCGTGGCAGAATGGTCACAAACATGAGTAATGGGTTAGACAGGCGGCAGGGGGGCTTCTCACAAGGCTCCAGAGGCCCCGAATCCCACCAGCCCTCTGAGCGTAAGCGGCTTAGCGGATTCCTTCTCCCAGGTCCCTTCGTCCCCCTTGGGAGGGGGTTTTGTCGTTGCCCCGTATTGATAATTGGTACCCCCCGTGATTGGACCGGCCGCCAACAAATAGCAGTGCGGCCCCCATCGCCTCTGTCAGCAGAAAACTGTACAACGCGCACGTGGCGGCGAATCTAGGTCATGAGCGGGCACCCTGCCATCACTTCGCCTTGGTTTTTGACATGGACGGCCAGGGCCAAATCACATCGCTTGTCCGCTGTGCGCTCGCCCACTGCCCGCACCAGCAGCGAATGTAGACGGACTGCGGGCGCACACGCCATGCACCGTACCATCGGCGCACCTGGCACGCGTGGCGCACCTCGCGAGCGTCGCGAATCCAGCGCTCGTATTTGCTTCCGATGGCTGTCCACCCGATGGCGACCTCTGCCTGTGCTGAGTCTCGGATGCTGCTTGTAGACAGGTGTCGGACGCCCGTGTCCCCCCCAGATGGGATTGGGGGGCGAAGACGACGACCACAAGTATGTCGACCAAGACGACGATGACCAGGACGGCGACGGCGACGGAGACGATGACGACCACCACCACGAGAACAAAGACGATGACGACGAGTGCGGTGACGACTACAACAACGAGGACGGCGGCCGGCGATGATGACGCCAAGGACGACAGTGACGCCGGAGGCGGTCGCCACCGTCGACGACATCGAGGACGACGACCACCTCAGGGATCTCTGCTGGAAGCTGACTGTGCTGTGAGGTTGCAGCGATCCCGCTCCCTGAAGCAACCACAGGACCACACCACACAGGGGGGGGAGCACGGCGCTCATGCGCAGACATGCACGCAAACACGCACGCACAGCCCCCACCACCACACAACACCACAGGGGGGGAGGCATGATGGCGGGGACACCAGCGGAGGGCCCTGGACCCTGGACTATACATATGGTGGGAGGTCGGGTGAGAGTGAGCGAGATAGCTGGCGGCGTTCCCGTTGGGAACTCGACCCCTCCCCAGACCCAGAAGGGGCGGCGGGAGCAGTCAGAGCGTCCAAGATGCCCCAAGATAGGCCAAGATGGCGTCCAGGATGGCACGAGGTGGCCCAAGATGTCTTCCAGTATTCCCCAAAGAAGACCCAAGATGGCCCCAAGTGGCCACAAGGTCTCCCAAGGCTAAAGGGCGCGCCCCCCCCCATCAGAGTCCGCAGACCCCTTTGCGGGTCTCTAGGTGTGTGAGATTCTTCCCCCCCATAGTCCCCCCCAAGGGATCCCAAACCGGGGGTTCGACCACCCCCCAGCCCAGGAGGACCCCAGACCGAGCGCGTCATGGGGGGGCAGAGGGCCCCTAAAGAGGCCATGAGGGGACTCAGACGCCTCCCGGACGGTCCAAGAGAGTCCACAAATCGCTCCAAGACGCCCAAATTGGCCCCAAGACGGCCCTGCAGGCCGCCCAATCGCCCCAAGAGGCTCCAAGAGGCCTCCCAAGAGGCCAAATCATTGAGTTTCATTTCTTTTAAACAAGTTTTCGGTTCGGAGTTCTCGCCCTTACGGTTTTCCGACGCTCCAAGACCGTCCAAGAGGGCCCGAAGACCGCTCCAAGACGGCCCAAGAGACCCCCAAGACGGCCCAAGAGGGCCCCAAGACGGCCCAAAAGCCGCCGAAAACGGCCCAAGAGGCTCCCAAGACGGGCCCAAGAGAGGCCCACGAGGGGGACCAGGAACTGAAAACTCTACCCTTCCGCCCCAAGGCGCCCCAAGACGGCCCAAAGAGGCCCCAAGAGGCCCCCGAGAGGCCCCCAAGACGCCCCAAGAGGTTCCCAATACCCACAAAAGGCTCGAATAAGCCCGAAAAGGCCCCAAACCGGCCCCCAAGACGCCTCAAAACTGCCTGCCAGAGACCCCGAGAGGCCTGCAACGTCCAAAAAAGCCCTTGAGCCGTCCGGTATCGTCTCCGAAAAGCCCAACAAACCAAACCAGGCCCCGATACTTATGCCCGCGGGAATCAAAAAGTTGTCGGATGTGGCGTAAGCCTGTAGAATCAATACTGCTCAAGATGGGCTTCAACACGTCTGCAAGATGCCCCAAGATGACCCCGAGTGGCATTGGAGCCCATCAGGGAAACCCAAACCTGTCAAAGCCCTAAGGTACTTGAGTGAGTCGTACCTTCTCGCCTTGTCGGTTCCGATGGGCATCTGATGCCGCATCATAGCTCCAATATCGCCCAACAGAGCCCCAGGAAGGACACAGAAGTGCTCCAAGACAGCCTCAAGAGCGCCCAGACCGCCCTCAGGGCGTCTCAAGAGACCTCAAAGATGCGACCCTGTGGGCGCCAACGGGGGGCTGACATTTGTGCCACCACCGTTGTTTAATCGATGGTCTAAGTGACGGCTCCTAGAAGGCTCCCAAGGGCCGCGAGAAGGCCCCCGAAAGCTACTAACATTGTGCAAGAAGGCGAAGTACATTCCCCATGGGGCCTGCTGGATGCACCCAGCATGAAAGGTCACCGACATCATCTGTGGATGCGTCCTGATCATCATCCTCATGTTGCCCGTCCCGCCTCATCCTCCTCCCGCCTCCTCCCAACTAAAATGCACCAGACGTCGAGTGGAAGCACATTCCGTCCATGTTCTCTTCCTTCTGCTCGCCAGTATCCTCCTTCCAATTCCTCCTCCTCCTCCTCCTCCTCCTCCTCCCCCTCCTCCTCTTTCGTCTCCCCCTCCTTCTCCTCCTCCTCCTCCTCGCTCCTCCTCCTGCTCCTTCGAAATCGCCGCGAAGGTCTACACAATTCAGGGTCTAGGATTCCGACCGCCCTCCGCCTCCCCAACTGGGATGGGTCCCAAGCCACCCCCCCTCCCTCCAAGAGGGATGCCCCCTCCAACAACATTGGGCGAGGGAGGCGGAGACCACCCTGGGCCCCCATCGTGAGACATCTAGGCATGATGACGTCAAGACGCCAAGACGCCAACGAACCAGTCCATGCATGCATCAGGGCATCACTCCATCAACGCGTTACTGCATCAAGACATGACGCGTCAAGCCTATCAAGGCATGAAGCGAAGGCATCAACGCATCGGGCGCACCAAGGCTTCGGTGCACCCCTCCGCTCCACCACCCTCCCCTCCACCACACACCAACCCCCACACCACACACCCAGAATGGAGTTTGGGTTGTGTGTGTCTGTCTGTCTGTCTGTCTGTCTGTCTGTCTGTCTGTCTGTCTGTCTGTCTGTCTGTCTGTCTGTCTGTCTGTCTGTCTGTCTGTCTGTCTGTGTGAATGTGTGTGTGGGGAGGGGCACCCGCGCCAGATCGAGACCCTCACCGCCTTCACCCCAACACCAAACCCATGGGGGATCCCAGCGCCCAATCGAGCCCCTCAACGAACTTGCAGTCTTACCCGCCAGTCCATCATTGGGGCGGCGGGGTGGGCGAAGGGGGAGTGAACACAACACCGATGGGAAGGCGGGGGGGGGAGGGGGGCGGCCGCACGGGTCCCGCAGGTCCCAAAGTCCCACAGGGAACCCCGGCCCCACCTGCCCCACAATTCCAAGAAGTCGCACGCCTCCCACAGGCCACACGGGACCCACAGGTCCCACAGGTCGCTCAAGTCGCAGGCCCCACATGTCCCACAAGTCCCACAAGCACCACATGTCCCACGGGACCCACAGGCCGCACAAGTCGTCTCACAGGTCACACAGGCCACACGGGTCCAACAAGTCTCGTGCTACTATAGGGCGCTTTGCTGGGGTAATGGGGTAATGAGGTTCCCGCCCAAGATGGCGCAGGCGGCCTCCAAGATAGCTCCAAGACAGCCCAAGATGCCCCACACATGGACCCTGGACCAAGAGGCCCCCAAGAAGCTTCCAAAAGGCTCCCAAGAGGTCACCAAGAGGCCCCGAAGAGGCCCATGAGCGGCCCCCACTAGGCCCCAAGATGCGCCCAAGAGACGCCCACGCCATCCCAAGAGGCTCTAAAGACCCAACGAGGCCCCCAAGACGGCCGAAGAAGCCTCCAAGAGGTCCCCACGGCGCCCCCAAGGCGCACCCAAAGCGCCCACAGAGACCCCCAGGAGCCCCTAGAAGGCCCCCAAGACGTCCGACGAGGCCTCCAAGAGCCGCCGAGAGCCATCCCACGCGCCTCCACGAGGCACGCGGCATCCAGGGAAGCCTCTGGCCCATGGAGGCTCCCCGACCTCCTCACACATGGTGCCACGCTCTGCCGATTGGGGCAGCTACCTCCCCTGGACATCGTTCCTGGATGGGGTGGTGGCGTAACGCGAAGCGTTCAGAATGTACACTCCTTCCTGTCGCGCTGTTGCACACGCACGGTGGCGGGGTTTGCCGCAGGCAACTATACATACGTACAAGCATACACACATACACACATACATACATACATACATACATACATACATACATACATTCATACATACATACATACATACATACACACATACATACATACATACATACAGACAGACAGTCAGACATACATACACACATACACACAAACATACATACATACATACATACATACATACATACATACATACATACATACACCCATACATACACACACATACATACATACATACATACATACATACATACATACATACATACACACATACACACATACACACATGCATGCACAAATCCGTCAATTCGTCAATACATGCATACACATATACGCAGGCATACATACCTACGTACATACATACATACACACAGCCATACAGGCAGACACACATACATACCTACCTGCACGCATGCGTACATTCATTCATACATACATGCAGCTACATATGCACACATACGTACGCACGTACACGTATACATACATGCACCCATACATACCAGCATACATACATACATGCATACAACCATACGCGCATACACACACACACATACGGACAGACAGCCACAACGACATACATGCATACCTTAATGGTTGCATCTGTGCATGCCAGCATACATACATGCATACATGCATGCATGTCTACATGCATACATGCAGGCAAGCAAGCATACACACGTGCGTCCATCTGTACATGAATCTATACACATACATACATACACACATGCATACATGCATGCATGTATGCATGCATGACTGCATCTACATATACATGCATTCAAGCACACATACATACATGCACAGACATACGCACACCACACATATGCCTACCCATACATACACCCATGCATACATAGATACATACTCACCTGCACACAGTCATACACACATACTTACATGCATGCATACATGCATACATGCATAAACACACACATCCATACACATATACATACACACAACCATACAACCATACATGCATTCATGCATACATGCATACATACACACAAACATACATATATACATACATGCATGCATGCATGCATGCATACAGGCAAATATACACATGCACATACGCATACACATACACCTACACCTACACCTACACCCATACACATACACATACACATACACACACGCATACGCATACGCATACACATACACATGCAACTACACACATACCTACATGCATGTACAGAGGTGTGCGTGTGTGACTAATTCTGTGCATGCATGGGTAACTCCTGGGTCTGCTCTGGCTGATCCCAAGCTTCGTGTTGACGGCTGCCCCACCACTGCATGCCCCTGATCAAGGCAACTCGAATGGGAATCATTTCTAGATTGGCCGGTGGGGGGTGTCGACAGTATGTCTTCCTCCAGGTGAAAAGCCAGGGGGGCTACTCAGAGGCGGGGGGGGCTTCTCGGTAGGCCACCCCTCGCTCCACCCCCTTCAGCACGCCGCGACACCTCAGCGTTGGTCGCGGAAGAAGCCACGCTCCGCTGGTGACCCTGGACGTGGCCCTCGGAGATCAGAGCGACTCGAAGGTCATGCGGCCATGAGCCCATGGGGGCAGCGGCCGAACCCGCAGGCGGCAGGTGCTGGTCCGAACGCATCCTGTGCTCCTGGACTTGCTCGGATATCTTGATGAGGTGCTTCTGGACACCGTGGCAGTTCACAATAATGTTCCTCGCGCCAAACGAATCCACGGCCAACTGAAGCAATGCCTGGACGGCCTCGTCCCTCAGTTTCGCCATGGGGACCTGGGGCCCGCTGCTCATATCAAATACAGTTCTGTAGCACGTAGGAACAGTGAACCTGCAGAAAGCCTTCTGGCTTCAACCGCTGCCTGAAAAAAAGGCACTCTCGCACCAAAACGGCTGCGGACGTCCTATCTGTGCCCGTTGAGGCGAAAGGGACTCATTCATTCCCGTTCCACGTCTAGTGTTTGACACCCTCCGTCCGTCCTGCATTTTTCGTCCCTCTTTCTCTCTCTCTCTCTCTGACGCGCATGCCGAGGGTGCGCCACCACCCCCATCTGCTGCGTCGCCCCAAGTCCTGGGTGAACTGCTCTTCTCCACATCAAGTTTCTTCCAAGGCCAGCCACAAGCCTTTAAAATCGGCACGGTGAAAAATGATTTGGTGGGGGGCATGACTTGAAAGCAGGGCCTTCCCCGCAGGACAAGCTTTCCCTTGCCCATGTCCTAAGTATGGGGTTATTGTTGTAAGAGTCGCGCATACGCGTGCTCACTCCCTCACCTCGACCTCACCGCCTGCTCCCTCTGGTATTCAGACTCACTTCCACTCAGACTCACTTGCACTTGCCAATCATATTGCAATCCCCACATCATCGGACCACCCTCGCTCAGACTCACTCATGTTCAGACTCGCTCACGCTCAGACCCATTCGTACCTTGAACGCTCAAACTTCGACGTGGTCATGCTCAGACTCACTCAAGCTCAGACTCCACATAGTCAGACCATACCCACTCCCCGTGCTGAAACCGACTCTGAATCAGATTCCTCCCGCAGTACTTCGACGGCCCCAGCGGCCCAAGGACGGCCTCAGGGAAGCACAAAACAGTGAAACGATCCCAAAACCCGCTTCTCCCTACGCAGATCTCGGGGATCTTCTGACCCGGGTCAATCCAGACCCGGGTCAGCAGGAAACCAAAAACTGCAATGCAAGAAAAAAGCTGCAACGCACATCTTCGCAAACCCGGGCCAGCCAATACGCGCGGCCGCCTCGCGGCCACGAACGGCTCGCCAACCCGGGTCAGCCAGAGGGGGTCTTCGCAGGACCCTGCAGGATCTGGCGCCCTTGGCTGACCCCCGTTTGCACTGACCCCCGTCTCTTAGGCCCCGAGAGGAGGAGGAGGAGGAGGAGGAGGAGGAGGAGGAGGAGGAGGTGGAGGGGGAGGAGGAGGAGGAGGAGGAGGAGAGAGGAGGAGGAGGAGGAGGAGGAGGAGGAGGAGGGGAGGAGGTGGAGGGGGAGGAGGAGGAGGAGGAGAAGAGGAGGAGGCGGAGGAGCTGGAGGTCTCGACCAATGCCCCGGCACGGGCGCTTCCTCCCGAGTCGTCCTTGACGGCCCTGGGCCCATGGAGGAGCTCCCAGAAGCCCACGGCTGCAACACACACACACAACACACACATCCTCCCCCTCCTCCTCCTCCTCCTCCTCCTCCCTCGTCTCCTCCTCCTCCTCCTCCTCCTCCTCCTCCTCCTCCCCCTCCTCCCCCTCCTCCCCCTCCTCCTCATCCTCCTTCTCCTCCTCTTCCTCTTCCTTCTCCTCCTCCTTCTCCTCCTCTTCCTCCTCAGCTCGGGTCTGCGGCGGCCGCTGGGGGCGATTGGGGAGCCCTCGGAACGCCCGCGTCGAGGCGCAACTGCTGGGGAGCACCCCGAGGCAAGAATCCTCGGGGAACCGACACCTCAGGAGAAGGCGTTTTGAACAACCCCGGAGGTGTTCCAGCTATAAGGGGGTGGCGCTTGTGGATGTTGGGTGGAAGTCGAAGATGTGGTTGCCCCAGGCAGTCCGCACTCCGAACTCTTACACTGCTGGGGTCTTGACGCTTCGTGCGAGTTCGAGGCGACATGGGTCTCCGATCGGAGGAGTAGGAGGAGGAAAGAGGAAGAGGAGGAGGTGGGAGGAGGAGGCGGAGGAGGGGGATGTTTCGACGTGTGACACGATCCATCCAGGAACACGTCTCTCGCCAGAACACGTTCCGAGTCGGATGCAACGGCGAAGCCTTCTGACAGCGTAGGGAACTGGGGGGGTCCCCTCCTTCTGATAGCGTAGGGTGTGCCGAGGAAGCGTCAGCCTGTCCGACGGGTGTGGGCCACCAATCGCCAGGATGTGGAAACAGGCCTGTCTCGAGCTGCAGGTTCTCTAACTCAATGAGCACCTCCTGCCCAGCGAGATCGAGTATCTTGTTCGTAACAAGCTCCTGACGCTGACCTTTGCAAGCCTGGCATGTCCATAAACGGTGGTAAGCTGTGCCTCTAGGCATTCCACAAACTGGGCAAATGTCCTCTACTTGCTTTCCAGTCGCAAGCGCTCGAGACACCGGCCAAACCCCGCGACATGCCACGGTGCGGATGCATTCCTTGTCCAGGGCCGAGAACTTCTTGGAGGACAAACTCTCCAGGATGACGTCGGGTCGCAACCTGGAGCCCGAAGCGTACGTGTTGTGTCACTGCCTCAAGCTCCGGCAACCTGCAGACGGAGGCCCTGATCATCCCGAAGCTCGACGGGCCCCTCCATCGTCCAACCCTGGCGAACAAGACAGGGACGTGTGCCCCCAGGGTTCTCTTGATGATTCTCTGGCTGTGGCAAGGTCCACGTCTGCTCCTCCTCCTCCTCCTCCTCCTCCTCCTCCTCCTCCTCCTCCTCGAGGCTGGGTCGCCTTCCAACCTGAGCAAAGAGCAGAGCGACCTCTCGCCCGCAGACGGTTTCAGGGTGGCTCGCGACACTCGCTTGACCTTAGGCCGCTCCCCGTCCGACATGCCACTAACTTCGCACCCCCTCCAAAAGCCACGATGTCCAGCCCTTCTTGGACTGCCCTGAAACAAACGTGTCGGCCGCGCCCTGGACCGCGGCCACCGTGGGCCCCGGCTCCAGGACAGACTGCCACCGCCCGTCCAGGCCAGGCTCGCTAAGCCAGGCGCGCGCGACGAGCTGCGCGTCGGAGAATGCGGAGGCGTGCGTCGTCCGTTTGGCTCCGTTCGATGAGGGAGGGGAAGGTGCTCAGTCTGGCGCCGTGCGCGGAGTGGTCCTGCGCGCTTCCCGAACTCCATTCGCGGCGCGCACTTCAGAACTCAACCAACGGACACCACGCGAAATCACGACCCAGCACGAGCCTCCACCACGTTTGGGCCACCTTGCCGCGGGCCCCGATGAAGGGAAGGGCGACGCCCATTCTTTCGCAGGACCCCCCTCGGGGCCCGATTCGCCCATCTCCTTCTCCATGCGGTACCCGTGCTCGACCCGCTCCCTCTGGCAACGAGCCAACTGCTCTTCCAACGTGACAAGAATAGCAACGAGACGCAACTGATCCAATCGTGAGCGGCACCGAGCCGCCTCCGTGACGTTCCCGATCTTCTCGTGCAGGCTGATGTGGGACTCCAGCTGCTGGGCGGTGAGCCCCGCCAGTGGTTGGTGACGAGGAGGTTGGGGGCCTTGGAGACCAGGCACCCGTGCATCACCTTCTTGAGACTGCTTGAGCAGGGAGGCGCCAGATCTGTTTGACCACGCTGACCACTGAGACTGACTTTCGTCACCCTGGGTGGCCTCGCAGTGCTTGCAACAAAAACATACCGAAGGGGGGGTTGCGGCGACACTCGCACGTAGGGCAAATCCATTGCCTGCCTAACAATGCAACGCCACCATCAGGACGAGGATGTTGAGGACCTGGAACCAGCGATGGCCAAGATTCGCGCCAAGGTGCCATCGTATAACCACTCCCTGAAGGCTGAGAACTCCAGGCGGCATGCCACGGTCGCCAAGAGGCCCTCCCTCCTTTGCCTCCAGCGCCGCCGCCTCCAGCCATGGGCCCCGCCCGCTGGGAGGGCGTGGTGGTGGCAGCTGCTCCAGAGGGACCACGAACTCAAGCCCCAAAGGCCGCCCGCAACAGGAGCGCGCCGTTCTGGAGATATGCTGTTGCAGGCGCAGGCCGAAACGCATGACCCAGAAGGAATGGATGAGGAGGGGGAGGGAGGAGTAGGAGGAGGAAGAGGAGGAGGAAGAGGAGGAGGAGAAGGGGGAGGGGGAGAAGGGGGAGGAGGAGGAAGAGGAGGAAGGATGATAAGGAGGAGGAGAAGGATTCCGTCATCGGAATCAGAGGACGCTTCTGGGCACCCAACGCCACCTCTGCTCGCAAGCCCACTGGGCGATCCGGTCGGATATCTGGTCGGTCACGCCGCGCTCGGCCTGGTCGCAGCAGTGCGACGCAACCAACCGGCAGCTGCAAGACATCACAATGCATTTGAGGGGGCTTTACTATCTGCGGCGTGCAGTGTGATTTGTAGGGCGACAGAATCTATACATATGTACTGCTCCCTGGCCAGATCCATCCTGAACCCAGCCGCGGTGTATACGCCACGCCCTCCTGGCTTGGCCAGGAGGGCGTGTGCACAGCTCCTGGATCCAGGAACGGCCTGGCTGGCCAGGGGACAATGGTTGTGTATTGACTTCGTCGCCCGGATCCAGGGGCGCAAACGTACTGCTCGGTCATTGTGCCCAGCACGACTGTCGCCAAACAGTGCAACACGCTTCTCCGGCGCTTACATGTGCAATAGAATAGCCCATTTGCAATGCGTCGCCAAAGCGCATTGCAACTGCAACGCGCGCAGTGCCGGACAACGCACTCTATACCAAACACGCCGACTCTTGACGCAACGAATGTTGCAAATGAGCCGTCGAGGTGTTCGAAAATCTTCCGAGACGCCTGCCTGCCTTCTGCGCTATCTGTCTTGCGGGGACAGCAAGCGACCACAACCACATCGAGGACGCATTATGGGGGATATTTTGGGCGTGCCAGCAATCGTCGGTCGGCGGGCTCTCCCCCCGAGGGACCCTCCAGAAACATCCACTTCGTTGTGGTTGTGGTTCTTTGTTGCGCCCGGACGTTTGCATGTCCTGCGGCCGCTAGGAGGCATGCGTTGCAACCAACGGCGGAAGGGCGCCATCAATTTCGCACGGGCCTGTCAAATATTTCAGTGACATTATACTGTTTGCCACAGCCCCGTTTTACCTGACCCCCTTTTGAGTTGCCCAGCCCTTCCTGTATGGCAGCCAGCGAGAACGATATCGGGGGGTCTGAGACTCTTAACCCAACAATATTGCCCACAGCCGCGGTGGTTTGCCCAAGACATTCCGTGTTCGTGAAAGAAAACCCACAGTTCCAGGGGAGAGCTCCTCGTCCACCCCGCTTCCTCCTCTTCTTACCCGTCAAACAACACACTCGAAACGAGGTTTCGCCTGAGAGGTCCCAAAAAACACACCCAAAAGGAAACTCTCGTTTGAGAGGTCCCAAAAAAAAACACTCAAAACGAGGCTCCCGCCTGAGAGGTCCCCAAAAAACCCAGAAAGAAATCCAAGAGCCACCCCTCTCATCCCTGTAACTGTCCCAAAAAACCTAAAAAACCAAAGTTCCAGAGGAGAACTCCTCGTCATCTTCCAGAGGGCGGGTAAGAAGAGGAGGAAGCGGGGGCGGGGGAGTTATCCTCTGAAACTTTGGTTTTTTTTTTTTTTTTTTTTTTTTTTTTTTTTTTTTTTTTTTTTTTTTTTTTTTTTTTTTTTTTTTTTTTTTTTTTTTTTTTTTTTTTTTTATGTTTTTTGGTACAGTTACAGGGATGAGAGGGGTTGCTCTTGGATTTCTTTGGGTTTTTTTGGGACCTCTCAGGCGGGAACCTCGTTTTGAGTGTTTTTTTTGGGACCTCTCAGGCGGGAGCATCGTTTTGGGACCTCCCAGGCGGGAGCACCGTCACGTGGGAGGTTCATGCTCTCCTCCTTCCTTTCCCCTTCTCCCTTTCTTTCCTTCCTCCTCCCTCACCCTCCTCCTCCTCACTATCTCTCTCTCTCTCTCTCTCTCTCCCTCTCTCCCCCCTCTCTCTCTCTATCTCTCTCTCTCTCTCTCTCTCATCACTTATTATATATATATATCTCTCAGTATCTCGTTTCCTCTCTCCCTCTCAATGTCGGAAGCGCAATACTTTTTCACTGTTGGAACGCAGTGCTCTGGATCCATCGAAGCGCAATGCTTCGTCCTCGTCGGGAGCGCAATGTTTCCTTCTCGTCGGAAGCGCAATGTTTCCTCTTCGTCGGAAGCGCAATGCTTCCTCCCCGTGGGAAGCGCAATGTTTCCTCCTCGTCGGAGCAACGCCTTGGATCCGTCGAAGCGCAAGGCTTCGTGCTTGTCGGAAGCGCAATGTTTCCTATTCGTCGGAAACGCAATGTTTCCTGTGTGTCGGAAGCGCAAAGTTTCCTCTCTGTCGGAAGCGCAATGTTTCCTCCTCGTCAGAAGCGCAATGCTTCATGTTTGGTGGAACGCATTGTTCTGGTTTCACCGAAGCGCAATGCTTCGTCCTCGTCGGAAGCGCAATGTTTCCTCGTCGGAAGCGCAACGTTTCCTCCTGTGTCGGAAGCGCAATGTTTCCTCCTCGTCGGAACGCAATGCTCTGGACCCCTCGAAGCGCAAGGCTTCGTGCTTGTCGGAAGCGCAGTGTTTCCTCCCCCTCCCTTCCATTCCCAGGCACGAAGGTCGGTGCGACGCCCGATTCGGTGAGAGACACATAATTAGCGACATGGAAAGGGATGGGAGGGAGGGGTAGGATGTCAGATGTAGCGCGAGCGCACCTAGCTTGTTCTCTCTCTCTCTCTCTCCTTCTCTCTCTCTCTCTCTCTTTCTCTCTCTCTCTCTCTCTCCCTCTCTTTCTCGCTCGCTCCCTCCCTCCCTCCCCCCCTCCCTCCCTCCCTCCCTCCCCCCCATCCACCCCCATCCCCCTATATCAGTATATCCCTCTCTCTCTCTCCCTCTCTCTCTCTCTCTCTCTTTTCTCTTCTCTTTCTCTCGCAATCTCCCTCCATCATTTGCTCGTCGGCAGCCTGCTCAGCAGTTCCCTCGCCCGTCACATCCATATTGTCGTTGTCTCGACGTCGTTTCCGTAGCTTTCCGCGTGGGTCGAGCACTTCCCTCTTCGCTCTCGCACCCTGCACCTAGACTCGCGCCCTCGCCATGCTCGCCCTGGTGGGTTACGCGGCCAAGACCCAGCACCCCGTGAAGGCGAGCACAGGCTGCGCCAACGCGGACATGACCGCCGCTTCCGACCACTACGCGGTCGTCCTCGACGGCGTCAGCGGCGCCCCAGCGCCAATGACCCCCGAGGGACTGGCGCAGGACATGCGCGACTCTCTCCGCTACTTCTTGGCTCGCCGGCTCGCGCACGGCACTGATCGGGACGACTTCGACGCCGAGGTGGCCAACTTCTTAAACCCGAGCCGTGTGCCCACGACGCCTACCGCGGGCTTGTGGCTCGAGAACTTGATCGTTATGGCGGGGATCTTTACCGAGTCACTGGGAAGCACGTGCATGGCGGTCGCCACCATCATCGGGAAAAAGCTCACCGTGTACCACTTGGGCGACTGTGTCGCCATGCTCTTCCGCTACTGCTCGATGCTGGGAGTGTGGCGCGTTGCCTTTCGCACGGTGGACCACAGAGTGCAGATGCTTGACGCCCGCGGTAACAGCGTGATCGGGCCGCTTCAGTTCACCGTGTACAACGACCAGCATCGCACAATCGAGGCGCTGAAGCAGACGGTCCGCCAGGGCACCGTGCAGCTGGTCAAAGACGTCCGCCCAGGCGACGTGCTGATGCTCTTCAGCGACGGCGTCGCCGACAACGCCACGGACGAGGAGCTCTGCCGCATCTTGAGCAACTCCACCCCCCTTGATCACGCCTCAATCGCGCACGCCGTCCTGGCGCACTGCTGCCGCAACGGAGCGCCGAAACCCGACGACATCAGCGTCTACGTCGGCACCGTGTTCTCGCAGTAGGTATGTCCCGTCCGCCGTAGTCTTTCCCTTGCCTCTGTCTCTCTCTCTCTCTCTCTCTCTCTCTTTCTCTCTCTCTCTCTGTCTCTCTCTCTATCGCTCTTCCTCTCCTCCTCCCCTCCCCCCTCGCCAGCCTCGACGATTTTTTAATTTTCCACGAGGCTGTCAGATTTGTAATGGCACCGAGACAACATACATCAGCCGTAGTTGTAATAAAAACACATTTCGCTCATCTTGCGCCGACTGCTGGCCGCGAGACCATGGATTCCTTCGGCAAAAAGAGCATTTGCGAAGCCGGCGCTCGCATCTCGATTGCCAGAAGCCCAAAAGAGACCCCAAGACAACATATGTCAGCCGTAGTTGTTGTAAAAACACATTTCGCTCATATTGTGTCGCTTGCTTGCCGCGAGGCCATGGATTCCTTCGGCAAAAAGAAGCATTGCGAAGCCGACGCTCGCATCTCGATTGCCAGAGGCCCAAAAGAGACCCCAAGACAACATATATCAGCCGCAGTTGTAGTAAAAAAACACATTTCGCTCATCTTGTGTCGCTTGCTTGCCGCGGGGCAGAGGCCCAAAAGAGACCCCAAGACAACATATGTCAGCCGTAGTTGTTGTAAAAACACATTTCGCTCATCTCGTGTCGCTTGCTTGCCGCGAGGCCATGGATTCCTTCGGCAAAAAGAGCACTTGCGAAGCCGACGCTCGCATTTCGATTGCCAGAGGCCCAAAAGAGACCCCAAGACAACATATGTCAGCCGTAGTTGTTGTAAAACACATTTCGCTCATCTTGTGTCGCTTGCTTTCCGCGAGGCCATGGATTCCTTCGGCAAAAAGAGCATTTGCGAAGCCGACGCCCTCATCTCGATTGCCAGAGGCCCAAAAGAGACCCCAAGACAACATATGTCAGCCGTAGTTGTTGTAAAAACACATTTCGCTCATCTTGTGTCGCTTGCTTGCCGCGAGGCCATGGATTCCTTCGGCAAAAAGAGCATTTGCGAAGCCGACGCCCTCATCTCGATTGCCAGAGGCCCAAAAGAGACCCCCAAACAACATACGTCAGCCGTAGTTGTTGTAAAAACACATGTTTCTATATCCTGTCGTTGGGTTGCCGCGATACCGTGGGTTCCTACTGCAAAAAAAAAACAGCATTTGCGCAGCCGGCGCTCGCATCACGACAACCAGAGACCCAAACGTGACCCAAAAACAACATATGTCAGCCGTAGTTGTAGTAAAAACACATTTCGCTCATCTCATGCCGCTTGCTGGCCGCGAGGCCATGGATTCCTTCGGCAAAAAGAGCATGTGCGAAGCCGACGCTCGCATCTCGATTGCCAGAGGCCCCAAAGAGACCCCAAGACAACATATGTCAGCCGTAGTTGTAGTAAAAACACATGTGTCAATATCTTGTCGCTGGGTTGCCGCGAGACCGTGGGTTCCCACGGCAAAAAAAAACAATTGCGCAGCCGACGCTCGCATCTCGATACCCAGAGGCCCAGAGGATACCCCACAACAACATATATTAATCCTACTTGTGGTAACAACGCATTGTTCTCATCTTGCGCGGTTTGCTCGAGTTGTGGCTCAAGGGACGAGCCGCCCTAGCGCCGCCTGGCCCGCTGCGCCCTTGCGCGCGCCTGCCCCCCCCCCCTGCGGCGCCGCGCGTCGCTGCGATGATCGCGGCAGCGACGGTCGTCAAGAACCTCACCATGCACAGGCTGGCTTTTCCAATCCTCTCAGACGACGAGACGGGCACGACCAACCCTGCCGAGGATCTCCCTTTTACACCTGTTGACACCGAGGCGGACGGCCCAATGAAGAAGGTCGTGCACTTCGTGGACATCGTGTCCGACCACCGCGAAGACATCAACAAAGACGCTATCTTGGAGCACTTCCGTCGCAAGACATTCAAGGACCTGCCCATGCCTTTCCGCTTGAAGGAGGAGCCCCCGAGCGATTACACCATGCAGCTGTTCGTGGTGCCGAGGGGCGACGGCGGGAAGTACATCATCAAGCACTACATCATGAAGAACAAGGTCAACATCCACAGCCTCCCGAGCATTTGCGCTGGTCAGGCGCATAAGATTGCGTGGAGCACCCATGAGAAGTCAGGGACGAAGGCGCTGCAGCACCTGCTCATGCACCTCCCTGGATTGAAGATCAGGTACTTCACGTTCGACCACCGCGACCTCAACAATCAGAAAGAACTCATGGACGAGTCGAAAGTCGACCAGGGGTTCGGTTACATCGAGGAGCATGCCCGTCTGATCCAGAATGAGAGCCACCTTCGGTGGATCACCAAGGAGCTGAACAACGAGGCCAGCCTCATTTTCGGGTGGAAGGAGTCGCTTGTGAAAGAGATCATGAGGGGCGTCGCAAACGAGGCGGTGCTGTGCCAAGAGCATATTGTCTGCCCCGTCACGCTGCGCAACATCAAGCGCTCCTTCCTGGTCGGCGCCCTCAAGCCCATGATCGAGACGATGGGCGAGCATGCTCTGATGATGATTGGCGAGCCTGGGATCGGAAAGACTTTCGTGGGTCGCTCAGTCGCCCTGGCCCTCGCCAGGCGGTGGGCGCGCAAGATCGGCGGCGAGCGCGTGGCCATGCTGAAGAGCACGACGGAGTTCGACTTCTTGCGCGGCCAGCCAGGGGAGAAGAGCTGCGCTTGGGTGCACGACGACGGGGCGCTGAACGAGCAGCGCGTTCGGGCCATCAAGTCCTTCACGGACGTCGGGGATGACGAGTCGATGATCTGGGCCCGCTGGGGGGCCACAAAATGCGTGCAGGAGCAGCCCCGCTTGATCATGGACAACACGTTCAACCCAGCCACGCTCCGCCCGACCATCGGCAGCTCCCCGTCGATCTCTCACGGGGACTTCCTGGCCGCCGTGTCGACAACCTTCCCCCCAGGGACGACTCTAGCCAACCTCATGGCGTGTCTGAAGCGATCGCACTTGACCCTCAACTTCACGCACACCGACGGCAAGGTCTACGTCCTCCACCGCATCGCCTCCGAGGGCACTGAGCCCGTTCCGTGCTTTGTGTTGGACGAGTCGAACTTCATCAACATGGACGGCAGGCGCCGCATTGGCTTGTGGAAAGAAGGCAACCGCCAGTTCGGGACCGATCGCGACCAGGACGTGATGTGGGAGCAGAACTGGCTGACACAGCTCCTGGAGGACGACGAAGTCCCGCAGGGTGCCGACGACTCGGGCGCGGAGGACGTTGCCGCGGCTGCCGAGCCCCAGCGGTTCGGCAAGCTGAGCTTGGGGGACATCTGGGGCAGCGCAGCAGCCGCGCCAAGGGGCGGCGTGCCCGCGGCCGCGATGCCAGCCCCAGCAGCGCCAGAGGGCGCCGTGCCCGCGGCCCCGATGCCAGCCCCAGCCGCGCCAGAGGAGGCTCCCCCAGCCAAGCGGGCGAAGCCTGACACCCAGGGGCCCCGCGCGGTGTCCCCCGAGCCTTTCGCGGACGGCTTCAAGTGCGATCGCATCGGGCGCGACCGCGACGACGACGAGGACGAGGAAGAGCCACCGCGCGGGACCCCCGCACAGGAGATCGAGCGGCTCTGGAAGCTCCGCCAGGCAGGCGCGATCTCGCTCAAGGAGTTCAACGCCTTGAAGAAGGGCGCAATCAATGATGGGTTCGACGCCATGAAGAAGGTGGCGCCCGCCAAGAAGGAGGAGCGCAGGGCCAAGCGGGAGCGGGCGCCTCGCGGACCGATCAAGCGGGACCCCGATGGCCCCTGCAGGGCGGCGGGCTCGACCGATCAGGCTGCCAAGAAGGAGGTGTTCTCGGCGACGCCAGTGGACAGTTCGACGATGCAGGAGCTCTTTCCAGGCTCGGGGAGGGCAGAAGCCGGGCGGCGTTCGCGAGGCGAGGCGTCAAAGGGACCGCCCGTTTGTCGACCAGCGGGTGCTTGAGTTGCGCCCCGTTGGGTCGCGAACACGGTTGGCCCTTCGGGCAACTTGTAACGGGCGGTTCCTTTGCGCGCCTCCATTCGGCCGCCTTGCTTCTGCGCCCTCAACAGGCGCCGTGGCGATCGACTCGGACGAGGACTGAGGCCGCCGCCGCGGGGGGCCATGCGTAGCATATGATTCTGGCAGCGCCTGGCAGCCGAATTCGCTCGGGAAGGCATGCTACTTTTGGGGCGTACCCACATCGTTGGGGGGTGCAGACAAACTGCGCAAGTCTTTATATGAGTGCTGCGCGCGTGGCAAGGGTGGGCATCGCATGCGCGGGCACCCGCGCGTCCTTGCATCTGCGGGCCGCCGTGCGCCAGCCATAGCCCTGCAAGCTCCTAGGCGGGGTTCAAGGGGATTGCATCATTGCCGTGCTAATGACACCATCGCAACGGGGTTCCCTCGATTCCTGGCAGCCGAACGTCGTCGCCCGAACACTCGGTGGCAATCCCAGGGCATAATTCTCTCGGGGATACATGCTACTGTTGGGGGTATCCAGACCGTTTGGGGGA
>CAUYUJ010017271.1:830294-900504 GCA_963575745.1 Prorocentrum cordatum | reverse complement strand
GGCACCAGGTGAGGAAAACCAGGACATGTTCTGGGCATGGCTTGAGGACTGCGTCCCGTACATCCTGGCGACGCTCCATCTGCCACAGTACGATCACCTCTTCCTTGAGGCGTCCGAGGACACCACCGACGCCCTGCGTCATCGCACCGCGGTCGACATGTGCGAGGACATCTGGCACAGAGCGGTCCCCGACAGGCAGCGCATCAACCGCAACCTCACTCGGATCCAGAGCAGCCGCGAGTACGCCACCCGCTATTTCGGCCTCCTTCTGGAGTACCAGGGCGCTCGTGCCACGCTCGTTGGCCCTGAGGCTTTCATGGCACCTTTGCCGCCATGCCTCTCACGGGCCCATGCTCTGCTGCCAAGAGGTCTCCCTCCACCCGACCATGACGCCATGGCGTACCTCGCTGATGTTATCCTGCACCAACCGCCAGACATGCCGCCGCTCGTCGAGGCGGAGCTCGCTGCGGCGCCGACGGACGGCACCGATCAGGCCGCAGAAGATCCCGTATCATGGTTGCTCCAGCACATCGCGGCCAGCGATATCGGCAATACACCCATGGACTCGTTCCACGCGTCGGAGGATAGCCAGGACGACATCGATATCCAGGATCGAGACGGCACGATACCATCAGGCGACTCGGCTCAGCGTGACCGCGACAGTGAGCCTTACTTTGGGCTCGCCCCGTGGCAAAGCAGTGCGCCCCACACCTCAGATCAGGCCGACCCTTGTGCGCGGCTCAACGACGCTGAAGGCGTCACTGCCGCTGATGTGACTAGCCATTCCACTGCTTCGCCAGCTCATGCCAGTCCGTGCAGTGGCGGCTTCAGCCCCGCTGCACCACTGGCTAGACCTGGACATCCCCAGACCGCAGGAGGTGACAACGTGACTGACTCCAACCCCAGTGCCATCGACCACTGGCAGGCCGACATCGACAACGACCCCATCGATGATGAACACCCCGATGCCAGCGGTCCCCACGAGCCCCAGCACAGCTCAGCGGCATCACGACATTGTGGCTGCCTCATCTGCCTCCTGGTGGCCACGTACGCCATCGCGATAGCAATGCCGTACAAGGACCAGATCGATGGATACTTGCCGACCCCGAGCCGAGACCCCAGCTACCGACAACGACGACGACGCCAAGCGACCGCGCCAGGCCCATCGGTGCCCACTTTATTCCGACGCAAAACGACATACTATGTCACGTCCACATTGAGGGCCACTCTCAAATGGACCAGCGACAAACTCAGAGATGGTGTCTCGGGCGGAGCCACTGCAGTCGGGGTCGGCTTCGGGGGCGTCCTTAAATGGGCCAGCGGCAAGCTAGGGGCCATAGCCACGGGTGGAGTTGTGTGTGGTCTTCTACTCGTCGGTGCCAAACTTCTTGCCCAGGGAGCTGTCGGACACGTTGGCGCCCGCATATGTGCGCGGGCCCTGGACTCATCCACTGCCCAGTGGTGCCTCCGCTGTTGCCAACCGAGCAGGAAGCCGAAGGACGAGGCCACACACAAAATGCCGTGCACGCTCGCCGACGAACACGACGACCAGCAGGTGCACGCACTCCGACATCCGCTGCTACAGGAACACTTCGCCGCAGCTGTTGCCGCCGCAGTCGCCGACGTCACCACCGCCACCACCGCCGCCATCGTTGAAGTCACAGCCGCCGTATCGCGAGCCTCGTCTGTCACACCAAGATCGATCAGCCCGACGCCACGAGACGGCTCCAAGAACGGCGCGACATTCGGTAACCTACCGACCAACGAGGATGCCACAGCACACGGTAGCGACACCGAGCCAAGGGAAACGAGAGAACGCACCCATGGCAGCCCGTGGTCCATCTTCCGACATGCTGACGCTCGTGGTTCCTCCCCCGACGCGGACACCCAAACACCACGACGGCGAGCACGCTATGCATCACCTGACAGGCCCCAGGCGCCTTCAGGCCCTGGTACGCCTTACACTGCCCTCAAGCCACCGACGCGCAACTCACGCAACACCATCCAGCGTGACCCAGCGGTCCCCGAGCCGCCGAAGAGCATACTTAACGCCCTGTACCAAAACGGCTTCGCGCTAGGAAACAGTGGCGTGTCCACTGAGGACATCAAAGACGCTCTACGACTCCACGACCACCCTCGATTCACTCACGACCCAACACTCCAAGTGCTGGGGCCGTGGACGGACAACATGCAGAGGCCACCGAACCGCCTCACTTGGGTGCTGGAAGACTCGGGCGGCAACTCGGGCGAGACAATTTTCCCATACCTCACGTGGGACCTCCGTCCACCCACCACCGACGCGCCCACTGTTTTCTGGCATGGGACCCGCGGCGACCTTGCGGCCCGTCTTGCTGCCTGTGGAGGGCACCTCTTGCCAGGCCCCCGCCGTGAAGCGAAGGGCCGAACTGGCCCAAACGTTGGCCGCACTTACACGAGCGTGCACCCTTCGCTGGCCGCGTGGTACGCGATACCGCCCCACCCGCCCTACAGTCTCGAAGACGACACCCTCGCGTGGGGACCCATCGCACTCTGGATGTGCGAAGCCACCCAAACCACCGCGCGGGGAAAACAGGCACAACTACGTGAAAGGGGAGGCTCACGGAGCGCGCCTCATTTACCCTCGGGTCCTGAGCCTCCTCATCCGCATGGACTGGTGTGCCCCCACAGAAGCTGCTTCCAGGTGCCGTGCCCTTCCACACGCCTATGGCATGGGTGACTGCGCGCACGCCCTCCACATTGCTGGCTACGATCATCCAGATCTCCGTGAGGCGGCTGAAGCTCACGACAGGAAGCTAGCACCAGGCGCAGATCAACCATCGCGGCAGCATGGCCACCACCGCAGGCGCTATACTCGCCAGAAGCGGCGCGAGCATGGGCCAAACAGCACTACGACACGGAAGCAGCCACCAGGGACGACCCTAATCAGCCTCGACCACGCGTCTCGCTCCACATACTCCATCTGGACCCGAAACCACTCATCGACCTGGTGTACACGGGCTTGCAAGCTGTCCCCGTGCGGGGGCACCCTGACGCACGCGGGTCGCGCCCCAGCGGCTCCAGCCCTGGGGCCGCGTCGGGCCCACCACGCACGTACAAGTCAGGCACAGCCCTGGCGCACAGTCCAGACCGCTCATCGACGTCATCTGGAGCCGACGAACGCCGTACGCCTTCCCTCATCAGCGCGGCCGCCGCCCTCGCCCGAGGCCGTGCCCGTCCACGACGATCTGCCTCTCGCGCGTCACGACAGAGTGACGGGAACTCCACCTCAGACAACAGTGGCATCGAGACGTGGGAGCACATTGCGACGGAAGAGGAGCCGACTGCCTACCACGTCCTCGCCTACCACGTCCGCGATGTGCGGTCCCGTGTCAATGCCCCTGGCATCGAGGTCTGGCTCGACCCTGGTGATCACCACGATGGTGCCTACTTACCGTGGGGGACGACAGTCATGGGCCACCGCGTCATTGACCCTGCGGTGGATGGGCGGGACGGCTGGGTCATCCTCCACCACGACCACGGCGACACCACTACTAAGCTCTGGGCACCGACCCAAGTCCACGTCAAAGCGGACGACTCCTGGCGCACCGTCATGGTACCAGCGGACACAGGTGCCATGCCGAGGACGCACGCCTCCCCGCCGAGGTTGTCCGCACTACAGGCCAGACGACCCAGGCACAAATGAGCATGCGCTCCCGCCTTTACCAGGACGCTGGTCTTGCCTACAGTGTCGATCCCAATGCTGTCAGTACTGTGCGGCTCGCCGCAACACGCAGCTCGGCACCTCGGGCCAACCAACGTGCCCAGACTGCGGCCGCAGCGGACTGCGTACACTCATGGACTGGTCCACGGACTACTCGTGCAACAGTTGGACGTGTGCATACAGCACCAATAAGAGGGACTCCGACACATGCTGCCTGTCCAGCAGGTGTCCCCACCCCCCCCCAGGCCACACAACCAGCTCGACGTCCGTGCCACAGGGATGCCGCCGCACATCCTTGCCCGCCAATTCGGCAACGCGCCAGCCCTCCACGACCTCAAGGAAGCCCCCCGAGCGCCTTCAGGCCCCGGGGGAGAACCTCCACAACCAGGGCAAGCAGGTTACCAGGGCCAATGGTACCTCCCACCACAGCCGCGGCGCGTCCCCAGGCAGGGATTGCCTGACGGCACAACGCGGCCACCTGGATTCACGGGAACGGGGATGCCCGAAGAACCTTCCCCCGACCAACCGCTTTGGAGGGAAGGCTACGTGCTCTTCAGCCCCCATCAGGCCCTCAAGGAGGAACTCACCTTCAACAAGACGGTCCGCCGACCCTTCTCCCTAGCCATTACCAACATGTACAGGGATCGTGTCACGGTCAGGACCGTCTGCGAGTTGATCGCCGAGCGCACCCACATGACCCGCACCCGCTGGCGAGATGTGGTACTGTACTGGGACGCCGATGGTGGTCCTGGGCCTCAAGCTCTCGACTACGATATGCGACTCTGTGACGCCATGGTGAGCCGTGCCACGACCGAAGCTGAGCTAAACCACGACCGCAGCAACCGTGGTAGTTTCTGCCTCTATGGACCAGCGCACCAGCGGGCCATCAACATTACGGCGATCTCAGAGCCGCATAACATCGACTACACGGAGCATGTGCGACGATACTCACCCGTAGGGGGGACCTACCCTGACCACGCCTTCGAGCACGTCTATCGGGGCTGGCAGCGGCCCGACGTGCCCACCATCCTCCCCGACACCCGTCCCCTCTCGAGAGCCGACTGGCAGCGTCACCAACAGCACCAGCAGCGCATCCAGCAGCGGGACCAACGGGACGCAGGACAGCAGGGCACACCACGCTACCGCTCCCCTGCGCGAGTCCCGACAGGCGGTAACACGGCCTACGACGGGGTTGCCGCCTACCACCGTGGTCCCATATGTGCCATGCCTGCGGCTGCTGGAGCAGCCGCCTCCAGCTACGGCCAAGCCCCAAACGCCAGGGTTCACCCAGCGGCCATCGGCTACTCGCGTGCACCCCTACATGCCCTAAGGGCCACCTCGCCAGTGCCAGGGTCCACGCGCGCCTGGGGCCTTTACTCAGGCCGACATGAGGGCTCCTCCAGCAACCAGCCTGCAGTGATAACCCCTGCGGCTTCAGCCCAGGGGGCTGCAACAAACCGTGGCAGGGCTGGGCGCCCCGAAGGATGGCGCGATGCGAACGTGCGCGCTTGGCAACCGCGCCAGCACACGCCCCCGCCAAACGTAGCTGCAGCACTGCGCCCTGCCCAGGCCAAACCTGCCCCACCTGAGCGGGAGAGGCAGCCGCTCACCCCGCTTGTCCTCACGCGCATCCAGGCGCATCGCAGCGCCTCACCGAGGCACAGCGAGGGAAGCGCCTACCACGTCAGCCCCCGCCCAGACGCGGCCGACCCCGACCAGGCCACAGCCGCGGCGGAAGGCGGCACAAGCGCCTCTCGCCAGCCCAGCCCATCACCCTGCGCGGCGCCGATCCGATCCCCGAGCAGGGCGGATTCTGAGCGCGCTAATGCCCAGGCGACTTCGCCACGCGACCGTCACACGGGCGGGCGCGTCCCGCGCAGCAGGACCTGCAGCCGCCACAGTTCACGCAAGGCCCCAGGGAGCTCCACGAGCTCGCCGCCTCGCGAGACTCAGGCCGATGGCCGAGCCCCCGAAGTGGTGCCACGTTTCGGAGCCTGCGTCATTGATCCTGGCCAGGTCGACCTCTCGCCGACGCCGTCCACGGACCACGAGCCGCCGCTGCCCACCCGCGTGATCGTCCCCATCGACGAGGCGCCAACCTTCGACCCGTTCAAGAACAAGTACCGTGTCAAGAACCTTGTGGCGGGTTTTGGCGGGGGCTCACCGCTCTCACCTCAGAGTCGGGGCGGTGCCCCCGCCACCTCGGCTGCTGCCGCGGCAGCTGCGGCCCCGCGGGGAATCAGCCCTGTCCGCAACGTGGGCCTCACGGCAGCGGGCATGGACGAGGCCCAGCGTCAGGCCTCCGATCGTGCTGCTGGAGCCGTTCCACCAGATGCTGCTCATCAAGACACTGACGGGGCGGGCGTGTCACCGCAGGAGGGACCAGCGGTGGCGCGTGCGCAGTACATGCGCGTGCGTTGTGCCGCCGCCGCGCCTGGTCGCCGCCGCTGTCTCGTTTTTGTCTTTGTGTTCGGCAGGATGGATCGAGGAGTCGCCCCCCTCTCCCACTGCTGCCGTCTCACTTCTCCTCCCCTCGTCCCCTACAGTACAGGAGTGAGGAGGAATTTTCGTGACATTTTTACTAATATTTATGAACCCCCCCTGGCGCAGTGCCGACCGTGTCCCGCCTATATGTTTGGCCTGACGGCGGCTTCAGCCCCGTTCAAGCTAACCCATAGTAACGCCATGAGCTCCTACTGTGGCCAAGCCTCCTACTGGGGCGAGGGTCAAGCTGACCTTCACCGTGCGGGGCGCGCAAACCCCAGTTCCACCGATGGAGACGGGCCAGGTCGCTCCATACACCTCGTCAGCCTTCACATCACCAGTCTCTCAGCGAACTGGCCAACCATCACCGCCCTTGGTGTCGACCACAACGCCGCTGTCATAGCACTGCAGTAGACCCGACATGCCAAGCCGACTAGGCAAGCCATCGCTACCAGCGCCGCCAATCCTCTCCACGGTGGATACCACGCCAGTCTTGGGCCTGACCTTGATCTGGCGCGAGCCCAGCGCTGAGCTGCCCACGGCGGCACTGATCACACCGTTGTGGGCAACACTGGCGCCTCGGGAGGGGTCGCCATTCTCTCTAAGGATGCCATCGTCGACTCCACTGTCGTCGACAATGCGCCCTGTATCGCCGCCCTCAAGGCCAAGAAAAGATGGCATGAGGTCTTTCTCCCACTCTGCACTCAACACCGCCGTAGGCGGCGACGAAATAACCATGGGCCCGCGGGGATCTACATAGCGAGCCTTTACGGGATTGCTGGAGGAGACAGCGCAGCTCTCTTTCGGCTCGCTGACTGTGCCGCCGCTAGGGTCGGCTCAGCCCCCTACTTGATCTGCATGGACGCCAACACGAACATTGACGACAATCCTCACCTTCTGCACATGTTGCAGCACGGATGGTCCAACGTTGCTGAGGGCACACCAGACCACACCATGCACACCTATGGCAATATCCCTGATTGGGACCGCGTCACCAAGTGCCCCCGCACTTCGCGCATCGATTATATCATTGCCAACCAGGCGGCGCGATCCCTTGTCACCGACTTCTGCTACCTTCGCGACTTGCCTGCGAAGTCTCACGTTGGCCTGCAGGTCACGCTTGACCTCAGTCGCCTCGACCATACAGCCCGACGCCTCCTTGCCCCTACGCCCTACCCGCCCGACGATGGAGTTCATGAGGGGCACGAGCTGCAAGCACTTGGGACCCTCATCGCTGGGCGATACCAGGACCGCATGGAGCAGGCCGACGCACGAGACGACGTGGAGCGCATGTTTCTCACTGGTCCTCTTTCTCTCAATTTTTCTCTTTTTGATTATCAAATTTTTTTCTTTTTATTTCGTTATTGTCTCTTATCGAGGCGAGTCATGAGTACCATCTCACCCGTCTACGCGATCTCCCACCTCCACCGCCCCACCACCCAAAAAAGAAGCCCCCCACCATGCACGGGCTCACGCCTACGTTCGAGGATCGACCGGTTGTCCCCCGCGCGTTCCCCACCTACGGAGCTTCCACGATTCACATGAACCGACTGCGCAAGCTCCATCGGCAACTCTGCGAGCTCCGTTTCATCGTACAGCACCACCATCTTGATTGCCGTGCTATTCCGCCGTACCTCGCGCAGCGCATCGACTGCACGTGGGCCGCGGCCCGCCTCTTATGCCACAAGCTGCGCCCCACGGTTCTCCTGGAATTCCCCGAGGCCTGGGCCCCAGACGAGCCAGTGCCGCACGGGGAGCACCTTGACGTTTTGATCCAACATCTCGACTTTGAGCTGGCGCGACGCGCGAACCGTGCCAAGGCGGAACGCATCAGGATATGGGCCGAGGGCGTCCGTGAGCCAAGCGGGCGAAAGGCGGCCATATACGCACGAGCTGCTGATAGCTCGCCCACGGCGTATCTCCGCACACCTACCACCCCTGACGATACGCAACTCCACTGCGACACCAACGCCTTCAAACCTGACGAAGCTTGCACGGACGACAGCGACGCTGACACCGAAGCTGGCGGCTTCAGCCCCGGCGACGGTAGTTCGCCCGACACGGACAGCGACGAAGACACACCCGTGAACCACCACCTGCGCAAGTCCCCGACATCCTCCCTGCCAACGCCATTGTTGCCAACATCAAGGACATGCTGAAGCTCATGGTCGACACCTGGGAGCCCATCTTGGGCAGGTACCGCGCACGAGCGGGACATGATGCCGAAGCCATGCCGACGTGGGCCGACTTCTACGACGAGTACCGACAGGAGCTGCCTACGCCATCACCAGCTACCCCTTTCCTCCTCACCGACGACCAACTCATCCACTTCATTCGCACCCGTTCACCGAGACGCGCGGGGGGTCTGGACGGTTGGACTACTAAGGAGGCAAAGGAGCTTCCCGACGACATTCTTCGCCTCTTCGCCAGCGTCCTTCGAGCTATGCAACGCACTGGCACCATCCCAGAACCCCTCCTCCACGTCCCAAACCCGTGCCTCCGAAAAGGCCGAGGCGAACTCCCAACGGACCAACGACTTCTCTCGGTGCTTTCCGTTTGGATGTACGCGTGGGAAGCTCTACCTGCTTTTTTTTTTTTTTTTTGTTTGTTTTTTTTCTGCTTTATTCATTTTTTTTTTTTTTTTTTTTTTTTTTTATTTTTTGTCTTTGTTTTTTTTTTTTTTTTGATGTATTTTATTTTTTTTTTTTCTTTCACCGCAGCCTCACGGACTGGCGGAAAGGATGGACCCACGCCACGAGTTTTGGCGCTGTCCCCAAAGCTACCATTGGGGACGTCAGCACTTCTCTCGCCCTTCGCATCGAACACGCCAGAGCACTTCTCCTTCCCTTGGCTGGAGCTGCCCTGGACCGTCAGAAGTGTTTCGACTATCTCATCACGGACATATGCCTTAACCTCGCGCTTCACGCGGGGTGTCCCCAAGACATCGTTACTGTCCGCAGAAACTTCTTCAGGCGCCACAAACGTTACATCCGCATGAACGGTGCGTACTCTAAGGAACTGGCCAGAACAAACGGTCACCTCCAGGGAAGCTCTTGGTCCCTGGACAACATTAAGCTGCTCATGTGCGTCTGGACCAAGAGACAGCATCGTTACGTGCCGCGGTCTCTCAGCACTACCTTTGTTGACGACAGCAACTCCACTACCCACACCGCGCCCGAGTTGCAGAAATCTCTTGATGAAACCGCCAAGTTTGATCGATTTTCTGGTCAACGCATTCATCCTGGAAAAGTGGCGGGGTGGGCGCTTAATGACGAGCTTCGCACCGCCGTTACCCAGCTCACCTTGGCGGAACGGCCCCTACGCGTGGTCGACTCCTTCAAGCTCGTCGGAAGTTACATCAACGCCGAGGCAGCGCCGGCTCCAGCCGCGCTCAACCTCACGGCCACCGCTGACGCCCGTGTTCGCAGGGCGACTAGTCGCCTGCCGCGTATTGGCAAGCTCCCATCTCCGATGCGGATTAAGGCGCGGCACGCCCGCTCCCTTGCTGCCAGCGTCTGTACCACGGGCACTGACATCCAAGCCCCCTCAGGCCCCGTCAAAACTGCCTACAACCATGCCCTTAAGGCGGCTATCCGCCCCAAGGGAAACAGGTGGGTCGAGTTTTGGACTCTCATGGCAGTGTGCGTCCCAGGGCACGCCCTGGAGATTGACGCCATTATGCAGCGTGAAGTCTTCCTGTGCCTGCGGCGACAGGTCAACCGCGACGCCACTCTCTGCGGCCTCGTCAGGGATCTCCAACTCCATGTCCAGACCCTTTTTGGCGGAGGACCTGTTGGACGACTTGTCCAGACGCTTCAGCAGCTCCGTTGGACTTGGCCCACATTTGGCACCATGTACGACGACTGGGGCTGCCAGATCAGTTGGCTGAACCTTCCCCAAAACGCCTTCCTTCACATGCTGCGCGCCTCGCAACGCAGAGCCTTTCTCAGAAAAATCAAGCCACGGCGTCATGACCTTGGTCACCTTGCTTCGGTCTGACAGGGCCTCGACCTTTTCGCCAGCACGTGGCTCGCCCGCACCAAAGGAGCTGCCAAATGCAACGCATGGCAGCTGGCGCTCCTCTTAAACTACCTGTCGGGCGGGGACCACACCCACCAGCGACGTTCTCGATCAAATACGTCCGCTGATCCCAGCCCTATTTGCCGTTACTGTGATGAGGAAGAGGAAACTCAGGAGCACACTGTGCGTGACTGCAAGTGCTGGGCCCGTGAAAGAGTCCCTCTCACCACCCTCATCAGTGACGAGCAGTGGGCCCGTCTTCCTCCGCACACAAGACACTGCGGGCTCTTCGATGAGGACCCAGCCCTCCTCGATCTGCAAGCCGACCTCGCTAGGGACCCGCTACCTCAACCCATACCGCGGCCCCCGCCTGAGGGAGATCCTGCGGCTTCAGCCCAGGACCCCTACACCACTTACCTTGACCACGACACTGGTTGGACATGGGTCTACGCTGCCACGGACGGTGCATGCACCAACCAAGCCATCCCTTTGCTTGCAAGAGCGGGCTACGGCGTCTACTACGGCATCGACCTCCGCATGAACTACAGTGCGCGCGTTCACGGCATCACGCAGAACGCACAGCTTGCGGAGACCCTCGCCATTGTCCACCTCACGGCATGTGCTGAACGGCCCGTTCACGTCTTCGTGGACAACCAGGCGGTGGTCGACGGCTTCCAAAGGATCATCGACGGACACTCACCTCCGCAGGGCACGCACGTGGAGTTCTGGGAAAAGGTCCACCGATGTGTCATGGCCAAGCCAAACATGTTCCGCGTAGAGAAAGTCGATAGCCACCAGGGCGACACGGGCATCGACCTCGGGCTCATCGGGCCCATCGCGGAGGAGTTCAATCGTCAGGCTGACGCCCTCGCCACAGCGGCGGCACGTACTCATAACCATCCAGACGACATCGTTGAAGCTGCCAAAGCACGACACCGCCAAGCGACCGTGCTCCATGGAGTCGCCGTTGCCATCTACGAGCGGAGACATCGTACACTTCCTCTCCCACACCGCAGGGCCGGGTTCACAGCTGCAGAACTAAACAAAATGGAACCAAATCCCCTGCTGTCTGACCAGGCTCCACCCGCGGCTGGACCAGACATCCCACAAAACCCCGACGAGCTCTGGGCCGAGGCCCAACGGGTGTTATTCGACGAACAGGAGGACGACCCGTTCGGCTTTGGTGGAGGTTTGGACTTCCTGGGCGACGTGTCAGCCAGCGCCAACCCTGCCCCGGCGGGCACCCGCACGGCGCCCCCGACTCCGCCATTGAGTGCGTCAGCCCACCCACATGACAACGCCGTTCCTTTTCAAGACGCTGATGAGCAGGACGATGACCTTTTCAGCCTCGGTGGGGGATTGGACGCTTTGGACGACGGACCAGCCAACGAAAACCCCGCCCCGTCGGGAAACCTCGCAAACCCTACTGCGACGCCGTCCCCAAGAGCGTTAACGCCCACATACGACGATATCGGTCACCGCCAAGACGCCGACCACGACCCGGGTGCCCCCCGAGGATTGAGTGGCAGTGAGGACGCACCGCCGACATCACACGCTGCCGACCATGCCGCCCCACCGAGACACCAACCCTCTACGCGACCGACCTCAGCGGCCTTGCACGGCATCACGACTGGTCCCACCGCGCATACCACTCCGCCTCCCCATCGCCAGCGACCCGCGGGGGCGGCTTCAGCCCCCCCGCAGGGTACTAAACCAGACAGGCCCTCGTGCCCCACCCACGCTCCCTCCGTTGCTGAGCGAGAGGAAGCGGCTCCCCTGACCTCTCAGGGCGCGGCCCTAGCGGCTCCAGCCCTGGGGTCGCGCCGGCCCCTCCAGTCACCTTTTAAGGGTGACGGACGTCAGCGTTCAGGGTCCCGCACGCCGCTAGCCCACCTGGACAGGCGTACCGAGGACCTCGCCTCTGTCTCGAGATCCTCGGCGGATGTCACTGAGCAGCCACCTCTCACCGACCGTGAAACCGAGCTGTCAAAGGCTATGGCTGCCCTTCAGCAGAGGTGCTTAGCTCTCGCCGCGGACCTCGCCGCTGCCCAAGCTCGTCAAGGTCCTCTACTCCAGCGCCTCCACAGCGCTGGGCGAGCCTTCGCCGAGCTGCTCACGACCTCGCCCGACGGTGTCGTGCCGTCACTCAACATCCAAGCTATGTTGTCATCGTTCCGCGGCGCTCCACCTGGTGCCCCGCGCTGATCTCCTCCTTTCTGCCTGCCCGTGTGTACGTGTGGCTCCGCGTCCACGGTGTCAGGGCGCGGGGGCGGGGGGTGCCCCGTCACTGCGCGCCGCTTAGCGGCCAAGCGCCCAACTGGCGGTCCGCCATGCCGCCTAGCCACGTGCCAGCACGTCGCCTTTCTTGTTGGGGCCTTTTACCTCACGCGGTCTGTCAGGTGAGATCTTCATCGTCTGTCCGCCGTCTGTAGCGTCTGTCGCACTGCGCCGGGGGAGGGGGTTTTGTTGCCCGCCCTCGTATCTAAAGGCTGCACCGCCGCAAATAGTGCATGCGAGTTGTCGCACCGCAGTGCGCCTCGCGGACGGACCCTGGTCCGCCTACTTGTCCGATCTCCTGCTTCCCCCCTCCTCATCTCCGCCCCGCCTGTTCTCTTCGTGCACTTCTCCTTCCTCCGGGCAGGAGCGCGCGCGTCGATTTTCCTCGGCGCCGTCGCCGCCTCGGCCAGCACGGACGCACTCTCCAATGGCCGCATTGCGCAGCCGTTGGGACAACCCCGTGGGCCAGGTCGTCGGGACAACCCCGCGAACTGTCGGCGCGCGAGACCAGGCAGTTGGGACAACCCCGCGGGCTTCGAGCGGGGCGCAGCCGCGCTCGGGCGAGATGCAGCACGAAACCCAGCTCAGCCGCGAGCTGCTCCGCCCCTGCCCTGGAATTCTTCGCTATCTCGTCGAATTTCTCGAATGCCGACGACCAGCTCATTCACTCACAGCAGAGATTACCGCCTCATACTTCCCAAATATTCAGGCCTCAGGAGCCCAGAAGTGACGACAGTTAAAGGGTTCCGATGACCCGTTCGGGTTAGTGACATGATCTGCGGGCCACAGAAGGAGGAGGCTCCCGCCTGAGACTTCCTCGCAGCCCGCTCACAGAAGAGGCTCCCGCCTGACAGTTCTCCCATATGCAGGCCCCGCAAGCCCAAAAACGACGACAGTTACAGGGTTCCGATGACCCAGTCGGATTGAACATGATGTGCGGACCCCATAAGGAGGATTTTCCCGCCTTCTTCCATATTCAGGTTTCAGGAACCCCAAATTGACGACAATTACAGGGTTCCGATGGCCCGTTCGGATTAGTAACGTGAGCTGCGGGCCCCACACAGAGGGGGTTCCCGCCTGAGACTTCTCGCGATTCGCGCGCAAACGAGGTTCCCGCTTGAGATTTCCGCCATATTCAGGCTTCAGGAGCCCAGCACCGACGACGGTTACAGGGTTCCGATGACTTGTTCGGATTATTGACATGAGTTGCGGGCCCCACTGGGAGGGGGCTCCCGCCTGAAACTTCCTCGCGTTTCGCGCGCTAACGAGGTTCCCGCTTGAGACTTCCGCCGTACCCAGCCTTGATGAGGCCAAAAGTGACGACAGGTACAGGATTCCGATGACCCGCTCGGATTACTCACATGAGCTGCGGGCCTCATAGGGAGGGGGCTCCCGCCTGAGATTTCCTCGCAGGTCAGTCGCAGACGAAGCTCCCACCTGGGATGAGTGAGTGAGTGAGTGAATGAGTGGAAAAGCGAGAAGGAGTGAAGATGAGGATGTTGGCGGTGATGATGACGATCGTGATGATGATGCTGATGATGATGTTGGAAGTGTGAGTGAGTGAGTGGGTGGGTCGGTGGGTGAGTGTCTGCGTGAGTGCGTGTGTTGGTGATGATGGTGATGAATGTGTGTGTGTATGTGTGTGTGAGTGTGTGAGTGGGTAAGTGAGTGGGTGAGTGAGTGTGTGCGTGTGTGTATGAGAGGGTGTGTTAGTGGGTGAGTGAGTGGGTGAGTGAGTGAGTGTGAGTGATGATGTGTGTGTGTGTGAATGGTTGAGTGAATGAGTGTGCGATTTGAGAAGATGGTGTGTCATCCTTCTTCCTGCAGGGGGTGTTTAAAGAAAAGGAGAACCCCACTTTGGATGTGGGGACATAGTCGGGGGATGGTTTTCCGACCGTTTTTGATCGTTCTTGATCATAGTTTGAAATGTTTCCATTTTTCGTGCAATATCCGCCTGTAGGAGGACATGCCCGACCGAACCTCAGGGAGTGGCCCCCTTCCGAGTTTCGCTTCGGCCGATCCGGTCCGACACCGCCCCCGCCCGCGCACCTTCGCCAGCCCGGCGAGGACGCTCCGAAGGGCACGCCCGGCCGGCCGCGCTGGAGGCCGACGGGGCAGCCGTCATCGAGTTTTTGAGGAGGCCTGCCGCGCCGCGGTCCTCGGCGGCAGAGGGCCCGAGACAGTGTCCATTTCGATCTGATCCATCTGGTGCGATACGGTAGAGGGAAACAATTACTGAACACTCCGCCTCCCCCCCAAACTCAATGTTGGCACGCGTGGGGGAGACTGCGGTCGAAGTGCATGTCATCAGGCCCACCGCCAACTTTGAACATTGGGGGGAGAGGGAGGCGTTGACAGATGCATGTGGCATGAGTGTTCGCTAATTTGTTCCGAGGCCTGTATCCCAGAGGAGGAAAACGTACCCATTGGCTTTCTCCCGGCGGCTTCGCGCTGGACGCGATGGCCTGCACCAGGCTGACTCTGCTGTTCTCGCAAAAGGGGGGGGAGAGCAGGATTTGTCCGCCCGGGTGGGTCCGCCCTGCCAGTTTAGCCTCGGCGCCAGAGCGGACAGAGGCAACAACAGAAAAAGAGGTACCCATACCTCTACCTGTCGCCGGTTCTTCCCTCTTGTGCCTCCTGGGGGGCCCTCGTCGCCACCGCTGGATTCGCCACGAGATCCTGGTCAGAACGCACCCCGAGAGAGGTCCGAGGAGTAGCGGTATCGGTACCTTTTGGTTTCCGCCGTATCGGCTCCGGCCGTCCGATCCGACTCGATGCCGATGATTATTCCGACGATCCGACGCGGCGCGATGCTTACACGGCTTGGTTGTGCATTCTGGCGCGGCTCGAGATTCGAGGTTCTGGGTTCGATGGGTCTTTTGATCCTTTCTGCCGTTGTCGGGCCCTTTGAAAAGCTTGATCCGGGGTGAAGAACTGGTCCAGATGGACCCCAGGGGGGTCGGGGATCCGATTTTGACCGATATGCGCCCTGTTTCTTGTCCCTTCCTGTTGCTGGGTCTCTGCGCAGAGGCACAGAGGAGGGTGGACAAATCGTGCCCCCCCTCCTGGAAACGGAAGACAGAATAAACCCAAATGCTGGGTCTCTGCGCAGAGGAGAGCGGACAAATCGTGCCCCCCCCTGGAAACGGACGACAGAAACAATCCGACGACAGAACAAACAGCTGCTTTTTACGTTTTTTCTGCCTCGAGCCCGCGGGTTGCTCTGGTCGCACCGGGTCGCGCGGTAGTTTGTTTGCGGGTTTCGGGTTGTCCGTCGCTTCTTCTTGACTGCGCTGGTCGCGCCTGGCCCGTCGGCTGCTCCTCGGTCGCTCTGATCATCGGCTGCCAATCAGAGGCCCAGGGCTCGTCTCGATTCCTCCGATTTGATTCGATTCAATTTCGATTGAATCCGATTCCGATTCGATTCGATTTCGGATTCCGATTTTGGATTCCGATGTCTCAATAAGGCATGACTGTTCTCCCGATCTCTCCCGATTCGGCTCCTCCCGACTTGTCTGCCGATTACCCCCATTCGATTCATTTTCGATCGCCGATTCGACTTGTAATCGATCGGATTCTGGGCTCTCCTGGAGGCCCCCGAGAGGTGAACGTTCTTGATTTCCCGTAGGCTTTTTGATGTGAGGTTGACTCGTGCTCCCTCTCGTGGTCGTCAGGGCCTCCGAGGCGTCCAAAGAGGCGCCCAAGGTGGTCCTAAGACAGCCGAATGCTCTAACGTTGTGGAGGACGAGCAATGGAGAGGAGGCATGTTGCCAAATCATTACCAGATGTCAACCCAACTGTTTAAACATGTGTTCAGCATGTAAAGCAGCATGTCTTAAACATTGTTTGAACAACATTGTTTGAACATGATTCAAACATTTTGAACACATTTTCTGTCCATTGCCATGGCATCCACAATTCTAACGGGGCGTCAGAGGGCTAAAGAGGGCGTCAAGATGCCCCAACAGGTCACCTGGAGAGGCACAAGGACGGCCCAGGATGGGCCATGGCGGCCTGAAGACGACACCAAGAGGAGACCATTAAGTCGGGCCTGTTCCTCTACAGGAGGAGCATTCGAAAATAGTAACAAAAATGTCAGGGGACGATTTTTTGATTATTTTTATGTTTTTGTTTGAGCATTTTTCGCTCCAAATCCGCCTGTAGGGGGACATGCCCGACCTAAGGGTACCATGTTCTCAACCTGGAAGCTGGATTCCGGCTTCCTGGGCTCGTTGTCGGGTCCTGGGACCACCAGTGGATCCGGGACGCCTTGCCCCTGCAGACGAGGTCGAACGCTCCGTGGCCGCGGACGGAAAACGTCATGTCGGACGATGCCTGGGGGCCGAGTGTCGATGCGCAGTCTCGGCCTCGGAAGGCCCCTGCCGTTGTGTGTGAAGACCGCTCCTCTTCTCCTTCCATCCGTCTATCCTGCTATCCTCGCGGCTCAGGTATTGGATTAGGCATCGCGCCCGACCTTCATCGGGCGTGAGGGTAACAAATCTCCATCTCATCCCCTCATCGTCCTCTGCCTACCTACGGTAGGTTCGACCCTTCGGTCATGAACCTAACCTCCGTTCACACCCGTGCTCCGGGGCGGTGAGACGTCGATCCGGGATGAAAGTCGCCCAGGATGGACCCTTCGGAGAGGTCCAGAAGCCAACCCTGAGCGGACTTCGGCCGCGCGCCCGTCGCCGCCGTTGTCCGAACGACGATCGCAGGGCCCATCTCGATCCAATCGATCCGATTCGATGTCAATTCCAGCTGGCACGTTCCGATGCGGTTTAACCGAAGCGTCGGGGCTCCGGCCCGCACTTGCTGTGTTCGCAACATTGTAGGGGCAGGCGAGCTCGAAATCCCAATTTTCAGACGTACTGCATTGCTGCGGGCAAGACGTGTGCCTATCTCCACTGCAGCTTGGAGTTTCGGGCTCACTTCCCCAGAAACCCGAGGCGCACTGGATATGGATGAGCACCTGGCCCCTGGAGGCTCGATCTTTGAACCATCTCCTGTGCGCCTCGGCTTTGCGGAGCCCCTCCCAAGAAAGTCCACGACGCATTGGACATCCGTGCTGCCCGCCATCGGGTGAGGCCCCACCGGCAGGGACTGCAGAGACGTGCGGGGAGGCAGCCCTTGCGGTCCAGCCGCGCACGGCCTTGGAGCCGTGGGGAGCCGCCTCCACCGTGAGCCCGGCGCTCGCCGGCGGGGGCCGTGCCGGGGCCCGCCGGAGCAGAGGGGCCCTGCCTGGCCAGGGCCTGCCCTGCTGGAGCTCGGAGCGGCTGGGGGGCCCGCGCCGTAGCCCGCCGCCTCGTCCAGGAGGAGGGACGGCTGCGGGAGGGAGGGGGGGTGAGGAGGAGGAGGAGGAGGAGGAGGAGGAGGAGGAGGAGGAGGAGGAGGAGAAGGAGAGGAGGAAATGAAAATGATAAGGAGGAGGAGGGGGCGGACGTGGAGGAGGAGGAGGAGGAGGAGGAGGAGGAGGAGGAGTAGGAGGACGAGGAGGAGGAGGAGGAGGAGGAGGAGGAGGAGGAGGAGGAGGAGGAGGAGGAGGAGGATGGGGCTTGTACGAGGGAAGGGGGCCAGCGATGAAGAGCGAGAATGTGGAGGAGGACGTGGAGGAGAAGGAGGAGGAGTAAGCGGTTCTGCCTGATCAGGGCGATCTCACGGTCGAAGGATGAGGCCCCTCGGTGCTCTTCTCGCGCTCGCAGGCCTGGACGCTCCCCTCATGCACTGGCCAGTCGGTGGCATGTGGCGGCAGTCTGATGGCCAGGCTCAAGTTGTATTAGCCTTGGGGCACTCCACTTCGTGCTGAAGGCACGCCGGTTCGCAGAGACCAAGGTTTTTGGAGAGACCTGCCCGAATTGGAGAGGGGAGAGCCTGATGACCCCTTCCTTACTCGCTGCCTCCCCTCTTTTCCTAGTGTGCACTCCCTCCCCCCCAAGATTTTCGACAGGTGGAGGTGGAATGTGCCTCCCCAGCCTGGTTTCGTAGAAGGCCTCTGGTGCTCCGATGACTTTGTCTTGGACCGCAAGGCTAGGCATTTCAGTAGAGCAGGCTGGACACTCGCCATATTGAACAAGGGCATGTGTTGGCGTGTGCGTCAGGCCCTCTGCCAGACCCACTTCAAGACATGTACAGTGCCGATCTTTACGCAGTTCTAATGTTTTTGAGGCACTTTGGCCCTGGTCACATTACCCTCGGAGTGGATTGTGCTGCGCTGATTTCGGTTTGTAACGGAGGTTGCCGTCAGAAGTGCACCAAGATTCCCTTTGGCGAACTTCGACCCGAGGTCTTCCAAAGGCTCGAGGATCGAGGTTTTCCCGTCCGCAAGTCCAGGTGGGCAGCGGAGGTTTTAGGCTGCCCCAGCTTGGCCTGGCACGGTAAGAGAGCAGTTGATCTCCTGAGCAAGCAGGCCGCTAGTCAGGTGCCACACTGGGAGCTCTTGCAGGAGACTGGAGGCCGAGTACCGAGCAGCCACCCTCCCTGGCGATGTACACAGCCAGGCTCCTCGGTCATTGTCAAGGCTAGGGTCAAACCGAAGCCTTCGGGTCTTCTCATAGTGCCAGGCCCGAATGGCCACGAGGTTCTGCACTGTGGGAAAGGTTCTGCCTGTCGGATTTGCGTGTCCTGTGAACGGACACACTGCCCTGGCCTTAACCCCATGTGGCGGAATTCCCAGAGTTATCAGGCAGACTCACTCCTCGCATAAATTACGGGGCAGTCTTTATATCGTCTCGAATTCGCATTTGTTTTGTTGGTCTTTGTGCGGATGTTTCGGTCGAGCGATGGTTCTGAAGTTGTCCGTGCAGGGTTTGAGGTATCCTTTGAACGGAGATGCTGGCAACACCCTCCGCCTCCAGAAGAAAGGCATCGGCCCCAGCGCACAGAAATTCTTCGGCCGCAGCATTCCCATCAGGAGGAGGCAGATGCTGCGTTGTCCCATGTTGTCCCCGCTCTGTCCCGCTCCGCTCTGCTTGCCCTGCTGGTGGTTTCGCGTGGTGGGATCATGCAGTCAAAGGCTGAAGCGGCTGAACTAACGAGGGGGAGAAAGAGCAGGAGGAGGAGGAGGATGACACATAATATTAGTCATAAGTAGACGAGGAGGAGGCGGAGGAGGAGGAGACGGAATCATAAGACACAGTATACTGCGACTGATGATAGGAATAATGCTGGTTGTTTAACATTTAGGATGGCTGAGAAGAACGTGATCACAATATAAGCATATAGGGACGAACAGGAATGCCAATACGAGTATTACTACGAACCAACATAATACTACGCATGGTACTGATAGCAAAACAGTGCTCAAATTCATACTAAGAGTGATGTTAGGACTCACACGAATATCAGTATTAAGAAGACTAAGGGACATACACATACTAATTCACATAATAACGATGCTAGTGACAATGATGCTAATCGTATCACTACTAGGACGAGTGTCAAGAGTATCACGACCGCTAAGAAGACGCAGGCACGACGACTACTATTGTCACTAACAATATCATGCCAACTGGAAAGGACAATGGAAACAACACAACGGATATGAATATTATTGGTACGAGTACAACTAATAAGAGTGTAGCTGGTACTACTACTACTACTACTACTACTACTACTACTACTACTACTACTACTACTACTACTACTACTACTACTACTACTACTACTACTACTACTACTACTACTACTACTACTACTACTACTACTACTACTACTACTACTACTACTACTACTACTACTACTACTACTACTACTACTACTACTACTACTACTACTACTACTACTACTACTACTACTACTACTACTACTACTACTACTACTACTACTACTACTACTACTACTACTACTACTACTACTACTACTACTACTACTACTACTACTACTACTACTACTACTACTACTACTACTACTACTACTACTACTACTACTACTACTACTACTACTTCCTACTACTATTAATACTACTATTGCGACCGCTACTACTACTACTACTGCTACTACTACTACTACTACTACTACTACTACTACTACTACTACTACTACTACTACTACTACTACTACTACTACTACTACTACTACTTTTACTATTACTATTACTATTACTATTACTATTACTACCACTACTACTACTACTACTACTACGACGACGACGACGACGACGACGACGACGACGACGACGACGACGACGACGACGACGACGACGACGACTACTACTACTACTACTACTATTACTAAGACTACTCACCTTTAATGCTACGAGTAGTAGAAGCGCTAATAATAATGCGAGCGGTACTAATCATACGCATACGCATCAGCATACTCACAATAATCACATACAGAAGAAGAAACAACATTGGATGATGAGGAGGAGGTGGAAGAGGAGGAGGAGGAACCTTCCCTCCCCGACCGCTGCCGCGGCGAGGCGTGGATTCACCCAGGTGGGCGTTCACGGGCGCTCCATCGGAGGCCGCGCGGCCCTTCTCCTCCTTCGGGCCCCGCCTCCTTGGGGGATAACGTGTTACCCATGAGGGGGGGCGGGGGGGTAATCCTCCTCCTCCTCTTCCTCCTCCTCCTCCTCCTCCTTCTCCTCTTCCTCCTTCCCTCCTCCCTCCTCCCTCCTCCCTCCTCCCTCGGCGGCCGCGGCGTGCACCCGCCAGGGTGAGTCCGAGCCACCAGCACGTCAATCGCTTGTGTGCGCCACAGTTCGTGCGTACACGGTCGTGAATGCCCATCGCCCCGCCGCCGTGCCTGTTCTGCGCTGGCCAATTCATTGTCTACGGTCAGACGCAGCAGTGGACGACAACGAGAGCCCGCACCCCCACCCCCCCACAGTGGGTCCACCAAACTGTGAACATGCTGTTATTTGGCTCCCTTTACCTTCCCATTTCCAGCTCCCCCTCCGCCTCCTTCTCCTCGTCCTGCCCCCTTTCCTCTGATCGTCTTTGGCTGCGCCGCAACGCTTGCGTACGTCACAACGCCTGTGTACACCACAGCAGCGGCGTGCACCACAGCGCCTGTGTACACAGTGCGTCCGTGCGTGCATCACAACGCTTGTGAACACCGCAACGTTTTTGCACACTACCACCAACTACGTGCACCGCAGCGTACGCGTACGCCATAGTGCCTGCGTACACCACATCGCCCGTGTACACCGCAGTGCACTGGCCCTGCGTGCGCGTCGATGCCTGCGTGCGCCGGAGCGCCTGTGTACTCCTTACAATGTTCTCTGGAGGCTGCACGGAGTCACGCTTGCGCCCGATTTGCAAGCGTTACCGTTGTGGGCCCCCTCGGAGTGCGAAAATAACGATAAGGTCCTGCCCTCCCGCCTTTCCTCACGGGCTTCTCGCTTTCCGCGCCACCCAGCACGGCGTTGCGTGGCCCCAGCGACGGCTCCGCTGGCTGTGATCACACGCGTCCCGCGCCACCCAGCACGGCGTTCCGTGGCCCCACAGAGAGCTCCACCGAAGGCTCCACTGGCTGTGATCACATGCGTCCCGCGCCACCCAGTACAGCGTTCCGTGGCCCCACAGGGAGCTCCACCAAAGGCCCCATTGGCTGTGATAACATGTGATAACATGCGTCTCGTGCCACCCAGTACGGCGTTTCGTGGCCCTACGGGGAACTTCACCGAAGGCCCCACTGTCTGTGTTCACATGCGTCTCCCCCCGCTCGTTTTCGCACATCCCTTCGCGTTTCGTGGCCCAGTACGGAACCCCACCGACTGCCCCAACGGCGACGTTCGCATGCGCTCCCCCCCCCCCCACACACACACAATTTTCGTATACTCCTCACGCGTTCCGTGCCCCCATAAGGAGCTGCACCGACGGCCCTAGTGGCGACGTTCGCATGGCGGCCCTGCTCCATATAGGAACACCCCTCACACGTTTCGTGGCCCGATATGGAGCGCCATCGAAGGCCTCAATGGCTGCGCCCGCGTGCGTCCCCGCCTCTTTTTGGCACAACCTTTACACGCTTCGTGGCCCCACAAGGAGATCCATTGAAGGCGATACCCACAGCGGCGACACTTACATCTGCATACGGTTGTGGCCCTGGCCAGGGTAATTCTAAGCTTTTGGCCCCCCTGTGTGCCCGCGCTTTTTTGCAGTACATGTTCTGGCCACTGCGCCCCAGTCAGTTTCATGCCAGGCAGTTTTTCCTGCCACCCTGACGCGCCGATTTCAGGCGGTTTCAGTTTGCCTAGCGTCAAAAAGGGTTCGAACAACAATTGCCCGAGACGTAGCCACCCCCTTCTCTACGCGAGGCGTTTCTTTGTATGGCCGCTCCATACACAAGTACACATCACCAGGTTTGCACGATCTGCGCTGCCCTCAGCTCCGCCGTGCCTCCCAGGAGCCCGCGGAAGTGTCGACAGTTGCGCACTTCGCAGCCTCCAAAGGGAGCCGCGAGGTCTCAAATGGATCTGCGCTGCCCTCACCTCCGCCGTGCCTCCGAGGAGCCCACGGACATGGCGACAGTTGCGCAGTTCGTAGCCCCCGAGGGAACCGCGAGGTCTCGGCTGGATCCGCGCTGCTCTCCTCTCCGCTGGACATTCCAGGAGCCCACAAAAGTGGCGACGGTGGCGCAGTTCGCAGAGACCCCCAGGGAGGCGCGAGTTCTCGGCTGGGTGCGCGTGGCACTCCACTCCGCTGGACCTCCCGTGAGCACACGAAAGTGGCGATTTTTACCTAACAGCGAAGACTGATAGGTTTCTAAAGGTCTAAAAAGAGAGCAGCACATTACTCCACAGGGGGGTCTGGGCAGCCGTTGGGGGGCCGTTGGGGTTTGCCGGGTGGGATCGTTTTTCGCATACAGTCACACACTTCGTGCTTTTCGATTTCCCAGAACTCCATTCCCGGGCCACATTCTGAATGCCCGGAGCCAATTGTACGCCACTTCGTGCTCTTCGACTTCCCAGAACTCCATTCCCGGGCCACATTTTGAATGCCCGGAGCCAACTGTAGGCCACTTCGTGCTCTTCGAGTTCCCAGAACTCCATTCCCGGGCCACATTTTGAATGCCCGGAGCCAACTGTAGGCCACTTCGTGGTGTTCGAGTTCCCAGAACTCCATTCCTGGGCATGATTTTGAATGCCCGGAGCCAACTGTAGGCCACTTCGTGTTCTTCGAGTTCCCAGAACTCCATTCCCGGGCCACACTTTGAATGCTGAGGCAGGCTGATGCTGAGGCTGAGGCAGGCTGAGGCTGAAGGCAGACTGAAGCTGAGGACGAGGCTGAAGGCAGACTGAGGCTGAGGCTGAAGCAGGCTGAGGCTGAGGCTGAGGCAGGCTGAGGCTGAGGCTGAGGCAGGCTGAGGCAGGCTGAGGCTGAGGCTGAGGCTGATGGGCTGAGGCTGAGGCTGAGGCTGAGGCAGGCTGAAGGCAGACTGAGGCTGAGGCTGAAGCAGGCTGAGGCTGAGGCTGAGGCTGAGGCAGGCTGAGGCTGAGGCTGAGGCAGGCTGATGCTGAGGCAGGCTGAGGCTGAGGCTGAGGCTGATGCAGGCTGAGGCTGAGGCAGGCTGAGGCTGAGGCCGAGGCTGAAGGCAGACTGAGGCTGAGGCTGAAGCAGGCTGAGGCTGAGGCTGAGGCAGGCTGAGGCTGAGGCTGAGGCAGGCTGATGCTGAGGCAGGCTGAGGCTGAGGCTGAGGCTGATGCAGGCTGAGGCTGAGGCAGGCTGAGGCTGAGGCCGAGGCTGAAGGCAGACTGAGGCTGAGGCTGAAGCAGGCTGAGGCTGAGGCTGAGGCAGGCTGAGGCTGAGGCTGAGGCAGGCTGATGCTGAGGCAGGCTGAGGCTGAGGCTGAGGCTGATGCAGGCTGAGGCTGAGGCAGGCTGAGGCTGAGGCCGAGGCTGAAGGCAGACTGAGGCTGAGGCTGAAGCAGGCTGAGGCTGAGGCTGAGGCAGGCTGAGGCTGAGGCTGAGGCAGGCTGATGCTGAGGCAGGCTGAGGCTGAGGCTGAGGCTGATGCAGGCTGAGGCTGAGGCAGGCTGAGGCTGAGGCCGAGGCTGAAGGCAGACTGAGGCTGAGGCTGAAGCAGGCTGAGGCTGAGGCTGAGGCAGGCTGAGGCTGAGGCTGAGGCAGGTTGAGGCTGAGGCAGGCTGAGGCTGAGGCTGAGGCTGAGGCTGAGGCTGAGGCTGAGGCAGGCTGAGGCTGAGGCAGGCTGAGGCTGAGGCCGAGGCTGCAGGCAACTCAGGCTGAGGCTGAAGCAGGCTGAGGCTGAGGCTGAGGCAGGCTGAGGCTGAGGCTGAGGCTGAGGCAGGCTGATGCTGAGGCAGGCTGTGGCTGAGGCTGAGGCTGATGCAGGCTGAGGGTGAGGCAGGCTGAGGCTGAGGCCGAGGCCGACGGCAGACTGAGGCTGAGGCTGAAGCAGGCTGAGGCTGAGGCAGAGGCAGGCTGAGGCTGAGGCTGAGGCAGGCTGATGCTGAGGCAGGCTGAGGCTGAGGCTGAGGCTGATGCAGGGTGAGGCTGAGGCAGGCTGAGGCCGAGGCTGAAGGCAGACTGATGTTGAGGCTGAAGCAGGCTGAGGGCGAGGCTGAGGCAGGCTGAGGCTGATGCAGGCTGAGGGTGAGGCTGAGGCAGGCTGAGGCCGAGGCTGAAGGCAGACTGATGTTGAGGCTGAAGCAGGCTGAGGGCGAGGCTGAGGCAGGCTGAGGCTGAGGCAGGCTGAGGCTGAGGCTGAGGCAGGCTGAGGCTGAGGCTGTGACTGCGACTGCTGTTGCCACTGCGACTGCCATCGCGAATGCGACCACGACTGCGAGAACAGCAGAATTCTACAACAGGATTCTTATCTGAATCTTAAGGGGAATGCTTCCAGATATGCTCCTACACATCGCTGTTAGGTTGCTTTGCCAGGATAATTGCACACATCGCCGCCCCTGAGGGAACCGCGAGGTCTCGGCTGGTTGCGCGTGGTTCTCCACTCCGCTGGACTCCCAGAAGCCCAACAGAGTGGAGATCGCGGCTGCGCAGTGGACCATGTACGAGCAAATGAGGCAAGCAGACAGGAGGCAGGAGGCAGGGCCAGAGGGGAGGAGGAGGGTGGAGGCAGGAGGATGGGGGGGGAGGAGGAGGAGGAGGGGGAGGAGGAGGGGGAGGAGGAGGAGGAGGAGGAGGAGGAGGAGGAGGAGGAGGAGGACGAGGAGGAGGAAGGGGAGGAGGATAGGAGTGGAGACCCCAGTTCCCTAGTCAAAACGAGAAGCCAACACAGGAGGGTTGTGGAAAAGTTGCACGAACAATGCATGTGCGAAGGTTTGCGCGAACATCGTGGAGATATCGAGGACGCCGGCGGCGCATCACCGGCCGCTCCCTGGGAGTTTGCCGAAGTGGTGCGCAGCATCGAAAGTCGTGAGGCGGCGCGTATGCCAGCTATCAAATGGCCGTCGGCTCATCCCGCGACCGTGCTTGGGTTTTGGGTCGGAGTCCTCACGGACGCTTCTTGGGGTCTCTCGAGAGGGCTCTCGGGGGCCTCTGCGGGGGAGTTTAGGGCCCTCTTGGGGGCCTCCTGGGAGCTTCTTGGGAGCCTCTTGGGGCCCTCTTGGGGACTCTTGGGGGCCTCTTGGGGCTTCTTGGGAGCCTCCTGGGGGCCTCTTAGGTCCTCCTGGGGGCCTCTTGGGACCGAAAGCTCGAAATGTCCGTTCGGGTTCCCCGTCTGGGCCCCCTCTTAAGGCCGTCCTGGGGCCCTCTTGGGCCGTCCCAGGGGCCTCTTGGGCCGTCTTGGTGCCCTCCTGGGCCGTCTTGGAGCCCCCTTGGGGGCCTCTTGGGCCGTTCTGGGGCGATCTTGGGGGCCTCTTGGGCCGTCTTGGAGCGTGGGTAAGCCGAAATGGCGAGAACGCGAAAATCCTTCAAAAACCATTGAAAAATCAATGATTTTTGCATGTTGGGGCTCTCTTGGGGGCCATACCGCAGGGCGGGAGCGGCCGGATCCGTAAGGGATTCGCCCCCTGCCGCCGGCCCCCTCTCTCGGAGAATTGGGCCATGGAAGAGCGAAGTCATGAGGCTTGGCATCGCCGTGAAACAGTGTCGGGAACTACTTGTTTTTTAACTTTGACCCTACGGATCTGCGTGAGGGGTGCCGCCGAATTTCAGAAATGTTGCAAATCCCTTGTGTTTTTGGACCCTGACCCTACGGATCTGCGTGAGGGGTGCCGCCGAATTTCAGAAATGCAGCAGATACCCAATGTTTTTGGACCCTGACCCTGCCGATCTGCGTGAGGGGTGCCACCAGATTTCAGAAATGTGGCAAGATCCCGCCCCGCCGATCTGCCGATCTGCATGAGAGGTGCCACCGAATTTCCGAAATGTCGCAAATTCCATGTGTTTTTGGACCCTGACCCTGCCGATCTGCGTGAGGGGTGCCGCCGAATTTTTGAAATGTGCCAGATCCCATATGTTTTTGGACCCTGACCCTGCGGATCTGCGTGAGGGGTGCCACCGAATTTTAAAAATGTAGCACATTCCATTTGTTTTTTGACCCTGACCCCGCCGATCTGCGTGAGAGGTGTCACCGAATTTTTAAAAATGTGGCACATTCCATTTGTTTTTTGACCCTGACCCCGCCGATCTGCGTGAGAGGTGTCACCGGATTTCAGAAATGTAGCAAATTCCATTTGTTTTTGGACTTGACCCCGCCGATCTGCGTGAGGGGTGCTACCGAATGTCAGAAATGTGGCAAATCCTTTATGTTTTTGGACCCTGACCCCGCCGATCTGCGTGAGGGGTGCGTTTGAATTTCAGAAATGTGGCAAATCCTTTTTATGTTTCTGGATACTGACTCTTGCTGATCTGCGTGAGGGGTGCCACCGAATTTCAGAAATGTAGCAAATTCCATTTGTTTTTGGACCCTGACCCCGCGGATCTGCGTGAGGGGTGCCGCCGAATTTCAGAAATGTGGATATTCCATTATGTTTTTGGATACTGACCGCGCTGATCTGTGTGAGGGGTGCCACAGAATTTCAGAAATGTAGCAAATCGCATATGTTTTTGGACCCTGACCCTGCCGATCTGCGTGAGGGGTGCCACCGAATTTCAGAAATGTTACAAATCCCTTGTGTTTTTGGACCCTGACCCTGCCGATCTGCGTGAGGGGTGCCACCGAATTTCAGAAATGTGCCAGATCCCATATGTTTTTGGACCCTGACCCCGCCGATCTGCGTGAGGGGTGCCACCGGACTTCAGAAATGTGGCAAGACCCCGCCGATCTGCGTGAGGGGTGCCACCGAATTTCAGAAATGTAGCAAATTCCATTTGTTTTTGGACCCTGACCCCGCCGATCTGCGTGAGGGGTGCTACCGAATGTCAGAAATGTGGCAAATCCCCTGTGTTTTTGGATCCTGACCCTACGGATCTGCGTGAGGGGTGCCGCCGGATTTCAAACATGTAACAAATTCTATTTGTTTTTGGACCCTGACCCCGCCGATCTGCGTGAGGGGTGCCACCGAATTTCAGAAATGTGGCAAATCCTTTTTATGTTTTTGGACACTGACCCTTGCTGATCTGCGTGAGGGGCGCCACCGAATTTCAGAAATGTGGCAAATCTTTTTAATATTTTTGGACGCTGACCCCGCCGATCTGCGTGAGGGGTGCCACCGAATTTCAGACATGTGGCAACTTCCATTATGTTTTTGGACGCTGACCCCACTGATCTGCGTGAGGGGTGCCACCGAATTTCAGAAATGTGGCAAATCGCATGTGTTTTTGGGCCCTGACCCCGCCGATCTGCGTGAGGGGTGCCACCGAATTTCAGAAATGTTGCAAATTCTATTTGTTTTTGGACCCTGACCCCGCGGATCTGCGTGAGGGGTGTCACCAAATTTCAGAAATGTGGCAAATCCCTTTTGTTTTTTGACCCTGACCCCGCCGATCTGCGTGAGGGGTGTATTTTTACACCTCCCAGAAATTCTGGGAACATTTTTTTGGGCGTGGTAAAAATTGCCGTTTCAGGCCTCCCCCCCTCGCGCGGTCCATCAACAAGGAACAGCAAGCAGCAAGAAGTCAACAAGGAACAGTAAGCAGCAAGAAGCAGAACTGTAACAGTGGAAACTGGAAGCTGCAACTGGTACAGGAAACTGCGAACCTCTGGCCTACAGCCTGGTGGCTCCACAAGGGGGCTGGCTGATTTTTGTTACCCTCTGGCGCGTAAGAGCTGTTACATGGGCCAATCTCCTTTCCCCTCTCAGGTAACGAGCCGATCGTGCGTGGGATGGGAGAGGCTTGGACCCTCCACATGCTGGTGCTCGCGCTCATCCGACCAGACGGAAATACCGTAAAACAATCTCTCGGTCTGCGCTGGGCTCCCCTTGCGGCGCTTCCGGCGCCGCCCCTGGCGTGGCCCGCTCCGCGCGCCAGGGGGGATCCAGCGCTCGTCCGATAAATCCGTGAGGGCCTCCGGCAATTTCTGCCTATGCAGACTTATCTCCTCCTGGAAGATCACAGCGGGAGGGACCACGCATTTCCCGGACAGTCGAGACGTCGGCTCGGGAACGTGTCCGGCAGGCATACGCTCAAGACACTTTCGCTCCCAGGCGTCCTTGGAAGTCCCCGGGGCGCCCCGCAGCGCTCTGAATCGGCCGCGGCGCCCGGCGCACTCTCCAGATAGGGGGCCACATGCGAACCCCGACTCTACCCCCCGCGATTTCGGAGGGGGAGGGTGGGGTTCACTTCGCTCGAGAGCTCCCGAGCGAAGTGAACTCCACCCTCCCCCTCCGAAATCGTGGGGGGTAGAGTCAGGGTTCGCATGTGGCCCCCTACCAGACGTGGCGCACCTCGACCTGATCATCCTCCAGACCCGCCGGCTCTCCGAGATCCACGGTTTCCCTCGGCGTGGTGCTGTCTGCCTCCTGCCGCCGTCTCACCGCGGAGGGGGGGGGGAGTGCGGAGACCACCACTGAGCCCGGCGCGTCCCGCTACGCAACAAATCAAAGATAAGCAACACATCGTCGGGGAAGGATTTCTGAGACTTTGTTTTAGCATTTATCGTTTGTTGTTGTTGTTGTTGTTGTTGTTGTTGTGGTTGTTGTTGTGGTTGTGGTTGTTGTTGTGGTTGTTGTGGTTGTTGTTGTTGTTGTTGTTGTTGTTGTTGTTGTTGTTGTTGTTGTTGTTGTTGTTGAACATTATTTCTTCTTAAGAATAATTATTGTTGGGACCCCTGGTGCGCGACCCCCCCGCCGCGCCTAGGCCGCAGCCACATTTTCATCATTTTCGTGAGGAAGTCTCAGGCAAAACGATTGGTACCGGATCCGGTTTTTTGTTGACGCTCGTTTTCCCTTGCAAAAAACAATAGAAAATGAAAATTCTTGTTCTTAGTTGATCAAATTGCAAGAATCCCTTGCAAAAAATAAGGTAAAGTGGACATTCGTGCGCGCAAGACGAAATCCTTCCAAAACCTTAGGTTTCGTAACGATTTTAACATAAAAACATCAAAAACCCAATGGTTTTTTAAGAAAAAATTGTCAAAATGTCCTTCCGCGCGCGCTGTCCGAATCCCACAAAACCAATGGTTTTTCAACATTTATGTTACATGAGCTCGCGCGAGCTACTTTTTCTTGTTCTAACATAATCAAATTTCAATAATCCCTTGCAAAAAATAAGGTAAAGTGGACATTCGCGCGCGCAAGACGAAATCCTTCCAGAACCTTAGGTTTCGTAACGATTTCAACATAAAAACATCAAAAAGCCAATGGTTTTTCAAAAAAAAATGTCCAAATTTCATCCCGCGCGCGCTGTCCGACTCCCACAAAACCAATGGTTTTTCAACATTTATGTTACATAAGCTCGCGCGAGCTACTTTTTCTTGTTCTTACATAATCAAATTTCAACATCCCTTGCAAAAAAAAGTAAAGTGGACATTCGCGCGCGCAAGACCAACAAAAAACACGACGATCTCAGGAACTTGCCCCAAAAATGTGACCAACTCCGCTCTCTCTGTCTCTCTCTCTGTCTGCTCTCTGTCTCTCTCTCTGTCTGTCTGTGTCATGTATTGTATGTCACAATTGCAGGATGCTGGGCACACGCGCGCCCCGAATAAGTGACCAAGTTCTGTGGGTGTGTACCCCACGCCAGTGTAGTAGCCACGGTCGTCCGCACGCCACGAAGTGAAGTGTCCCAACGTCATAGGGCGGGAAGCTGGGTTTGGGTGGTCGCGAAGAGTCGTTTGGATATTTGGTAGAGCTTGAACTGCCCCCCCACGAAGTGGGGGTATTGTCTCGCGTCGCATGAAAACCCTGGCACTGGTGAGAACACTGAGCGTTCGGGTAAAATGATTGTTGTTGTTGTTGTTGTTGTTGTTGTTGTGGTTGTGGTTGTGGTTGTGGTTGTGGTTGTGGTTGTGGTTGTCGTTGTTGTAAGTAGTCTAAAATCCGCCTGTAGGGGGACGCCCGACCTGAGCCTCGCCTCACGAAGTGGGCAGGCGGCCCGAGGGGAGGGCGTCTCGAGGGGGGCCCGTCGCGTCGGGGCGTCGGGGCGGCCCCGCGGGGAGGGGGTCGGGGACTTTCCTGGTGCCGCGGGTGGAAAGCCACGGCAGTCGACGGGGCCGCTGCCAGAAGAGCAAACAACGCCATAAACATAAACTCTGGGAGCTTCGCGCGGATTTCTTGGATCCGCGCTGGGCCCCCCTCGGCGGCGGTCTCCGGCGCCGCCCCTGGCGCGCTCCGCGCGCCAGGGAGGGGGGGGGTCTCGGCGCGGATCCAAGGAACCCGCGCGGAGCGCCAAAAAGTTTATGTTCATGGCCTAGAATTCGGTCGGGCGTGTCCCCCTACAGCCGGATTTCGGAGGACAAAAATCTCCCGGCAAAGCAACCTAACAGCGATGTGTAGGAGCATATCTGGAAGCATTCCCTTTACGATTCAGATGAGAATCCAGTTGTAGAATTCTGCTGTTCTCGCAGTCGTAACCGCATTCGCGATGACAGTCGCAGTGGCAACGGCAGTCGCAGTCACAGCCTCAGTCTCAACCTGCCTCAGCCTCAGCCTCAGCCTGCCTCAGCCTCAGCCTGCCTCAGCCTCAGCCTGCCTCAGCCTCAGCCTCAGCCTGCTTCAGCCTCAGCATCAGTCTGCCTTCAGCCTCGGCCGGCCTCAGCCTCAGCCTGCCTCAGCCTCAGCCTGCATCAGCCTCAGCCTCAGCCTCAGCCTGCCTCAGCCTCAGCCTGCAGCCTCAGCCTCAGCCTCAGCCTCAGCCTCAGCCTGCAGCCTCAGCCTCAGCCTCAGCCTGCCTCAGCATCAGCCTCAGTCCCTCAGCCTCAGCCTCAGCCTGCCTCAGCCTCAGCCTGCATCAGCCTCAGCCTCAGCCTCAGCCTGCCTCAGCATCAGCCTGCCTCAGCCTCAGCCTCAGCCTGCCTCAGCCTCAGCCTCAGCCTGCTTCAGCCTCAGCCTCAGTCTGCCTTCAGCCTCGGCCTCAGCCTGCCTCAGCCTCAGCCTGCATCAGCCTCAGCCTCAGCCTCAGCCTGCCTCAGCCTCAGCCTCAGCCTGCCTGCCTCAGCCTCAGCCTCAGCCTGCTTCAGCCTCAGCCTCAGCCTGCCTTCAGCCTCGGCCTCAGCCTCAGCCTGCCTCAGCCTCAGCCTGCATCAGCCTCAGCCTCAGCCTCAGCCTCAGCCTGCCTCAGCATCAGCCTGCCTCAGCCTCAGCCTCAGCCTGCCTCAGCCTCAGCCTCAGCCTCAGCCTGCCTGCAGCCTCAGCCTCAGTCTGCCTTCAGCCTCGGCCTCAGCCTCAGCCTGCCTCAGCCTCAGCCTGCATCAGCCTCAGCCTCAGCCTCAGCCTGCCTCAGCATCAGCCTGCCTCAGCCTCAGCCTGCCTCAGCCTCAGCCTCAGCCTGCTTCAGCCTCAGCCTCAGTCTGCCTTCAGCCTCGGCCTCAGCCTCAGCCTGCCTCAGCCTCAGCCTGCCTCAGCCTCAGCCTCAGCCTGCCTCAGCATTCAAAATGTGGCCTGGGAATGGAGTTCTGGGAACTCGAAGAACACGAAGCGGCCCACAGTTGGCTCCAGGCATTCAACATGTGGCCTGGGAATGGAGTTCTGGGAACTCGAAGAACACGAAGTGGCCTACAGTTGGCTCCAGGCATTCACAATCATGCCCAGGAATGGGGTTCTGGGAACTCGAAGACCACGAAGTGGCCTACAGTTGGCTCTGGGCATTCAAAATCATGCCCAGGAATGGAGTTCTGGGAACTCGAAGAACACGAAGTGGCCTACAGCTGGCTCCGATCCAAAATCATGCCCAGGAATGGAGTTCTAGGAACTCGAAGACCACGACGTGCGTTACTGTTGGCTAAAAAAGGAGTCCCCGGATTCCCGGGGCACCCTCCCCGGATTCCCAGGGCACCCGTCCGGATCCCGCCCAGACCCCCCTGGGGAGTCATGATGCTCTGTTTTGACCCTACTAGAAACATATCAGTCTTCGCTGTTAGGTAAACACTTCCAACATATGCTCAAACATGGTCAAAACATACTCCAAAAATCGTCCCCATATTATATTTTGACATGCTTTTGAATACTCCTCCTGTAGAGGAACTGACTTAATTCTAGAAGCGGCGCGGCGCCCGATGCGTGCTCCAGACCCGCCAGCTTGTCTGGCAGAAGATTCCCGATGCGTGCTCTTGTTTGCGTTTACCGCTCGTACCACTCATCACCATCTGGCCTCCCCCTCTCCCTCAGGGAGGGGGGGGGAGGCGTGTTCCTCCCTCCCCCCCGCCCTCCTCCGAGTTTGTCATCATCTCAGCGACGGAAGAAGACGGGGTCGACTTCACCGGCATTGGCGCGTGAGCTTTCCGCGCAAGGTCGCGCGTCAGCGCCCTCGTTCCCAGTGTAGCGTGCCGCGCTGGCGGCCCGCGTGAGCGACGGCGGTAAGGTCGCGTTGTCTTCTCGCGTGAGGCCCGCTCCTTCTCGTCGCCCACCTGGCTTTCGTCTCGGGGGGGGAAGAGGCGTGCCCCCCGCCCCCCCCCCCCCCCGGCGACCAGGCATTGCCGCGTGCAGACCCTCCGCTCGACGGGTGCCGGCAGGGGCCCCCCCTGCCGCAGAGGGGAGACAGGCAGGGTGGGGGGCGGGGGGGGGGGGAGCGGGCGACGACGTATTGGGGGGGAGGAGACCAGGAGTGGCTCGGCCACGCGCGGGAGGGGGGGGGGTAGGAGGAGGGGGGCAGGGGGGAAGGCTTCTCACAAGCACCTCTGCTTCTTAGAGGGCGCGGGCCTTGGCTGTAGATGCATGACCCGCGCCTTCTAAGAAGCAGCCTCCCAAGAAGCCTTCCCCCCTACCCCTGCCCCCCTTTGCGCACGAGGAAGGGGAAGGTGAGGCATCCAGCAAAACATGCGAACGCTCATGCCATATTCATCCGTCGGTGCCCCCCCCTTCCCCCGCCAGTGATCAAAGCTGGCGGTGGCCCTGATGCGTTGCATTACTTTGACGGCAGTCGTGCCCCGCGCGTGCCAGCTCCGAGCTCCTGGGCGGGGATGTCCTGGGCTCCGAGCTCCTCGGAGGTCCGCGCGGATGTCTTCGGATCCGCGCTGGAACCCCCTCCTGGCGCCGCCCCCGGCGGGCTCTGTGCGCCAAGGAGGGAAATCAGTGTTCTTGTTTTGAAGCGCCTTTTCACATGCGTACTACACTTGTGTGTGTGTGCACTTCTTTTAGAGGCTGCTAAAGCCCACTGAAGGCCACCACAGGCCGCTAACCACCACTCAAGGTTGCTAGAAGGCGACTGATGGCCACCGAAGGCCTCTGGCAATACACGAGAGGCCGCTGCACGCCCCTGAAGGCTCCTACACCGAGGCGGTATGTGTTAGAACGAACCTCCAGACGGTTTCACCACTGTGGAGGGAGGTCCGCACGGGCCCCAGTCCCCCCAAAACAGCTCTGGACGAGCAGCCTCTCCTTGGTCAGGTGACCCAGCCCTTTTGGGGGTCCACGCCTGGGGACAACACAGCGAAGTCGGGGGTCCGGGGGGAGGGGGAGGAGGAGGAGGAGGAGGAGGAGGAGGAGGAGGAGGAGGAGGAGGAGGAGGAGGAGGAGGAGGAGGAGGAGGAGGAGGAGTTGGGAGGTGGAGGAGGCAGACGGAGGACCAGGAGGAGAGGCGGGAGGAGGGGGAGGAGGTGGGCCAGAGTGAGCCCAGGATGCATGGGCGATGCTGCAGCACCACCGCACGTCCAAGGTCCCATCCCGATACGTCACTGCGAGCCTTCGTGTCCACTGTGAGGAGTGCTGAAGCCCCGAAAACAGTTGGGGCGCAGTCGCCGAGGCTGAATAAAGCTGGAGGGAAGCTGGCCGTGGCCAGGCCACTGCTCTCAGCTTCCCTGCAGCAGCCCGAGACGATGCTCGATGCTTGCAGAAATCTTGCCTCCTCGACCTTTGACGATTGCTCCTCGGTCCTCGGACTTCGCTCCTCGATCCTCGATCCTCGATCCTCGGTGGCGCAGGTGCCTTCCCCGCTGAGCCCAAGTCCGCTCAAAGTCAGACCCAGACCCAGACTCAGACCCCTCCAGGGATCCATCCTGGCCCGTGATCCAAGGCGGATCCAGTCTTGGCGACGAGAAGCCTCCAGGGGTCCCAAAAAGAGGCGAACCACTCAGCGAAAAGCGGCAGGGATGGCCGTCGATGCTTCGACTGGCCTTCCTCCGGAACTTCTCTTTCTGGGGGTTTCCGCGGCGAGACTTTTCAAGCAGTGGCGAAGCGTCCCGGCTCGCCTCTAGCCCCACCAAACAATGTTCTAATAACCTTTTGTGGTTTCCACGAAATGTTTTTAGAACATTTCTGGCGGGGACTGTCTCGTTTGAACACATCGGGTTTTTGTTCCGAGAACATTTTCTTGTTCTTGGAACATTTTTGGGTTCTAAGAAGGTTTCGTGGTAGGACTGTAGGAATGCCGGGACGGTCGGTCCCTGCTCAAGTGGTGGGGGATGACCTGAGGAGGGGGGGGCTCTCGAGGGCCTGTTCTGAGGCCAGCAGGGGCCCCAAAAGGAGCGGGGGGGGGCTCTCGATGGCTGTCCTTGCTTCGACGGGCCTTCCTCCGGAACTTCTCTTCCCGGGGGTGCCCGCGGCGGGACTTTGGGCGCCGGTGCGCTCGGAGAGCCGCGGCGGGCCGCGCCGGGCCGAGGGCGCGCAGGAAGGTGACTCGAGTCGGGCGGGCGGTAGTGGTCAGGGGCAAGGATAGGGGGGATGTGCACAGGTAGGGGGTCACATGCGAACGCTACCCCACCCTCCCCTTCGGAAATCGTGGGCGCCGGGCCGAGGGCGCGCACAAACGTGACTCGAGTCGGGCGGGCAGTAATGGTCAGGGGCAAGGATAGGAGTAAGTCGGGCCTGTCCCCCTACAGGGGGATTTTCGACCTATAATGAAAAGTACCCCAAGAATACCCCAAATGGTCAAAAGATGCTCAAAACATAGTCCCCAGACTATTTTTGGATTTTTTTTTGATTATCTTTTTTTGGGGGGGTTATAGTATTTTTCGTCGAAAATCCCCCTGTAGGGGGACAGGCCCGACTTAACGATAGGGGGGATGGGCACAGGGGGAGTGGATGCATCGATCCCCAATCGCCCATTGATCGCCGATAGGGGCCCGATAGCCCCAACCTGCCCAGGAAGGTTCGGATTCACTGTCGGAAGCCCATCGCCGATCTGTCGGCGATGTATCGCCGATTCCAGGTCGATGCATCCCCCCTATGCCAGTCCCCCCCTATCGTTGCCCCTCAAGGGGGGGTTGGCCCGAATGGGGGATGAAGAAAAACACCTCACAAATGGGCCCTTCAGGGCCCCTTCGGGAGCCAGCATGGTGCCCCAGAGGGACCCCGAAGGGTTCCTACAGGGTCTTCCTCTTCACCCCCCCCCCTGCCACCCGCCCCGTCGAGGGGGAGGGGGAGGGCGGCAGCCGCGGAGGAACGCGAGGTGCCCCGAGGCGTATGGGGAGCTTCGCCACGAGGAGGGCGCAGGCGGCCGCGGGCACCAGTAGCCGACGCGCTGGGAGGTTCGGGCGGGCGGTAATGGCAAGCAGTGGCGAAGCGTCCCGGCTCGCCTATAGCCCTAACAAGAAATGATCTAAGGACCTTGTGTGGTTTCCACGAAATGTTCTTAGAACATTTCTGGCGGAGTCTGTCTTGGTTTAACACATCGGGTTCAGGTTCCAAGAACATTGATCTCGTTGTTAGAGCATGTTCGGGTTCTAGAACATTTCGTGGTAGGACTATAGGTATGCGGGGACGGTCGGTCCCTGCTCAAGTGGTGGGGGATGACCTGAGGAGGGGGGGGGGCTCTCGAGGGCCTGTTCTGAGGCCAGCTAGGGCCCCAAAGGAGTGTGATGAGATGGGTTCTGGGATGTGTGCCTGGTTCTCCGTGTGTCCCTGGGCTTCTCCAGTGCTGGAAGGTGTGCGGCCAGTCCGAGCTGGCGAAGGGAAGGCAGCGCAGAACCCGAGCTGGTGACCCACATCTATGTCGGTTTGCTTGCAGGTGCTGTAATTCGAGGCCCCAGCCTTGATTTGTGTCTCGGCTCACAGTGGCAACGGCTGGTCGACGGAGCAGGCAATCCAGACATAGAGGCGTATTCTTTGTTGCGACACACCAGCGTATCTGGCATAGCCATCCCTCGCAGTCTGAGGCTCTAGCTGGAGCTTACTGTCATGTAGCGTGGACTCTGCATTGTTTTTGTAGCTATTTCTCCAGTCGCACACGCAGGCCGCGCAATTCCGCGCGTCACCTGCAGAAGTTGGCTCGTCTTCGTATGCTAGGAGCATCGTTTTGTGAACTGTTGTGGCACCGATGCCCGGTGCAACTCTGGGATTTCGATAGCGCGATAGCCGTAGTCAGAGTCTAGAGTTGGACTCTTGATCGAATCAAGTTCCAGTGTGACACTTCTTTCCCTCTCGTTTTCTCTTCCCCGTCCTTCCCCGCGCCTGCTACCCCCCTTCCTTGCCCTTCCACGCTGCCCCTTCGTGCTCCCGTCCTTCTCCTGGACAGCGCTCAGTGAGTTGAAGTGGTCCCGCGCCTTCTGAGCAGCCAGAGCCTCCGAAACGAGCAGGCTTCAAGTTTGAGTCGTGGCAAGCTCCGTCGATCGACGGCCCGCCGTTCCAACAGTTTCGGGTTCAGTCTGCCAGCACCGTGCGTGCCATTCAGTGGAGACCCATGCCGAGAAGCACCCTGCTTGCCTCCAGGGTGCCGTGGGTTTCTTGGGGTTCGACGGTCTTGCGGTGGGAAGCGTGACGTTCACACACCCAAAACCAGTGGACGTCCTGGGGTCTCGGGGTTGGGTTTCTTGTGGAAGGTTTCTTGTGGACTGGCTTCCACTGTAGGAGGACATGCCCGACCTAACTCTTTCATAATCCTCCTCCTCCTCCTCCTTTCCCTCCTCCTCCTTCTCTTCCACGGGCGTAGTGGGCTGCCGGGCTGCCTCTTGCGTGGGAGCTCGGAGCAGGCTTGCCCCGGGCGCCCCCTCTTTGGGTGATCTCTGCGCTGACAGGTTGCGCCGCCGGCGCGAGTCGGATCAGCACCCACAGCACGGATCCAGGACCCACAGTGGAGGCCTCCTCGAGACAGAAGGATCCCGCCAGAGAGACGAGCCGCCAGCCGCCCTGGGCGGCTCTTTGGCGGCCCTCGGGGGGAGCCCCGGGGGGCCCCTCCCTGGAGGCTTCTTCCGGCGTCGTCCCGGGGGGCCTCCGGGGTCCTCCTGGGGGGTCCTCCCGGGGCCCCTCGGGCGCTTCTTGGGGGCCCTGCTCGGGGGGCCTGCCTTGCCCCTCCCCCCCCCTCAGGCCAGCTGCCCGGGCTGGGCCCTCCTCCGGTCGGCGGTGACATCGGCGCCCTGCCCAAGCCCCCCATCGATTCGAGAGAACCGATGGTCGGTTGGGGGCAGGGTTAAATCGGGCCTGTCCTTCTACAAAAGGAAGATTCAAAATAGCTCAAAAATAGTCTGGGGACGATTTGTTGACTATGTGTGCACATTGGGGGGTAGTTTTTTTTGAGTTTTCTTGAATCTGTCGTCGAAGATCCCCCTGTAGGGGGACAGGCCCGACCTGAGGGTGAGGGTGTGGGTGTCGCCGCCCATCCGCAGCGTGCTCCCCGAGCAAAGACGCCCCCGGCCAAGCAGCGGCAGCAGGCCCCTGCGGCCCGCGGCCGCACAACGGCAGCTCGCCCGCCGGGGCCTGCGGGCGCTCGGGCGCGCCGCCGCGACGTGTGTCCGCCCAGCCGGCGCCACGCCCGCCGTCGAGCTCTCTCCCAGGGTTCTGACGTGTGCCCGCGTGGTGTTGAGTCGGGCCCGTCGCTGCTGGGACTACTTTTTTGAGTATTTTTTTGCCCATTTTGGTGCATTGTTTGAGTATTCTCATTTTTCGTCGAAAATCTCCCTGCAGGGCGACACGCCCGACTTAACCGTAGTGTGTGTTCATTCCGTTCCGATCCGCCGATCGTGCGCAGCCTGCGTCGGACCTCATCACACCGCTTGCGTCGCATGGAAGGGCTCTGGTGGGCAATTGCGCAACGGCGTGATCGCGCTTGCCGAGGGTCAGCGATCTTTACTGCCGCAGAGTATTTTTTGGCGACGGTGCCGCCTCAAAATGCATTGGATTTGGTCTTTGCGGGGGGGTCCGATTTGACCCAGGTGTTGGGCTCAACGAGGTTTCTGGCCTTTTCAGCCACCGGGGGCCGTTTTCGGGATCTTGGACCGTTCAAACGGATCCGTGGTGACAAAGTGCACCAGACGGACCCTGGGCGGGGTCCTGAAATGGATTTCGGAGTGAGTTTTGGGCGGACGTGTCAGATTTTGTCGGGGCCCATCCAGTTCAAGCCCCCCAGCCGCCCTCCACCCCTGGATGCGAAATTCTGAGAATGGTGATGTTTGTTTGGCGACGGCGCCTTCTGTGCACCACCGAGTTCCCCTGCGTCGGGCATGTCTCTCTACAGGAGGAATGTTCAAACATAGTCAAATTACCCCAGTGCAACCCTACCTAGAAGTTGGAGCCCCTAGGAAAGCAGCATTAGTTGCTATGCTATGCTATGCTATGCTATGCCATGCCATGCTATGCTGCGCTATACTATGCAATGCTATGCTATGCTGCGCTATGCTATGCTATGCTATGCTATGCTATGCTATGCTATGCTGTTACATGCTATGCTATGCAATGTCATGCTGCGCTGTGCTATGCTAAGCTATGCTAAGCTGCTTGCGGGGGCTCCGGTCTGGCCATCGAGGCCAGCTCGGCATCTGTCGCACATTGCTTTCCCTTTGCCTTGCCTTTGCTTTGCTTGTGCTTTTGCTTTGCTTTGCGTTGCTTGTGCTTTGCTTTGCTGTCGCTGCTGTTGCTTTGCCTTTTCTTTGCTGCTGTGCTATGCTATGCTCTGCTATGCTATGCTATGCTATGTTATGCTGCGCGGTGCTATGCTGTGCTGTGATGTGCTGCGCTATGCTATGCTATGCTATGCTGCGCTATGCTGTGCTTTGCTGGGCTTCGCTATGATATGCTGTGCTGCGCTGTGCTGCGCTGTGCTGTGCTACGCTCTGCTATGCTGTGCTGTGCTCTGCTATGCTCAAGCTCGGCGAAGCTAAGATGAAGGTAAGCTAAGCTAAGATAAACCTGAGCTAAGATGAAGCTAAGCTAAGCTAAGATGAGCTAAGCAACGCTAAGCTAAGGGAACGTCACTGGAGGAACCGCGGGGCGGATGCCCGGGGAACCGCCGGGGGCGGTGCCCACTGCCCGGCCCTTTAAGCATACACAGTAAGAACCCTTCTAGGCAGAGCCTAGTTAGGGAACATAGCCTGGGGACGATTTTTTGTTTTTATAATTGTTTTTGATTCGTTTGGGGGTATGTTTGATTTTCCCTGTGCAATCCGCCTGTAGGGGGACATGCCCGACCTAAAAGTATCCTCGGTGCGCTTTCGAGATTTGGCAAAGGGGCTGTCGTGATCATCGCTCGCCAGCAGAAGAGTGCATCTTGTGTGGTGTTGGGGTTGGCGATGGTGTTGCCAACAACTGCCCCACGGAGCGAACTAAGCGAAACATGAGAAAGTAGGAGCACAGGCGAAACGTGGCCACACTAACGTATGTTAAGAACATGAGTTGTGGAGGACGAGGAGGCATGTTGCCAAATAATTTCCAGATGTCAGAAACATGTTTCAAACATAGTTTAACATGGGACAAGTGTTTAAAACAATTCTAGATCATGTTTCAAACATCTTGAGCACATTTCACATTCAATTATCGATTTCTAGGGTGTCCATTGTCATGGCATCCACAAAACATGAAGCTCCTCTTCGAGATGGCCGGGGGGTCCGAACCGGTTGGGGCCCAGAGATCCCGTAAGGAGGGAGGGGGGGGCAAATCCGGCCAGCATCGTCTCCCCCCTCCAGGGGTCCATCTGGTGCAGTTCTTCACCCCTGATCCGTTTCTGACGGTCGCCGTGGCGCGGAAACGGCCTCCGGAGGATGAAAGACGCAACACATTTTCCCGAGCCCCAAACCTCAATCCTCCTCGCCCTTCCCGCTGGCCCGGGCAGTGCGGGGCCACCTCAGACCGCCACACGGCCCCGCGGTTCTTCCTCGCCTGCGCCCCGCCCCCTCGCTCTGGAGGGCGGGGGGCAGGCGGCGGGTGCAGGCCTGGCCGCGGCCAACCCCGACATCGTCAGGTTCCTCGTGGCCGACCGGACGTTCTCGACGCTCTCGCTGGTGCGCTCCGCCCGCCATTGCGGGACGCGGGTCCCGAGGGAGTCGGGTCCTGAGGTTCTTCGCTGTTGTCGGGCTCCCGGGACCCTCCACGGGTGGACTTCCGAAGACGACGCAGGATTCGGCAACGCGCAGAGGGGGGTAGGGGGAGGGGGGAAGGCTTCTTAGAAGCACCCCTGCTTCTTAGAAGGCGCCGGCCTTGTCTGTAGGTGTGAGGCCCGCGCCTTCTAAGAAGCAGCCTCCCTCTAAGAAGCCTTTCCCCCTCCCCCTCCCCCTTGTGCGCGCCGCCAAAGGATGAAGACTTCGTCCTGGACCCGTTCCCCCCATGCTGATCCGTGTGCCCGCTCTCGCCGCCACCCAGCTCGGGACCGGGGGCATGTCCACCATCGGAGGTTGGGGGGTGAGATCGTACAGTCAAAAACCCTAATAAGGACGCGCGACTTTGCTCAAGGTACCCTTGCGTCCTTGCTCTTCCTTGCTCCTGCGTCCTTAGGGTTTTCGTCGTCCGCCGCCCCAAAAATCCCAACCGCGGCCTGCAAGGGTCTTGCGTCCTTACCGCGCGTCCTTATTAAGGTTTTTGACTGTAGTGGGTCGGAGAACCCCCCACCGGGAAGTCGTGTTCGGTCTCGTGCTTGTGCCGCTGCCACTGCAGCACGCCTCTCTCATGAGCAATTTGGCTGCTCACGGTCTCACCCTGCTCGCTCGCCGTCCGGAAGAAGGGCTTCTGAACTGAACTGCGCTGTGCGTGTCGTGCGCGCGGGCGGGGCGAGGCGAGGCGAGGCTGCGCTCGAGCGGAGTGATGCCGCCGTGGCTACTAGGGGCTCCCCCCGGCGCGCGGCGGCCCGGGGTGTCCCGTCGGTGGCGCGGCGGTGTCCCGTCGGGGTCCCGCGGGGGGCACGGCGCTGTCCCGTCGGTGGCGCGGGGTGTCCCGTCGGTGGCGCGGGGTGTCCCGTCGGTGGCGCGGCGGTGAGATCGATAGTTAGATCGATTGTGAGATCTGTTGTGAGATCGATTGTGAAATCCGTTGTGAGATCGATCGTGAAAGCTGGTGTGAGATCGATGGTGAGATCGCTCATGAGATCTGTAACTAGTGGGATCGACCGTGAGATCGGTACTGAGATCGATCGTGCTATCGATTGTGAGATCGATTGTGCGACCGATCGTGTGATCGATGTTGAGACCGAATGTGAGGTCGATAGTGGGACCGACAATGAGAACTGTTGTGGGATCGATAGTGAGTCCGAATGTGAGATCGATCGTGAGTTCGATTGTCAGATAAATTGTGAGATCGATGGGGCGATCGATATTGAGATCTGTTGTGATATCGATCGTGAGATCGCTTGTGCGATCGATAGCGAGTTCGATGGTCATCTCGATAGTGAGGTCGGTTGTTGGATCGATCGTGCTATCTGATGTGTCATCGATCGTGATATCGATAGTGAGATCGATGGTGGTATCGATTGTGAGACCAATCATAAAGATGATGTGGGAACGATCGTGCGACCTGTTGTGAAATCGATAGTGAGATCTGTTGTGAGATCGATCGTGCGATCGTTCGTGAAAGCTGTAGTGGAGTCGACAGTGTGATCGATACTGAGTTCGATTGTGATATCGATTGTGAGATCGATTGTGAGATTGATAGTGGGATCGATGGTGAGATCGATCGTGAGGTCGATGGTGATACCGATGGTGAGAACCGAATGTGAGATCGATAGTGAGTCCGAATGTGAGAGCGATCGTTCGATCGATTGTGAGATCGACAACGAGTTCGATTGTAAACTCGATAGTGGGATCGTTTTCCCGGATCGGTAGTGCGATTTACCGTGAGATTCATCGTGAGGTCGAGTGTGACATGTGTTGTGAGCTTGAGAGTTTGATTTATGTGAGATCGATTGAATGAGACGTCGGTTCCCCCTCCCCCCGAAACTTCATACCACCCTACGGGTGCTCGTATGGATGCTATGCTATGTGTGTGTGTCCACCATTCAGTGGCAAATGGCGGCCCAAACACAGCGTTTACGTATACATTCGGAGTTTCTACATCTATACACATTTTTCAACACTTGTCGCCCGCAGGACCCGTCAGACAATGAAGCACTGCTCGTTGTTCGGTGGCGCTTCGTGGGACAGGGCCCAGTTGCCTTCGTGTATGCGAGTGCGGTTCTCGTCGGCCACGATCACGAGCGGCGAGCGTATCCACATCAGCGCCCGCGCAGGGCATCCGCGACAATCGCTTCGTGTGTCCACGGGGTCGCGGCCCGGGGGACTAGCCTCGCCAGGCCGTGGACGCGGACGTGTTTCCCGCCCGCGGCACGGGCCCTGGCCTCCTCGCGTCGTGCACATGAGCACGACGAAACCCAATGCACGGGGCGCCCACGAGGCGCCCAAGAGGCGGCACGGGCGGCAGCGTGCCGCAACGCTTGGGATATCCACCCAGCGCACGGGGCACCGCCACGTGGCGAGCACCCTGGAGGTTATGTGGATCAGAGTGAGGGGGCCGCGTTGCGGAAGCGACGATCTTGCGGTGCGGATTGTGGTTGTGGCGTCTGTTTTTTGTTGTGTGTTGTGGTCGTCCCCCCCCGCGACCCGGTCCGCGATCCACCCACGACCCCCTCCGCCGCGACCCTCTCGCGATTCGCCCGCGGCCCAACCCGCGACCTGGCCCGTGGCCCACCCGCGACCCACCCGCGACCCAACCCGCGACCCACCCGCGACCCACCCACATTGTTTTCGCGAATAAAACAGCGCCTGCGGCGAGCTCGTTGTACGATTTGTGCAAATTCGGCGCCTGCGGTGGGCTTCTTCAGAGCCTCGCAGATTGTCGACGTCCCCGCCGCCCCCCCACTCTCGTCCGCAACTGTGGGGTGCTACGTAAAGTAATAACATCGATGTGTAAACCTTTTTTGGGAAGTGTGTGCACGTACAGATAGCTAGAAAGATGAGACAGACAGAGACAGAGAACGAATAGAGAGAGAGAGAGAGAAAGACAGGAAGGGAGGGAGGGAGGGAGGGAGGGATACATATACATATATATATAAAACCAATAACCCAGTGTGACCCTACCTAGGAGTTGGTTCATCTAGGAAAGCAACATCTACATCTACACCGACATCTACACCGACAGCTACGCTCGGCTGCGCTGTGTTATGCTAGGCTATGTTATGATATGCTATGCTGCGTTATGCTATGCTCTGATATGCTATGATGCGCTACGGTATGCTATGCTATGCTGCGCTATGCTATGCTATGCTAGACTATGATATGATATGCTATACTATGCTATGCTATAATATGCTATGTTGCCCAATGCTATGCTATGATATGCTGCGCTATGCTATGTTATGCTAGGCTAGGCTATGCGATGCGGCGCTATGCTATGCTATGATATGGCATGATATGCTATGTCATGATATGCTATGCTATGCTGCGCTATGTTATGATATGCTATGCTATGCTGCGCTATGCTATGCTATGCTGCGATATGCTATGCTGCGCTATGCTATGCTATGACATGCTATGTTATGCTATGATATGCTAATGCCGCGCTAAGCTATGCTATGCTATGCTGTGCTACGGCTGCGCTGCTATGCAATGATATGATATGCCAATGCTGAGCTAAGCTAAACTAAGCTAAGCTAAGCTAAGTTAGGCTAAGCTAAGCTAAGCTAAGCTAGGCTAGGGTAAGCTAAGCTAAACTAAGCTAAGGCAAGCTAAGCTAAGTTAAGCTAGGCTAAGCTAAGATGAGATAAGCAACGCTAAGCTAAGGGGACGTAACTGGGGGAACCGCGGGACGGATACTGGGGGAACCGCCCGGGGCGGTGTGCACTGCCCCGCCCCTTTAAGCAAAGAGGGTAAGAACCCTTCTAGGCAGAGCCTAGGTAGGGAATAAGCTAAGCTAAGATGAGATAAGCAACGCTAAGCTAAGGGGACGTAACTAGGGGAACCGCGGGGCGGATGCTGGGGGAACCGCCCGGGGCGGGGAACACTGCCCGGCCCTTTAAGCAAAGAGGGTAAGAACCCTTCTAGGCAGACCCTAGGTAGGGAAAAACATCATAGAGGATTCACACACTCTTGTGCATCTATATGTATCTGCGCACAACTAAATATACATGTGCAAATATAATTATATCATATCTACATCTGTATATACATATACCTATATATAGTAATATCACATATGCGTAGCACCCTCCAGTTGCAGATAAGAGTGAGGGGGTGGCGGGGACGTCGGCAGTTTGCGAGGCTCTGAGGAAGCCCGCCGCAGGTGCCGAATTTGTACAATTCATACAACGAGCTCGCCGCAGGCGCTGATTTCCTCGTTATAGCAATGTGGATGGGTCGCGGGTGGGTCGCGGGCAGGTCGCGGGGTGGATCGCGGGTGGGTCGAGGGTGGGTCGCGGGCCAGGTCGCGGGTGGGTCGTGGGTGGGTCGCGGGTGGATCATCGCCACGGGTTTCACTACTATCGTCATACGTGCCGCCGCTGTCGACTTCATCATGATATTGCCCCCGTCCGAGTCACCCACCCACATTAAAGCGCCCGCGCGCCAGCGCAGCTTTTGACAGGCGCTGGTACGCTGCCGTCGGTAAGCGCAATCACGGCCGCATCGGCTGCTCCAGACCAGCTGGCCGCTCCGCGTGAGTTTGCGCGCGCCAGCGCGACCGCAGAGATGCGCCAGCCAGGGCCAACCAGTCATCGCAATCGCCGCCGCAAACTGCAGGTGGGAGGGTGGGACGATTGCACGAGTAGTGGAGTTGAGAACTCCTGACTTCACAATCATCGATTGCACCACTTCGCTTGCACCAAATAGCCTGCGTCCTGGAGATTGCACCACATAGCTTACACACCATGGCTTGCACCACGTAGACTGCACCACGTAGACTGCACAGCATAGCGTGCTTCACACAACTTGCACCACATAGCTTGAACCACGTTGCTAGGACCACGCTGTTTGAACCAGCATTGCGTGCACCACGTATACTGGACCTCGTTATTTGGACCACGCCGCTTGTACCACGCAGATTACACCACGCAGATTACACCACACACCTTGCACCACACAACTTGTGCCACAACGTTTTATCCACATGGTTGTGCCACATAGCTTGATCCACATTTCAAGAATGTTTCGTTTGCGGCCCATGCAGGCTCATCTGCACGCCTCGCTCTCTCCCCCTCCCTCTCTCTTGCCCTCGCCCTCGTCCCCTCATCATTCCTTCGTCTCCCTCTCCCTGTCTTTCTATCTCGGTTCTCCCTTCGCCGATGATCACTGTAACATTGCGATTACAGTGTGCCTGCCTAGGCGGAGAGGTTGCTTAGCTTATTCGCCTCACGCTGTCGTTTGACACGGATCCCGAGCATGCATGATATCGAAATTGTTCGGCAGAGTGGCCAATGCAAGAGTTGTAAAGTGTTGCCGTCGGATGGTTTGTACATTTTGCGTCCCCAATGGAGTAATGACCCATGGAGTGTTTCATGACATGTTTTCTGTGCGGATTCGGGGTTTGCATCTCTTGCATCTCTGCCCAACTCTCGTTACCCGTTATGTTCCCCTCTCTCTCTATCTTAATGTCCCCCTCTCTCCGTATCACACTCTCTGTCGTTCTTGTTTTGTTTCTCTCTCTCTCTCTCTTTCTCTTTCTCTCTTTCTCTCGTTTCTTTCTCGTTCTCTCATTATGTGTCCATCCCTCTCTCTCTAACTGCGCGACACCGATCGCCTCGTTTCAAGAGGCTTACGCCATTCTGCCGACCTCCAGAAGAGGCGGGCAGTCCACGGTTGAGGCGTCGTTGGCTTCTTGGGCAGTATCTGGGGAGATTCTCGTGGGCGTGTTGGGAGCTGTTTCGGGGCCTGGCGGATCCTCTTGGAGACAGTTTTGAAGCTCTCTTTTGGGCCTCGTGCAGGCCTCTTTGGGCTTATGGGGGGACTTTTTTGGGCCGCTTGGGAGCTTCTCGGAGCCTCTGGGGGGCCACTTGGGTGGGAAAGATACGATGTCCGGTTCATGTTTTCCCTCTTTGCGCCCTTTTGTATGATCTTTGGCCGTCGTCGTGGGCCTCTCTTTTTTGGGGCCGTCTTGGAACCCTCTTGGGCCGTCCTGGGGCCCTCGTAGGGGCCTCTTTGGCCGCCTTGGAGCGTCAGAAGCTCGAGAAGACGATAACCCCAGAAACCACGAAAAACCAACGGAATACGATTGGTTTTTGCCTCTCGGGGCCCTCTTGCGAAGGCTCTCGGGGCGCCTTGGGGCGTCTTGGAGCCATCGTAAGCGTCTTGGGCCAATCGTTCCGCGATTTGGGACCTTCTTGGAACGTCTTTGATGCCACGGAAGACAGACTTGGAAGCTCCAGAGTCTCCCGGGGTGCGCTGGCGAGCCCGGATACCCCCGCCCACTTAAACGTTGGACCCTGGGGGAGGGGGAAAGGGGGAGGGGGACAGCCAATCATCTCACGTCTTCTCACCCCTGGCAGGCGAGGGTCGGCGGATACTGGCATCCCACAGTCGTCTTCCATATGAAGAGGGTTTGTGGAGGGGCGATAAAAGGCCAATTGCAGAGCCATCTTCGGGCTACTTCCTCTTCACCACGCGTCATTGAACCAGTGCGTGCCGATTCCTTGAGCTATCTGTGCCCTCTTCGTTAACCATGGGAAATGCCTACCATGAACCATCGACACTACCTGTCTCTTGGACACGCCGAAAGTGGCCAATCGTGTGGACAAAGTCTCTAAAGGTTGTTGGCCTATGTGTTCACCCGGCCGTTGTGGAGACCCTTGGGGGACACCTGACGGGCCACCTGGGGTCTTCGGTTGGTCTTTGGGAGGTTCCGTTGGAGACTCCTGGGAGCATCTTGTGGGCTCTGGGGGGCTCTTCGGGGCCGCTTGGGCCGTCTTGGGACTGGTCTTGGCCCGTCGGATATCCTCGGAGGCCGTCTTGAGGGCCTGCCTGGGCCGACTTGGAGGTCTCCTTGGGCACCGTTGGGCCTTCTTGGGGCCGTCCGGGGACCTCTTGGCCTGCCTTCGGACTCTCTCGGAGGTCGTATTGGGGCAATGTCAGGGGCTTCTGGGGCCATCTTCGGCTATCAGAATCCCGAAAGGACAAGGAGGCGAAAATATGTTACACAAAGGTTAGGATGATTAACAATTTGGTCCAAGCCTCTTCGGGTCATCCTGGAGGGTTTCTTGGACTCCTCTTGGGCTCATCTTGGGCCGCCTGTGCCATCGTGGTGGTATCTCGAGCCCTTGGATGCATCTTGGGCCTTCTTGGCTGTCTTGGAGGCCCTCTTGGGGCCATCTTGACCAGGAGAGCCGACGGAGGCTAGGTTTTCCGTTTGAGCCGGAGGCCATTGAGATCGTTTTTCTGAAGGGCCCAAAGGGATACGAATTTTGTGGCACGCCAGGCACCCCTTTGCAAGCAAAAGGAGGTCGTCCGCCTTAGTGGCCTTCGGACCATTCTGCCACCGTGCCAAGGTCGCTGGTCAGAGGAGTGTCGGATGCCTCGCGGGGTCTCTTGGGGCCTGCTTCGGGGGCTTCTTGGGAGCGTCTTGGTTGCCTCTTGGGGTCTCTTGGGATCTCTCTGCCGCTTGGGCCCTCTTCGGGGCTTCTTCTCAAGCAGTGGCGAAGCGTCCTGGCTCGCCTCTAGGCCTACCAGAGAATGTTCTAAGAACCTTTTGTGATTTCAACGATATGTTCTTAGAACATGTCTGGCTGATATTGCCTTGTTTTCACACATCGGGTTTATGTTCTAAGAACATTGTTTTTGTTATTAGAACATCTCTGGGTTCTAAGAACAGTTCGTGATAGGCCTCTACGAATGCCGGGACGGTGGGTCCCTGCTCAATCTTCGGGGCTTCGTGGGAGCCTGTTGGCCGTCTCTGGGGCAATTAAGGGGGGAAGGGCTCAACATGTCAGTTCGGGTTCCCAATCTTGGGCCCCTCTTTGGGTCGCCTTGGGGGCCTCTCGTGCGCTTTGGGGGGACTTCGGGGGCCGTATGGTGTGAGGGCGTTTTTGGAGGCCTCTTTGGCCGTCCTGGGTGTTTTGCAGGCCGAACTCGGGTGTCATTGCCCCTTACAGGTTAGCCACAACACTTCAATCCATGGAACTCGAGGGGGCCTGAGGGCGCCTCACTCCATCGCGGCAAGGTGGCGCATCCTGGTGTTACAGTGTTGTTGTTGTTGCCGCGTCAACACGTAGACAATGAAGCCAGTATGTTCCTCCCCTTACTTTGATTCGCCAGGCAGCGAAATACACTTTTGGGAGTTGGGCAGCCACAGGCAGCAGAGCTGCCATGAGGGGCAGCTTTCATGTCTTGCACATTTGTAAGGAGAGTTGGCGGGAACATGGTGAGGCAGTGCTTTCTTGTGTTTCGATGTGCAGGCGCTGTGCCAATGCTTTTTGGCACGACGTGCCACGTGAAGGGGTACCGTGGTACCGTGGTTGAGTAGGCCATTTCATCTGCACCCTCGTGTATGGTATACTGGAACTGGGTTGGCAGCGAGTGTGAGACGGCTTGGTCTGTTCCCATGCTCGTGTATCGTGTTAGTCACGTGTGCAGATCGCGCGCACGAATGCATTGATGATGCAGCAGGTCGTGCAATGTAATGAGTGTCAGCAGGTGCCGAATCTTTCGCTCGGGCGGCCCACCTTCCTTCTCGGCGCGATTCGTCGCTGCATCGTTCGTATTGGTAGGGCGGTGGCCATTTCAGGTTCCGATTGCGTGTGCAGGCTTTGCGCTCATATAGAACCCGGGAGGTAGGCCTACCCTAGGCCTACCCATAGGCCTACCCCCTAGGCCTACCCTAGGCCTACACCCTAGGCCTACCCTAGGCCTACCCCCTAGGCCTACCCTAGGCCTACCCCTAGGCCTATCCCCTAGGCCTACCCTAGGCTTACCCCTAGGCCTACCCCCCAGGCCCACCCTAGGCCTACCCCTAGGCCTACCCCCCAAGCCTACCCTAAGCCTACCCCTAGGCCTACCCCCTAGGCCTACCCTAGGCCTACCCCTAGGCCTACCCCCTAGGCCTACCCTAGGCCTCCCCCCTAGGCCTACCCCATAGGCCTACCCCCTAGGCCTACCCCCTAGGCCTACCCGAGGCCTACCCGCCCGTTAGGGTTCACGCGTGTCAAGTGCACACGCACCATACTTGAATGTCCCGCCGCCCGACCCGACCCCCGTTAGGGTCCGCCCGACCCGACCCGACCCGCCCGTTAGGGTCCGCCCGCCCGACCCGCCCGTTAGGGTCCGCCCGCCCGACCCGACCCGACCCGCCCGTGAGGGTTCACGCGTGTCAAGTGTACACGCACCATACTTCAATGTCCCGCCCGCCCGACCCGCCGCCGCCGACCCCGTTAGGGTCCGCCCGACCCGACCCGACCCGCCCGTTAGGGTCCGCCCGTATTTTAATGTCCCGCCCGCCCGACCCGACCCGCCCGTTAGGGTCCGCCCGACCCGACCCGCCCGCCCGTTAGGGTCGCCCGCCCGACCCGACCCGACCCGCCCGTTAGGGTTCACGCGTGTCAAGTGTACACGCACCATACTTTAATGTCCCGCCCGCCCGACCCGACCCGCCCGTTAGGGTCCGCCCGACCCGACCCGACCCGCCCGTTAGGGTCCGCCCCGCGAACCCGAACCGCCCGCCCGTGAGGGTTTTCACGCGTCCCAAGTGTACACGCACCATACTTTAATGTCCCGTCCGCCCCGACACCGACACCGACCCGCCCGTTTGAATCCGCCCGACCCGACCCGCCCCGTTAAAGGGTCCGCTCGCCCGACCCGACCCCGACCCGCCCGAGAAGGGTCACGCGTGCAAGTGTACACGCCCATACTTCAATGTCCCCGCCCGACCCCGAACCCGACTCCGACGTTAGGGTCCGCCCGAACCGACCCGCCCCGCCCGTTAGGGTCCGCCCGCCCGACCCGAACCGACCCGCTTGTTAGGGTTCACGCGTGTCAAATGCACACGCACCATACTTGAATGTCCCGCCCGCCCGACCCGACCCGCCCGTTAGGGCCCGCCCGGCCCGACCCGACCGCCCCGCTAGGGCCCGCCCACCCGACCCGATCCGACCCGCCCGTCAAGGTTCACGCGTGTCAAGTGCACACGCACCATACTTTAATGCCCCGCCCGCCCGGCCCGACCCGCCCGCTAGGGTCCGCCCGACCCGGCCCGACCCTCCCGTTAGGGCCCGCCCGCCCGACCCGACCCGCTTGTTAGGGTTCACGCGTGTCAAGTGTACACGCACCATACTTCAATGTCCCGCCCGCCCGACCCGACCCGCCCGTTAGGGTCCGCCCGACCCGACCCGGCCCGCCCGTTAGGGTCCGCCCGCCCGACCCGACCCGACCCGCCCGTTAGGGTTCACGCGCGTCAAGTGTACACGCACCAGCCCGCCCGACCCGACCCGCCCGTTAGGGTCCGCCCGACCCGGCCCGACCCGCCCGTTAGGGCCCGCCCGACCGACCCGACCCGACCCGCCTGTTAGGGTTCACGCGTGTCTAGTGTACACGCACCATACTTTAATGCCCCGCCCGCCCGCCCGACCCGCCCGTTAGGGTCCGCCCGAACCCGAACCAGAACCCGCCGTTAGGGTCCGCCCGCCCGACCCGACCCCACCCGCCCGTTAGGGTTCACGCGTGTCAAGTGCACACGCACCATACTTGAATGCCCCGCCCGCCCGACCCGACCCGCCCGTTAGGGCCCGCCCGACCCGACCCGACCCGCCCGTTTGGGCCCGGCCCGCCCGACCCGACCCGACCCGCCCGCTAGGGTTCACGCGCGTCAAGCGCACGCGCACCATACTTTAAGGCCCCGCCCGCCCGACCCGACCCGCCCGTTAGGGTCCGCCCGACCCGACCCGACCTGCCCGTTAGGGTCCGCCCGCGCGACACGACCCGACCCGCCCGTTAGGGTTCAACAGCGCGTCAATGTAGCACGCACCAGCCCCTCCGACCCCGACCCGCCCCGTTAGGGGCCCGCCCACCCGACCGACCCGCCCGTTAGGTCTCCCGCCTCGACCGACCTGACCCGCCTGTTAGGGGTTCACGCGTGTCCAAGTGCACACGCACCATACTTTAATGTCCCGCCGCCCGCCCGGCCCGCCCGTTAGGGTCCGCCCGACCCGACCCGCCCGTTAGGGTTCACGCGTGCTAGTGCGAACATGCTCCACACTTTTATCCCTGCCCGATCCTACCCGATCCGTTCTGGTCCGTCTGCTCGATCCGGCGAGCGGGCAGGCCCATATGGGGTAGGCCTAGGCGGTAGGCTTAGGGGTGGGTAGGCTTAGAGGTAGGCCTAGGGTAGGGCTAGGGGGTAGGCCTAGGGGGTAGGCCTAGGGTAGGCCTAGGGGGTAGGCCTAGGGGGTAGGCCTAGGGTAAACCTAGGGGGTAGGCCTACGGGGTAGGCCTAGGGCAGGCCTAGGGGGTAGGGTAGGGGGTAGGCCTAGGGTAGGCCTAGGGGGTAGGCCTAGGGGTAAGCCTAGGGTAGGCCTACCCTCCGGGCTCTATATGCTTAGGTCTACCTTAGGTCATTGGGTAAGGCCTACCCTAGGTCTACCCTAGGCCCTTGCACCCTAGGGCCTTGGGTAGGGCCTAGGGTAGACTACCCTAGGGCCTTGGGTAGGACCTACCCTAGGCTACCCTAGGCCCTTGGGTAGGGCCTAGGGTAGGCTACCCCCCCTGGGTTCTATACCGATGGCGTGTGCAGGCTTTGCGCTAGCTCCTTGGAGTGAGGGCCTCCCTCCCTCCTTCCGCGTCCCTCCCTCTCTCCTTCCTCTCTGCCTCCCTCTCTCCTCCTCTCTCCTCCCTCGCCCTTTCCTCCTGATGCACCCCTCCCTCCTCTTCCTCCTTCTCTCCACTCCCCCTTCCCCCTCCCTCGGCTCCCCTCCCGCCTCCCCTGCCCCGCCTCCCCCTCCCCGCCTCCCCCTCCGCGCGCCTCCCCCTCCCGCCTCCCCATCCGAACCTCCCCCCCCGTCCGCGCGCATCACATCCTCCCCGCTTCTTCCTCTCTGGCGTCCCGATTCTCCCCATCCCCCTCCTGGCGTGCGCGTCACCCGCAGATCTTTGGCCGTCTGAGGGCGCTCCTGGCCCGTCTGATGCCGTCGGGAGCCGTTTTGCGGGCCTCTCTGGGCCGACTCTGGGCCCTCCTGGGGCGCTTCAGGGCCCTCTTGAAGACAATCTTGGGTGTATTGTAGGTCTCCTGGGCCCTCTTGGGGTCACCTTGGGAGGCCTCTCGGGCGCTCTTGGGGTCACTGGCTTCTGGGGCCGCCGTGGGCCGTCGGAGAACCGAACATCAGCAAACGCCCAACACCTTCAAACATAAAAAGCAATCAAGGATTTTTGCCTCTTCGGGTCTTCCTGGAGGTCCTCTTGGTGGCCCCAAGGGCCGTCTTGGAGACCTCTTGGGTCGTCTTGGGCGATCTGGAGGGCATCTTGAGGGAATCTCGGCCCGTCTTGGAGGCCGTCTTGGAGGCATGTCGGAGGCCATTTTTGGTAATCTTGGTCGTCTTGGGACGATTTGTTGTGCAGGTAGAGGTCTTTACGGGGCTCTCTGGGTGGCCTGCGGGTTTGGCCGGAAGCCCTTGGGAACCCGTATACAAGGGTACAAGGCCTAATTATTAGGCCTTGTACCCTTGTATACGGTCTGGATTTCAGCCTGGATTGCAGGTTGGTATTAGGCTCATTAGCTTATTATTAGGCTTATTATTAGGCCTGTACTATTAGGCCTATTATTATCCTGGATTGCAGGTTGGTATTAGGCCCTAATGCCAACCTGCAATCCAGCACGTCGTGCACCCCTGTGGCAAGCCAGGAGGGGGCGGGGGACCTCCTGGCCTTCGGCCAATCCTGCCACCGCGCCTGCCTCGGGGCCCTCTTGGCCAGTCTTTAGGGTGCTCTCGGCTCAGAGCAACGCCGGGAACCCCAGACATTTTTGAGAATTTGTGGCTTTGGCCCTTGGAAATATTCAATCTTGAGGACAGGTCTGAGGACTACGCGGGACCTGACGGCACTCCTCGTCGTGCCTCGCGAGCCCAGGATCCGAGCCTTACCAGCCACCCACACCGCTTGCCCGGCCTTGAGTCTCCCTCTTCTCTCGTGGGCGTCCAAGGGGGGTGAAGGCACTAGGGAGGGTCAGACGGGGCTAAGATCAATCCGTTCCAGAGCGTTCCAGAACGCTCTCAAAGCGTTCCGGATCGCTCTGAGAAGGCCGCGGCACTGGAGACATCCTCCAGAGCCGCCGGTTCTGCGAGATTCTCGATTTGTCCTCGCCCGAGTTTGTCTTCGTCCTGGCTTCGTTGGGTGAAGGCACCTGGGGGGATGTGGATATCCTGGCTTGGGCCATGACCTCATCTCTCAGATGCCACTGCATTTCGTGTGTGTATGGGGGGGGAGAAGGGGTGTATTTTCCTTTCGCTCCACGTCCCCCCCCCTCCCCCTCCTCCTCGCTCCTCCTCCTCCTCCTCCTCCTCCTCCGCTCCTGCTCCTGCTCTCTCCTCCCCGCTTCCCTTCCTCCCTCCTGCTCCTGCTCCTGCTCCTGCTCCTGCTCCTCCTCCTCCTCCTCCTCCTCCTCCTCCCTTCCTCCCTCCCCTCACACCTCCCCCTCCCTCCTCCTCCTCCTCCTCCTCCTCCTCCTCCTCCTCCTCCTCCTCCTCCTCCTCCTCCTCCTCCTCCTCCTCCCCGCGTCCGCCCATCGTGCCTCGGGCCGCGCTGCGCGCCCCGGCCTCTCCCCGGCGCCCCCCACATCTGGCGCGCCCGCGTCTCGCCTCTGCCGCTCCCCCCCCCTCGGGGCTTTGAGAGGGGACAATCACAGGGGGCCCTCACCAGGAGGAGGAGGAGGAGGAGGAGGAGGAGGAGGAGGAGAGAGGAGGAGGAAGCGGAGGCGAGCAGGAGGCAGGAGCAGGAGCAGGAGCAGGAGCAGGAGGAGGAAGTGAAGGGGGAGGAGGAGGAGGGCAGGAGCAGAGGAGGAGGAGGAGGAGGGGAGGAGGAGGGGAGGAGGAGGAGGAGGAGGAGCAGAGCAGGAGTCAGGAGCAGGAGCAAGGAGGCAGGAGCAGGAGGAAGGAAGGGAAAGGGGGGGAGGAGGAGGAGCAGGAGCAGGAGGAGGAGAGGAGGAGACAGCAGGATGGAGGGAAGAGGAGGAGGAGTAGGAGGAGGGAGGAGGAGGAGAAGAGAGAGAGGAGGAGGAGAGCGGAGGGGCGACGAGCAACAAGAGAGCGGCGCCCAGCTCACCTCCGAGGCGGACTTGCCCTCCCGCTCAACTCTGCGTCCCCCCCGCCCCAGTAGCAGGGGTGGGCATCCTCTTTGGCCTTGAAGGGCCCCTGTTCTTTTCCTGGGTCTCTATGTGGCCTCCCTTTTTCCAGTTGCGCACGTCTTGTCTTAATTTGTAGGCCATGGTGCCGAAGTCGGTGGATCTTGCCTCAGATGCCTCCCTGGCCCCCCTCCGTTTCCATCGATCTAGTATCCTGTCCTTCCCCCCTGTGCGTGCCCTTCTTCGCCCCCATCCTCTCCCTTTCCCCCCTCTCTTTTTCCCTCCCGCCCCCTTTCCATCACCCCTTTTCCCTTCCTCCCTTCACCCCTTTTCCTCCCACTTCCCCCTCCCATCACTCGCTCGCTCCGTCTCCACCCCCTCTTTCACCCCCAACCGCCCGACCCCCTCGATCTGATAACCGCCCTCCTCTGCCCGCCACGCGTGCCCCGCCCAATCCCCCCCCCCTCCTGCATCTCCCGCGTCGATCTGAGATCTCCCCGGCGGCTCCACTCATTCCCTCTCCCCCCTCCCCTTCCCTCGCTTGCTCCGCCTGCCCTTCCCCACCCCTCAAAAAAAACCTCCCTGGGCCGCCCGCCCCCCCTCCGAGGCCTGCCGCCCGCGGGGTCCGCCCGGGCGGCGTGCGCCGCCGTGCCGAGGGCGGAGAGACTCTTGGATGGTGAGGATATATTGCTGGCAGTTTTGGCCAGGGGGTGTCGGGTACACGTAAGAGTCGGGTTCGCCTGTCGGTATCGTTAAACCGATCCCCATCCCCATCCCCATCCCCGTCGAGACCCCCCCAAAATTACCACCCTAGTTGGGGATACACCCTTCGAAACCCGAAGGGAACCACCTATATTCATCGAGGGGGGTATATCGGCCAGTGGGGTCCAGGCCACACCGCTGGGGATACGGTTCGGTTAAACGATATTCAGCCGCAACCTTGGTTAGCCGACGTTTTTTCGACGAGCCCGTCCTGGATTTTGACGGCCCGGTTTTCTGTGATATTTACAGCGGGGGGTCGCGCCAATTGGGTCTCGCCCTGTTTTGGACGACTTCGCCAAGCCAGCCCGAGTCAGCTGAACCTCGGTCTTGCGTCTCTCCGAGGGTGGGGCGGTGGTGCCGTCGTGTTGTGTACCGATGAACCGCAAACGTGGATGGGGGCTCGTGGATTGGCGACGGGCTTCGATCGCGTACAGAACCGACGTTTTTTGTCGCCAGCTCAGGCGGCTTTGGCGTCATGTTTCGGGGGTGGCTCTCCCCGAGTGGAGTCGTGGCCCACGCAGCGGGGGCCAGCGTTAATGGGGTCAGACGTTCCCGTCCGTTGGACTCGGGTTCGGGAGTCGGGTTGACCCAACAGGGGGTCCAGCGACAAGGGGGTGATGCAATAGATTTGGTGCAACATATTTGTGGGTATGCAATACATCGGGGGCATGCAACTCATTCCGGGCCGCAGATGTATTGCTGGATTTCCGCGTGCAATACATCCGTCGCAATACAATGCAATACAATTTTCCGGCGCACGGCATTTGCAACACAACTGCCCCACATCTATTGCACCACCCCTTTTCAGCTGGACCCCCTTTTGGGTCGACCAAAGGGAGCCACGTGGGGCAGATTCCTTTCCGCCCTCCGTCGGCCCGGGCCTGGGAGGTACCCAGCGCTGGCCAGGCTTCGCGACAAAGCCCTGGCCGGCCCGGGTTTGTGCTGGCCTGGCTTGGTGCGTCCCGATGGAGGAAGCGCCGATGCATTGAAATCCTGGCGTTGCATTATTTCGCACGGGGCGTTTGCCGCCTTGTTGGGCTTTGGGGCCATCACACAACGATCGAAGTCGAAAATGCACCAAATAGACTCGGTTCAGGGCTCTGGACGTGGTCTTCCGCGATGTTGCATTTTGCGCAACGACGGATTTCAACGCGTCCCTCGATCGTGGCCAAGTCGCGTCCCCGGACACGTCCTTGGGTCAGTGGCGGTAGCGGTGCCGATTTTTTGACCCCCCTATATGGGCGATTTCTGGGCCTGTTGTGGGGGTTCGGATGGCTGCGTGCGCCAAGGGGTTGGCGCCCTGGGGGCGGCTTCTGAGAAGGCGGGCGGTTTTTCGGAAACCATTTCGGTTTTTACGGAGCCGTGCGAACAATTCCCAGGATCCAAAAATCGACACCTTTTTGTTCCTCCCTGCGCGTGCCGCCCCGTTGGGGTGTGTTGGGGGGCTTGGGTCGCGCATCGGATCCGAGGGATTCGGCAGAACGCTCACGCCCAGAAGCCCCGTAATTAGTTTTTGACTAGTTTCGGATGGCCCAGGCCGGCTGCTGCAGCAAAATGCGATAAACAACTCAGTTGGTTCGTTGTTTTTGCGCTGTTGTGTGTCAGTATGAACTCCGTTGCGCCACATGTGCAACGAGCGCGTTGGAGGAATGACCACTCTGTGTTCAGGAGGTGCTCAGGTTTTTGGGCCGCCTCTGTTAGGCTTGAGCGGGCAATATTTTTCGGCGTGGAGCTTGGCCACGGGGGAACAAAGCAATCGTTCTTTACAGTGAATACTGTGGTATGGTATAACGATGAGTGTATAGTCGATGCGAAGGGAGGGCGGAAGGGTGTTGCATCATCCCCAGGTGCGTGGGTGAAGTGGGATTCCGTGGATCAGGTTTGTTGTTGTTGCTGTTGTTGGTGCTGCTGCTGCTGTTGTCATTGTTCCTGTTTTTGCTGTTGCGTCTGCTGCTGCAGCTGCTGTTGAACTCTCACTTTCGAAGAATAATTATGGTTGGGCCCCCCCACAGGTGCATAATGTTTTCTGTCAATCAAAATGTGCACCTCGACGCTCGCATTATGTTTTTCGGCAGGGGAAGTTTTGATGCTCAAACTATGCCCCTGGCCCCGGGGTTACAACAACAACGGCTCCCGCCCAAGACTTCCTCACAATTTAACCAGGACCACCGCTCCCGCCCGAAACGTCTTCGCATTTTATTCAGGAATCGTGCTCTCGCTTGGGACTTCCTCACAATTGATTCAGGAGTCGCTCCCCCAACGCTCTGAAAAATAACGCCCTTGCGTGGGAAATTCGTGCAATTTGCTCAAGCGCCGCGCTCCCGACAACCAGGCGCCCAGGAGTCGCGCCCGTTGTGGCCCCATGTGCATGCCCTTCGTGGCCCCGCTGTCGCCGTTTGTGGCCCCCTCCTACGTGGCCCAGCCCAGTTGCTACCCTCAGTGGCCCCATCGTTGCCTTCTGTGGCCCCGCATCATCTGCCCTTCGTGGCCCCCGCTCGTTCGCGCTGTTCGTGACCCAGTACACATTCCCTTCGTGTCCCCGCTGTCGCCATTCGTGGCCTGCTTCGTGTCCTTCGTGGCCCTGCTGTCGTCCTCTCTCGCTCTCGCTTTCGCTCGTCGTCGCCGTCGTCGTCGTCGCCGTCGTCGTCGACGTCGTCGTCGTCGTCGTCGCCGGCGTCGTGGTCGGTCCCCTGTCCGTCCCTCTCTGGGTCGGGTCGACGGTCCGCGGCCGCCCCGCCGATAAGCGCTGCTGCTGGCCAGGCCGACGTTCCGCGGTCGCCCCGCCGCTTGCCGGGGCCCGGCCTGCAGGGAAGAAAGGTATACCCCCGAAAAGGGGTTCGTTCGGAAACGAAAAGGCCGGGCACCGAGGGTTTAGGAAATACGCGTTATTGGACACTCGAGCAGATAAGGGCGAACAGTCTTAAAATGATTCTTAGGCTTACGCCACACCGCCGACCCCTTGTTTATGCCAATCTGGGGGTAGTAGATGCTGTGAAGGGGTGAAAAGGCGAGTGATATTTGTTTGGTGTCTGTTCGCCGCCACCGCCAGAGGGTCTCAGGCAGTTCCGCGGGGAGGTCCGAGCGGACAGCGACACTGCGAGTTTTGGAGCCACTCGGGGGCCGTTTCGGAGCCTCTGGGGTGCTTCTTGGGGGTTCCTTGGGGCGTCTGGCGGCCTCGTGAGGGCCTCTGGGGGCCTCTTGGGGCACTCTTGGGGCCCCCTGGGGCTCCTGGGGGCAGAAAGCTAGAGTTTCAACATGTTTGGTCGCCCTCTTGGGCCCCTGTTGGTGCCGTCTTGGAGCCCTCTTGGGCCGTCTTGGGGACATCTTGGGCCGTGTTGGGGCCGTCTTGGGCCGTCTGGAGGCCGTCTTGGGGGCCTCTTGGGCCATCTTGGGGCTGTCTTTGGGGCCTCTTTGGCCGTCTTGGAGCGTCGGGAAGCCGAAAAGGCGGAAAAGCAAAAAACATAGAAAAACATTATGGAAAATCAACAATTTTAGACTCTTGGGGCCCTCTTGGGAGGCTTGTTTGGGACCTCGGGGGCCGTCTTGGAGACCTCTTTGCCCGTCTTGGGGCCATCTTGGGCGTCTTGGAGCGGTCGTTTGGCGTCTCGGGGCCTTCGTGGGCCGTCTTGGAGGCCTCTTGGGGGCTTCTTGGCCCGTCTTGAGGCCCTCTTGGGCCCGGAAAAGCTCCGTGAACCGCTCGTCCCGGCCGTGCTGCGCTCGTCCTGGCCCCCTCCCCGCCTCCAAATCGGCCCTCTTGGGCCGTTTTGAGGACCTCTTGGGCCGTCTTGGGGCCGTCCTGGGCCGTCTGGAGGCCGTCTTGGGGGCCTCTTGGGCCATCTTGGGGCTATCTTTGGGGCCCCGTCGCGCGTCTTGGAGCGTTGGGAAGCCGGAAAGGCGGAAAAGCAAAAAACGTCGAAGAACACGATGGAAAATCAACAATTTTAGACTCTCGGGGCCTTCTTGGGAGACTTGTATGGGACCTCGGGGGCCGCCTTGGAGACCTCTTGGCCCGTCTTGGGGCCATCTTGGGCGTCTTGGAGGGGTCGTTTGGCGTCTCGGAGCCTTCGTGGGCCGTCTTGGAAGCCTCTTGGAGCCTTCTTGGCCCGTCTTGAGGCCCTCTTGGGCCCGGAAAAGCCCTGGAACCGCTCGTCCCGGCCGTGCTGCGCTCGTCCCGGCCCCCTCCCCCCCTCCAAATCGGCCCTCTTGGGCCGTCTTGGGGACCTCTTGGGCCGTCTTGGGGCCGTCTTGGGCCGTCTGGAGGCCGTCTTGGGGGCCTCTTGGGCCATCTTGGGGCTATCTTTGGGGCCTCTTTGCCCGTCTTGGAGCGTCGGGAAGCCAGAAAGGCGGAAAAGCAAAACACATCGAAAAACACTATGGAAAATCAGCATTTTTTGACTCTTTGGGCCCTCTTGGGAGGCTCATTTGGGACCTCAGGGGCCGTCTTGGAGACCTCTTGGCCCGTCTTGGGCCCGTCTTGGGGCCATCGTGGGCGTCTTGGAGCGGTCGTTTGGCTTCTCGGAGCCTTCGTGGGCCGTCTTGGAGGCCTCTTGGGGGCTTCGTGGCCCGTCTTGAAGCCCTCTTGGGCCAGGAAAAGCCCCGTGGAGCGCTCGTCCCGGACCCCCCCCCCCCTCCGGAGCGCTCGTCCCGGACCCCCCCCCCCCTCCAAATCGACCGGACCGGGCTCCCGGGGGAGGGGTTTGGGGAGGGGGAAGCATCTCACACGCCGATGATCCCCAAGGGGTCGGCGGATTGATGTTGTTGTCGTTATTGTTGTTGTTGCTGCTGTTGTTGAGCTCTCATATCTGAAGAATTATACTCTTGCACAGGGTGTCTAGAGCTCCGACCACTTTATTTCGGCGTCGTCGTCGCTCCCCCCAGCTGCCTTGTGCCCTTCATGTGTCGCTATGTGTGTCGCTGTGTGCCTTGTGCCCTTCATGTGCCGCTATCTGTGTCGCTATATGTGTCTGTGTCGCTGTGTGTCGCTATGCGTCTCCATGTGTGCGTCGCTATGTGTCGCTGTGTGACACTTTATTTCGGCGTTGTGTCGCAATGTGTCGCATGTGTCGCTCCCCACACCGCCAGCGCACTCCGCCTACGTGTCGCTCCCCAGCACCCCAGCGCGCCGCCCCTCCCGCCCCGACGACTTTATTTCGGCGTCGTCGTCGCTCCCCCCCCCCTCTCTCCTTCTCCTCAGCAGCCCAGCGCGCTGCCCCCTCCGCCCCGACCACTTTGTTTCGGCGTTGTGTCGACATGTGTCGCTATGTGTCGCTCCCCAGCACCCCAGCGCACCGCCCCCTCCGCCCCGACGACTTTATTTCGGCGTCGTCGTCGCCCCCCCTCTCCCTCTCCTCAGCAGCCCAGCGCGCTGCCCCCTCCGCCCCGACCACTTTATATCGGCGTTGTGTCGACATGTGTCGCTTCGCTCCCCAGCACCCCAGCGCACCGCCCCCTCCGCCCCGACGACTTTATTTCGGCGTCGTCGTCGCCCTCCCCCCCCCCCTCTCCCTCTCCTCAGCAGCCCAGCGCGCTGCCCCCTCCGCCCCGACCACTTTATTTCGGCGTCGTCGTCGCTCCTCCCCCTGTCCTTTTCCCCAGCAGCCCAGCGCGCCGCCCTCTCCGCCCCGACCACTTTATTTCGGCGTCGTCGTCGCCCCCCCCCCCATCCCCCTCTCCCCAGCAGCCCAGCGCGCCGCCCCCTTCGCCCCGACCACTTTTATTCTCTTGCACAGCTGTGCTCTAGAGCTCGGACCTCTTTATTTTCGTTCGTTCGTCGTCGTCCCCGGCCCCTGGTCCGGTCCCGACCCTGGACCCAACCTCCCCCCCCCGTCCTGGCCTCAGCCCCCCTCGCCCCGCTGGCCCTGGCCCTGGACCCAGCTTCCCCCCCACCCGGCCCTGGCCCCAGTCCCCGTCGCCTTGGACTCTTTATTTTCGCTCGTCGTCGTCCCTGGTCCGGTCCTGGCCCTGGACCCAACCTCCCCCCTGGTCCTGGCCCCAGCTCCCCTCGCCCCGCTGGCCCAGGGCCTGGACCCAGCCTCCCCCCCGCCGGCCCTGTCCCCAGTCCCCCTCGCCCTGGACCCTTTATTTTCGTTTGTCGTTGTCCCTCTGGTCCCGGCCGTGGACCCAACCTCCCCACCTGGCCCTGGCCCCAGCCCCCGTCGCCCCGCTGACCCTGGCCCTGGACCCAGCCTCCCCCCCGGCCCTGGCCCCAGCCCACCTCGCCCTGGCAACCCTTTATTTTCGCTCGTCGTCGTCCCTGGCAGCTGGTCCGGTCCTGGCCCTGGACCCAACTCCCCCCCTTGCTGGACCCTTTGTTTTCGTTCGTCGTCCCTGGTCCGACTCTGGCCCTGGACCCAACCTCCCCACCTGGTCCTGGCCCCGTGGAGCCCCCCTCGCCCCGCTGGGTCCCTGGTCCGGTCCTGACCCTGGACCCAACCTCCCCCCCTGGTCCTGGCCCCAGCTCCCCTTGCCCCGCTTGCCCAGGGCTTGGAACCAGCCTCCCCCCCGGCCCTGTCCCCAGTTCCCCTCGCCCTGGACCCTTTCTTTTCGTTTGTCGTCGTCCCTCTGGTCCTGGCCCTGGACCCTGCCTCCTCCCCTGGCCCTGGCCCCCCGCCCCCCTTGCCCCGCTGGCCCTGGCCCTGGACCCAGCCTCCCCCCCCCCGGCCCTGGCCCCAGTCCCCCTCGCCCTGGACCTTTTGTTATCTTGCGCAGCTGTGTTCTAGAGCTCGGACCTCTTTATTTTCGCTCGTCGTCGTCGTTCGTTCGTCGTTCGTCCTCCCCCCGGCGGCCACAAAAATAAACTCCTGGAGGAAGGAGGCGAAAGCCTCCTGTCTCTCGCGGCTCCTTAGTGCAAGAGCCAGGGCACGCGTGCCACTTGTTTGTGTGTCCCAGGGCCCCTTCATCTTTGGGAAATATGTTAGCCCCCGCCCTTCCTCCCGCGCGAGCGTGCCAGAGCGGGAGTTTTGCTGTTTTTGCCAGTGCCTCCTGGACCAACGATGGCCGGCGGGCCCTCCGGGAGCATGGCCCCAGGCCGTCTGGTGCATGCCATCACCAGCCTCGAACGTATCCCTATCCCTAAGATTGGCACGCTAAAAGGAGATGACAATCTTAGGGGTGCACCCTCAGAGACGGAGGAAATCCCTAAGATCGCCATCGTGATGAGGCGATGCCCAACATAGGGATAGGGATATGTTCCAGACTGGTAATGCCATTGCTGACGTCCCTGGTTGGCCTCCCCCCGGGCTTTCTTTCCGTTCGCCAGAAAAGTGGAACGGGCCCGCGCCCGATGAACATTCAGCCCTTGTGGCTCATAGTCGAGCGTCTTCCTCGGGGGCACCTACTCGATTCTGGTTGCCACTGGAACCTTGAGAGCCCAGTCCGGTCGAAGCGTCGGGGCTTGTCAGGCGCGCGTGGGCGACGACGAGTGCTTGCTTCCTGGTTAGTTCGAGCGCCCATCTTCCCCGCCGCCCTGTTGTTATCCATATGATGGCTGACAATGTCAGATGCAATCAGCTCACGCACTGGCCCCATCAGAAGCTGCCTAGTAGCCTCCCCGTAAGACCGACCCCCCCAGCCTCAGGACTGGAAGGGCGCGCGCTCGCCGGCGGAAGCCGCGCGCGCGTCTTGCTGCGGGAGCGGCATGGGAGCTCCGCGCTGTTGCCTGGCGTCAGTATGCCAGCACCTTCGTGCGTGAGCTCGGCTTCCTTGCCGGCGCTTAGGTCGAGTACAAATGGTTCGAGGGAGTTTTCGGCACTCAAGTGGGTCCCGATGTTCGTGTTTCCCACGGGCTCGGGGGCCCAAGCGCAGAATCGCGGGCGGATTTGGCCTCTCCCCAGCACCGGCCCAGAACCGTCGCAGCCTCGGCGAGGCCCTGGCGCGCTGCCGGCGATCCAGATCTCATCGACCAGTTGGAAGTCGAGCGACTTGGCCAGAATCTGCGTCTCCAGGTCAAGCAGTTCGCGGGCGCTCTCCGCGCCAGCGAAGGGCTCGGCGCGCGCGCGCTCCGAGGCCGCCGCGGCGCAGGCGCGAGCCGGGATTTCTCGCGGCGGCCTCCGCGCCGGCCGAGCCATCCCGCCGGCGCGGCGAGCGCCGGGCGTCGGCGCCCCCGCAGGGGGAGGGCGCGGCGGAGGCCGAGCGGAGCATCGACGGAAGGCACCGGAACAGGTCGGACGCACGGCCGGAGGAGGCGCTGGACCCAGACCCCCTCGGGTCATGAAAGAATCACGACGGGAGGTTTTTCGCCATTTTCGGCCTCCAGGGGCCCTCGCCGGGCCTCGGGGCCGTCAAAAAACGACTCAGGATGAAGAACCGGTCCCGGGAAATGGGTCCAGACCTCTGGGGGTCGCGTCATGAAAAAATCATGACGTCGGGGGTCTGGGGAGGGGGGCCAGAGCCACGCGCCACCTCGCTGAGCCTGGTGGCGGGCGGATGCCCGCGGTCTTCCAGGCCGGCCCTCGAGCGTGCAGCGGCAGCTCCCAAGCCCAGCTCCGGCGCGAGAAGGCGAGGGGCTGGCCGAGTCTCGACGCGCCTCCCGCGCTCAGCCTGCCCGCGACCACCTGCCGGGACCTTCGGCGGCCGAGACCGCCCGCGCCCCGCCGGTTCTGCGGCGTCGTACATCCCAGAGGTTCGACCGCATCCACCCAGAGAACGTCTCGGGTGTTGGTTCGGAGCCTTGGCCCAGCCCATCGAGTCCAAGGGCCTCTTCCCCAGACAACCAAACAATGATGTTGGCTCTTCTTCCCCTTGCTCAAGGAACCTGGCGGGGGTTCGCGTCCGATTCTGATTTGCGCGGGGCCCGTCCGCGCTTGGGGAGCGCTCGAGAGGTCCTCGCATGTAGGAGTTCAGCGCCAGGCGGCCACTCGAGCAATGAGCCTGTGGACCAGGTCGGAGCGCCGACGGCGCCGCGCGGCATGGCGCGGCGCGCGCTGAGGCGGCGCATCGCGGCCATCAGGTCACGGGGCGGGCGTCGCGCGGGACGGGCCAAAGTATTTATTGTTTTTTTGGCCTGACCCTTCTCGCGCAGAGGGCCCTCGAGCGCGGCGGCGACCCTGTCATTGTGAGAGCGACGTTAGACCGTCGGCGGGCCTCGCTTCGTTCGGTCAGGGGCCCAGCATGGGACTCGGCCCCCCCCCTCTCCTGCACCTCGGGCCGTCCAGCGGGGGGAATCTTCGACGATGTCTCAGGAGGGGAAAGAACACACAGACACAATTAATCGGCGATTCCCAGAAAATATAGGAATATATGGGAAGTGGGGGGGAAGACAAAAACTTAGAAAATATGTGAAAATATGGGGAATCTTTTTCTTTGTGTGTCCCAGTTCCCCTTCAATGTCATTGTTCGGGTTGGATCCCTGAGTATAGGCGCCTCCGATAAGTTCGCGCTCGCGAGCCCACGAGCCGCTGCCGGCCCGCATCGCATTTTTTTCGCGACGAGCGCGCGGTCGCGATCCGCGCTGGCAGGGTCGACGCCGTCGCCAGCAGCGCGCCTCTCGCTCAGGTGATCGGCCAGCTCTTAGGACGTCTTGCTGGCCATGTTATCAAAGGCGCAGAGTTTCTCGGCGCGAGTTTGGCCCTGGCCCAGAGACGCGGCGCGCGGCGCGCCCTTTGGAAGCGAAAAGGCCGCTTCGAGACCGCGCGCCGGCCCAAACGCAGAAATGCTCCAGCAGCCATGCGGCCTAGCGGCCCAGTGGGCGCGCCTTCACGGCGAATCAGGGGGCCACTTGCCCAGCGGCCCTACTCCCAGGGGAGAGGGGGGGTCCAATAGCACAGCGGTCAGGCGGTCCGCTGGGCAAGTGGGCCGTTTCCCTGGCGGGCCTGACCCAGGAGCAGACTGGCCGAGTTCTGATGGCGCGGCGGCCTCGTTGCCTCGCGGCCCAGAGGCGCAGCGGCGCGCGGATCCAGCGACCCAGTTGCGCCGGGATTACCAGTCCACCTCGCGTGATTTGGTGGCCTTGAAGACCCAGTGCGCCGACGGCCAAGTGGCCATGCGGATCAGTTCCCTAAGGGGGGCACGGGCACATCGGCCGAGTGATTCTCGACGCCCCACGGCCCCCAGGAATGCCGCGTGCGAGGCTTGCTGGGGTGGGGCCTTGACCGCGGCGGCATTGTGATTTACGGATGCATTGCGCATGTAGCATGTCGGAGTTGCGAGTCGAAGTTTGGGGAGGGCGCGTTGCGCGCGTGTTCTTGGTTCGAGCGTTATGGCATTGGTGCGAGGGCTTCGTGCGAAACTTTGGTCTCTGAGCATTTGTTCGAAAGTGTTGGCTGGGTTGGTTTCGCAATTTGGTCTTCTGCGAAATTGTCCCCGCCTGGTGGCGGGCGGAGATCAATGGCTCTCCAGGCCATGCCCCCCGTCGGATCTCAAGCTCTGGGTTCGCCTGGCCTGGAGAGACGCGTCTTCTGTTACGCTGTTGAGTTCTATTGCTCGGAGCCCTTTTCGTGCGTCGTGGACGTCGTTGTCCGAAGTCGTCCGCATCCTTGGCCATCTCGGACATCCTTCACCTCGTGTCCTCCGTGCCGGACCCGACAGGCTCGAATAGATCCCGAATGGGCTCCGAGAGACCAGACCCCAAGAGAGCCGCTGTAGAGACCACCAAGAAAGCTCAGGACGGCTCCAAAAGAGCTCCAGATGGCTCCGAGAAGGCCTCGGAGCAGCCAAGAAGCCCCAAGATGTCCCCAAGAGCTTCCCAAGGCTTCCAAGTGGCTCCAGCAAAGTCTGAATTGCAAGTGATGCTGGCCTTGGGTGCATCATTGCTAACGCAAGTTGCTATCGTTGACAGTACGCTTAAGCGGATCGTCGACGACTATCTGTTGGCAGCTGCGGTCGAAAGCGGCCTGGATGAGAAGGACGTGAGAGGAGGAGGTGCGAGGGGGAGACAGGAGGAAGGAGTTAGCCCAGAGACGTTGAGGGAGGGAGGGAGGGAGGGAGGATGCGGAGTGGAGGAGGACCTGCCCCGTCCACCTCCAATGCTGAGGCGCCGCCTTTAAAGAAAGGTAGCCCATCGACATGGTTGATGTCGTTTCAAAGACATTCACAAAGTTCTAGTCAGCTAATTGCGTTTTGCCAAATTACGCTTGACCGCCCAAGACATCCGCAGGAACTCCCGAGAGGCCCCAATCAGGTCCCACTGGGACTCCATGAAGCGCCGAAACACTGCTCATCATCCTCCGCACTCGTTCTTCTCAATTCGTCGTCGTCGTCCTCATATTTGTTCCCTCCTCCCTCCTCCACCTCTTCTGTCCTCCGTTTCCTCGCCCGCGCGACGAAGTCGACGACGACGACGACAACGACACCGACCACGTCGCCGACGGCGTTACCGACGACGATGCCCACGACGGTGTCGACGACGACGACAACGACAGCGACGATCATCGCGTCGACGGCTACTGCGACGACGACTGCCGATGCGGCGATGGCGAGGCGACGACGGCAGCGCGGCGGCGGATGGCGGCGAGCAGGCGCCGTTCTTGACCTCCTCGGTGCAACCGCTGATCCTCAGCCCCGACGGCGTGCGCACGGCGAGGTACGAGGTGACGCCAGAGGCGCGCGGGGCAGGACGAGGAGGAGGAGGAGGAGGAGGAGGAAAAGGAACTCGAGATCCTGGCATCGCACGTCTTGGCATCAGGCGTGTTCGCCCTGTTTCGGGCTCTGGGCCCATCACAGATCGATCCTGTTCGGAACATGCCCGCAGAAAGATGGGGTTCGAGGTTCCACTCGTGGTTTTTGGCAATGTTCAATTTGATTCGCGACGTCTGATCTCAGGAGGAGGAGGGATGGAACGAGGAAGGAGGGAGGAATAGTTGTTGGTGGAGAGAGGAGGAAAGGAGGACGATGAGGACGAGAAGGAGGAGAAAGAGGAGGAGGAGCAGGAGGAGGAGGAGGGGGGAGGAGGAGGGAGGAGGGAGGAGGGAGGAGAAGGAGGGAGGAGGGAGCAGGAGGAGGAGGAGGTAGGAGGAAGGAGGAGGAGGAGGAGGAGGAGGAGGAGGAGGAGGAGGAGGAGGAGGAGGAGGGAGGAGGGAGGAGGAGGGAGGAGGGCGGAAGGCGGCGGCGACCTCAGCATCTGTCCACAGGACTGCTACTATCCATCGCTCCGCCTCTCAGGACCAAGCGGAGTACCCCCCCAAGGGAGGAGCGACGAGGATCGACGGAGCAGGCTGGGCAGCCGACCAGGCCCCAGCGATACCCGCGGGCTTATGCCCTTGCCGCCGTCGATGCCGCACACTACGAGGGTTCTGGCAGGACGGCCGCGCACCGGCGGAGGCCCTGCGCCAGAGGCGGCGCCGCCATGACCGCTCGTCTCTGGCGTCAAGTCGGGCACGTCCCTCTGCAGCAGGAAGCTCCAAAAGTAGTCCAGAAATAGTCCGGGGCCTATTTGTCGACCACGTTTGCATATATGTTCGAACATCGTTTGCATAATCTTTCTGTTCCGTCCAAAATCCGCCTGGAGGGGGACAGGCCCGATCTGATTCCCCAGACCCCCTCGAGTCATGAAAAAATCATGACGCGAGGTTTTTCGCTATTTTCGGCCTCTGGGGACCCTTATCGGCCCTCGGGACCGTCAAAAAACGTCTCGGGATGAAAAACTGGTCCCGGGGAATGGGTCTGGACTTGTGGGGGTCGCGTCATGAAAAAAATCATGACGTCGGGGGTCTGGGTCTGGCGCGAACATCACCTCCAGTGACGCGTCGTCGAGCCGGCACGCCGCGTGGCGGAGGCGCCCCCGTCCGACAGCCTCGTCGATCTGGAGACCCCGCTGCGCGGCGGCAGCGTCCCCGGGCCCGGGCACGCGCGCACGCTCGGGCTGAGCCGCGGCCCGCTGCTGCTGCTGCTGCTGCTGCTGCTGCTGCTGCTGCTGCTGCTGCTGCTGCTGCTGCTGCCGCTGCTTCTCTAGGGGAACGAACAGCGACGTAAACAGAAAAACTCGGAGGTCCGCGCGGATTTCTCGGATCCGCGCTGGGGCCCCCTGGCGGCGCCTCCAGCGCCGCCCCTGGCGCGCTCCGAGCGCCAGGGAGGGGGCACCAGCGCCGATCCGGGGGAGCGCGGTTTTTATGCTTGTGCCACTCTTCGTTCCCCTACTCTCACGGGCTCCCGCCCTGCGCTCTGGCCGCTGCCGTGCGCCGTCGTCGCCGCCCTTCCTGCTGTCCTCGCCCTTCGCCGCCGTGGAGACCCGGGGCGCACGGGCGAGGGCCCGGCACCACGCCCCCTGCCCGCCCGCGCGGCCGCCGGCGCCGGGCCGACGCCTCGAGGGGGGCGTCGCAGCCGGGGGCGCCTGCTGCGCCGCAGGGTGCCGCGCCTGCGCCCCGGAGCAGTCACGGTCACTGTGGCGGCCCGGAGCAGTCCCCCAGCGGCGCGCGGCGGGCGCTGTCCCGCGCGGGAGGTGGCACGCCGCGAGGCCGCCGGCGCCGCGCGCGCCGCCAGCGGAGGCCGCGAGGCCGCCTCGGCAGCGGCCGCGCCGCGAGGCCGCGAGGCCGCTGGCAGCGCGCGCCGCCAGGAGAGCGCCGCGGGCCGCCTCGGCAGCAGCGCGGGCTCCCGAGTAGCCGGCCATCGCTGCCCTGCCTCTCAGCCTCCACCTAATTACGGCCGGGGCTGCAGGCGGGCGGGGTCAGTGCAGGCGCGCGGCCTGCGGCGGATGGGGGGCGCGCGCGGCGGGGCCGGCGGCAGCGCTTGTTGCGCTATGCCGACTGAGGGGGGGAGGGAGGAGGGAGGAAGGGAAAGTTGAGGAGGGAGGAGGAGGGAGGAAGAGGGAGGAGGAGAAGAAGGGCGAGAAGATGAGGAGGAGGGAAGGAGGAAGAGAGGGAGGGAGAGAGGGAGGGAGGACGGGAGGGAGGGAGGGAGGGGAGGAGGAGGAGGAGGAGGGGGGCATTCGGGCTCCCAAGCCTCTCGAAGAAATCCGGCGGAGCAGTCTTGCGCCGTCTTCTGCGCCCAGGGGCCTCCAGGCGCGGGCCCCGGGGGGGGGGGCACCGAGCAGGACACGTTCGGGATGCTGGCAGGCCCCCCCGGGGGTCGGAGTCGGAGGGCCCGGGGCCCCCACGCACGGAGGATGCTAAGTTTTTGAGTCGGGCCTGTCCCTCTGCAGGGGGAATCTTCAAACATAGTCAAACAATCGTTTTGGGACGATTCGTTTTGGTATTGTTTGACTATGCT
>CAUYUJ010017271.1:820294-825294 GCA_963575745.1 Prorocentrum cordatum | reverse complement strand
TACCATCGCCACCATCATCATCACCACCACCATGATCACCATCATCATCAGCAGCATCATCCATCGTCATCATCAGGAACCTCAGCATCATCATCATCATCATCAGCATCACCATCAGTATCATCATGATCGCCAACATCATCAGCAGCAGCCTCGTTATCATGATCATCATCATTATCATCATCATCATCATCAACCGCAGCATCATCATCACCATCACCACCAGCATCATCACCATCATATTCATCGTCATTAGCATCATCTTCACCATCATCATCACCACCACCATCACCATGACCATCATCAGAATCATCATCATCATCATCATCATCATCAGCATGTGCATCTTCATCATCATCATGTTCATCCTCATCTTCATCCTCATCATCAACCTCATCATCAACCTTATCATCATCACCATCAGCAACAGCATCAGCATCATCATCACAATCATCATAATCATAATAGTAATCATCATCATCACCATCATCATCATCATCATCATCATCATCAAACAATCATCATCATCATCATCAGCATCATCATCATCATCATCATCATCATCATCATCATCATCATCACTATCATTTGCTGGAGCCGCCCGAGGCGGCAGTCATGAGCCGTGGAGCCGCCTGGGGATCTGAGGTGGCCAAGCGCTGGTTCTGGCCGTGACAGTAGGAAGGGGGGGGGGCAGGTTCAAGGTCATGGGCTCGGGATAGTTTCTTGCCCCGTTTCGCTCTCATGGGGCCGTTTTCGGGCTTTGGGACCGTCAAAAACGGATCCAGGGTGAAACCTGCACCAGGTGGACCCCAGGAGGGGTTTGGGGACCGATTTTGAGCGCATGTCCTTCTTGACAGATTTTCTCGGGGCCCTTTCCAGTTCAGATCCCTTGGCTGCCTCCACTATGAGCCGACAGCTAGCACCCATACCTAGACAGTGAGGAACTTTGGCTCAGCGTGTCGCTCCGCCGGTTCTGACCCACCACGCTTCGGCGCGACGCGCTATGCACGTCCCAGCCCCCAAGCGTCAGCGTCACGAGTTTATCCTAGCCTCCCGCCCCGTGGAGCGGAGCGACGCGCTATCCGCTCGCGAGGCATAGCGTGTCGCCGCGACAGCTGTAGCGACATGCCGAGCAAAGATTCTTGACCGTGCGTCCTCCAGATTTGACAGGGTGGGCTTTTGGAGGGAATACGGACGCGCGTCAATCGGCTGGGCGTCCCCTCTCGAACAGGGTCCCCCCTCCCAGAAGCCCCGACATCATGATTTTACCATAATCTCGGCCCCGAGAGGTCTCGACCCATTCCCCGGGACCGGCTTCTCATCCCGAGTCGTTTTTTGACGGCCCCGAGGCCTAGTAATGGTCCCCAGAGGCCGAAAATAGTGTATACTTGTCCGCCGTGACTTTTCCATGACTCGAGGCGGTCTGGTCTCGGCGTCCGTCAGCCCGCGCCCATACCTAGAGCGCAGCCCTCAAATCGCGAGGCGCCAGATAGCCCATCCTAGAAGGTATGGGTGTCTGTTGCCCACTCGTCAGGCGGGCCGCAGGGCATCGGAGGCGCTCGCGAGGAGGAAAGGGCACCGATGCCGCTACACCTCTCGGTTTCGCCATCTTGGGCTTTGGGGGAGGCCCTCGTCGCCACCCCTGTTCGTTGGATATTGGAATTCGCCGGTTGCGACCGGCGAGATCGGTCGCTATCGATCGTATTTCAAGTTCTTGGATCGGTTGCGACCGATTCGTTTCCAACATCGGTCGCGACCGACCTGTCGCGTCTGATTTGGAGTGCCGATCGGTTGCTGCCGATCACGACCGAACGAAAAACTGGTATCCAATGATCTGGGGTCGGTTTCGCCATCTTGGGCCTCCTGGGGGAGGCCCTCGTCGCCACGGCTGGATGCGCCTCGAAATGCTGGTCAGAACGCACCCTGGGAGAGGTCCGGGGGGTGGCGGTCTCGGCACCTCTTCGTCTTCCCAGGCGCGCTCGCGCAGCGGTTCGCATGCGCCAGTCGCGACGTTCTGCCAGAACAGCTGGGACAACCTCCTCGAGCGGTTATAGGGGAACAAACAATGACATAAACATAACAACTCGGAGTTCCACGCGGATTTCTCGGATCGGCGCCGGACCCCCTCCCTGGCGCGCGGAGCGCGCCAGTGGCGGCGCCGGAGGCGCCGCCAGGGATGTCCAGCGCGGATCCGAGAAATCTGCCCGGACCTCCGAGTTGTTATGCTTCTGTCATTGTGCGTTCCCTTTAGGCTAGCCGACCGCGAGAAGCTGACCACGGCCAGCGTCAGGGTGACGAGAGTCGACAACGACCGCACCCGGCTGCTGAAGGAGGTCCTCAATTGCGCGGCCAAGGCCATGCTGGGCTCGCGGAGGTCTCGGGTCGGGCGAGGGAGGGGGAGGTATAGGATTCTTATTCTCATACGCACCTCTCCGAGGGAGTAGAGCTCAGAGGCGATTAATGCGCACGCGTCCGCGATTTTTCTGGGCGTTTCGCTCGGGACATCCTCGAAATTCTGAAAATCGGTGGCACCCCTCACGCAGATCGTGACGTCAGGGTCCAAAAACACATGGGAATTTCAACATTTTAACATAAAACCTTCAAAAACACATGGTAATTTCAATAATTGTGACCCCGATTCTCAGGAAATGGCGGTTTCGCTTGAAAAATCTTTCCAAAATCGAGCCCCAGACCCCGCCTCGGAGCCTCCTGGGGGCCTCCTGGAACCTCCTGGGGCCTCCTGGGGCTTTCTGAACCTTCTGGCACCCCAGACCCCGCCTCGGAGCCTCCTGGGGGTCTCCTGAAACCTCCTGGGGCCTCCTGGGGCCTTCTGCGGCCTCCTGGAGCCTCTTGGGGCCTCCTGAAGCCTCCTGGGGTCTCCTGGGGCCTCCTGAGGCCGCCTGGGGCTTCCTGGGGCCTCCTGGGGCTTCAGAACTACATGCACACAGAGACACAAATCACGCCCAACACATCACACGCTAGACAAACATAACACACACACACACAACACCTACAACACACAAAAAGCACGCACCACACAAAGCATACATCACACACACACGCGCACAACACTCACAATCCTGGGGCCTCCTGGAGCCTCTTCTGATATCCAAGTCGGGCCTCCTGAGGCTTCCTGGGGGGTCCTGGTACACACATCGCAAGGTGTGGCAACCCCACTTGCGCTCGAGTGCGACTTCGATGTTGCATTTTACTCCTGCTTCAAACGCCCCTTCAGTTTTTTGTATGAGCCTGGGCACACACGTGCCACTTGTATATCCCCTCCTTCCTATACAGGAAGGAGGGGGAGATAGGACTCCTAGGAAGGAGGAGGGTACAGGAATCCTTCCTATATCCACCCCCTTCCTATATATAGTACGAAGGAGGGGGAGATAGGACTCCTGTGTCCCCCTCCTTCCTATATCCCCCTCTTTCCTATACAGTCGGGGCCCTGAAGAAGGAACCCTTTTCGTTGGGGAGGGGCTCCGCGTTCCTTAAGTGTTTCACAGCTTGCCTCAGGTTTTCCTTATGTTTCCGATCGGAAATCGAAGTCTAACTTATGGCAAAAAGGTGTTTCGTTTCTGCTTTAGGCTTCCTTAGGTCAACGCCCCGACTGTAGTAGGAAGGATTCCTATATGTCCCCCACCCCCCTCTTTCTAGAACAGGAAGGGGGGGTGGGATGCGCACGACATCTGCTGCACGCAGCCGGTGTCGGCTCCGCCGCCGAGCACAGGCCTCGACGCCCGGGGGAGAGCTCGGCCGCGCGGGCAGCTTCGCAGACACCCCTCCCCCCTCTACAGTCGGGGCGCTGAGGAAGGAACCCTTTTCGTTGGGGAGGGGCTCGGTGTTCCTTAGTTGTTTTGCAGTTCGCCTTGGGTTTTGCTTGGGGCTTCGATGGGAAATCAGAGTTTAAATTGTGGGAGAAAGGGGCCTCGTTCCTTATTTAGGGTTCCTTAGGTCAAGGCCCTGACGGTACGACTTTTAGGTCGGGCATGCCCCTCCTCGGGAGGAATCTTCAAGAACGGTGGAAGCATAGTCCGGCGACGACTCGTCGTGCCTTTTGCAGTGCGGGTTGGTCATTTTCGGTAGATTTCCAATTCCTCTTCCGGAATCCGCATGTAGATGCCCGGCCTAATACCACAGTGAGGACGCGCATCAAGAGACCAGGTGCTCTTCGCCAGGGGGCCCTGGGTTTCTTCGCTCCGCGCGCTGCACTGTGGCCTCCCGCGGCCGCTGAAGAAGCTGCTGCGTTCCGGGTGCCCTGGACTTCCCCCCCACTTGCCTCCCCCGCCTGCGGGTGTCAGGGCTGGGTCTCCTGCGAGGGTTTCTTGCGGCCGCGCCAAGACTTTACCAGCCTGGAACATATCCCCATCCCTATGCTGGGCACCTCCTCATCACGATGCCAATATTAGGGATTCCCTGCTTTTTTGAGGGCGAGTCCCTAAGATTGTCGTCGCCTTTTGGCGTGTCAATCTTGGGGATTGGGATACGTTCGAGGCTGGTAAGGCTGTACAGTTGGGGCGCTGAAAAAGGAACCCTTTTCGTTGGGGAGGGGCTCGGTGTTCCTTGATTGTTCCACACCTTGCCCTTGGAAGGTCGAAGTTTGACTTATGGAAACAGGGGCCTCGTTCCTTATTTAGGGTTTCTTAGGGCGAATCCCTAAGATTGTCATCGCCTTTTGGCGTGCCAATCTTGGGGATAGGGATGCGTTCGAGGCTGGTAAGGACTGGCGCTGAAGCAGGAACCCTTTTCGCTGGGGAGGGGCTCGGTGTTCCTTGATTGTTTCAAAGTTAGCCTCGGGTTTTCCTGAGGGAAAAATGGGCCTCGTTCCTTATTTAGGGTTTCTTAGGGCGAATCCCTAAGATTGTCATCGCCTTTTGGCGTGCCAATCTTGGGGATAGGGATACGTTCGAGGCTGGTAAGGACTGGCGCAGAAGCAGGAACCCTTTTCGCTGGGGAGGGGCTCGGTGATCCTTGATTGTTTCAAAGTTTGCCTCGGGTTT
>CAUYUJ010017271.1:790904-820194 GCA_963575745.1 Prorocentrum cordatum | reverse complement strand
CTCTTGCACAGGGTGTCTAGAGCTCCGACCACTTTATTTCGGCGTCTTCGTCGCTCCCCCCAGCTGCCTTGTGCCCTTCATGTGTCGCTATATGTGTCGCTGTGTGCCTTGTGCCCTTCATGTGCCGCTATATGTGTCGCTGTGTGTCGCTATGCGTCTCCATGTGTGCGTCGCTATGTGTCGCTGTGTGTCGCTATGCGTCGATATGTGTGTGTCGATATATGTCTCTATATGTCGACATGTGTCGCTATGTGTCGCTATGTGTCGTTCCCCAGCACCCCAGCGCACCGCCCCCTCCGCCCCGACGACTTTATTTCGGCGTCGTCGTCGCCCCCCCCCCCCTCTCCCTCTCCTCAGCAGCCCAGCGCGCTGCCACCTCCGCCCCGACCACATTATTTTGGCGTTGTGTCGACATGTGTCTCTACGTGTCGCTCCCCAGCACCCCAGCGCACCGCCCCCTCCGCCCCGACGACTTCATTTCGGCGTCGTCGTCGCTCCCCCCCCCTCTCCTTCTCCTCAGCAGCCCAGCGCGCTGCCCCCTCCGCCCCGACCACTTTATTTCGGCGTTGTGTCGACATGTGTCGCTATGTGTCGCTCCCCAGCAGCCCAGCGCACCGCCCCCTCCGCCCCGACGACTTTATTTCGGCGTCGTCGTCGCCCCCCCCCTTCTCCCTCTCCTCAGCAGCCCAGCGCTTGCCGCCCTCCGCCCCGACCCACTTTATTTCGGCACCGTTTCCGCCCCACCGTTCCTTTTCCCCCAGCCTCAGCGCACCGCCCTCTCCGCCCGAAAACTTTATTTCGGTCGTCGTCGTCGCCCATTTTCGCGTTGTGTCGACATGTGTCGCTTTCCCCAGTCAGCCAGCGCACCGCCCTCTCCGCCCCGTCACTTTTATTTCGGCGTCGTCTCGCCCTACTTTGGGCTTGTGTCGAACATGTTGTCGCTACGCGTTCGCTCCCCCCTCGCACCCCAGCGCACCGCTCCGTCGCCCGACACTTTATTTCGGCGTGGGGGCTTCGTCGCGCCCCCCCCCCTCTCCCTCTCCTCAGCAGCCCAGCGCGCTGCCCCCTCCGCGCCGACCACTTTATTTCGGCGTCGTCGTCGCCCCCCCTGTCCCTATCCCCAGCAGCCCAGCGCACCGCCCTCTCCACCCCGACCACTTTATTTCGGCGTCGTCGTCGCCCCCCCCCCATCCCCCTCTCCCGAGCAGCCCAGCGCGCCGCCCCCTTCGCCCCGACCACTTTATTTCGGCGTCGTCGTCGCCCCCCCCTCCCCTTCTCCCCAGCAGCCCATCCCAGCGCACCGCCCCCTCCGCCCCGACCACTCTTTTCTCTTGCACAGGGTGTCGAGAGCTCCGACCATTTTATTTCGCGTCGCTCCCCCCCCCCCCGCGTCCTCAGCGCCCGAGTGGGGCCCGCGCGCCGTGGCTCTCTGCCCCAAGCCCCCCCCGCGTCCCCAGCGCCCCAGCGGGGGCCCCGCCCGCTGCCCCCTCCGCCACAACGCTTTATCCCGCGTCGCCCCCCCCCGCCCCCCCGCGTCCCCAGCGCCAGTGTGAGGCCCCCGCGCCGTGGTTTTCTGCCCCGAGCCCACCGCGTCCCCAGCGCCCCAGCGGGGGCCCCGACCACTGCCCCCTCCGCCACGAACGCTTTATCCCGCGTCGCACCTCCCCCCCTCCGCGTCCCCAGCGCCAGAGTGGGACCCCCGCGCCGTGGTTCTCTGCCCCAAGCCCCACCGCGCCCCCAGCGCCCCAGCAGGGCACCCCGCCCACTGCCCCCTCCGAGACGCTCCGACACGAAAGCTGTGTTACACGTCGCCCCCCCCTTCTCCGTGCCCCAGCGCCAGAGTGGGACACCGCGCCGCGGCCCTCTGCCCCGAACACCCCCGCGTCCCCAGCTCCCCAGCGGGGGGTCGCCACTGCCCCTTCCGCCACTAACGCGTCATCCCGCGTCGCGCCGCACACCACCTCCCCCACCTCCCCCACCTCCCTCCCCGCGTCCCCAGCGCGCCAGTGGAGACTCCGCCCCGTGCCTCCCCCGCCCCGACAATTTTACTCCGCGCCGCGACGCGCGCCACCTCCCCCGCCTTCCCCCCCTTTCCCCAGCGCCCCAGTTGGACCCCCGCCCCGTGGCCCTCTGCCCCAAGCCCCGCCCAGTGCCCCCTCCGCCCCGACAGTTTATTCCGCGCCGCGGCACACACCACCCCCCCTAATCTCCGCGCCCCCAGCGCCCCAGTGGGACCTCCGCCCCGTGCCGCCTCCCCCACCCTCTCCACCTGGGACTTGGGCCCCGTTGCTGGGCCCAGAGGGCGATGCCTTGCCCCCTCTTCCCCCCATCCTCCTCCACCTCCTCCTCCTCCTCCTCCTCCTCCTCCTCCCCCTTCCTTTTTGTGCAAGGACTATGGCACACGTGCCACTTGTTGTTGGTCCCCCCCGCCCGGTGCACGTTTTAGTTTTTAGATTGAAATGGCCCTCCGAGGGCTCGCACCCTGTTTTTTACATTAGGGAAGGTTTTGAAGCTCAAGCTGTGTCATTGGCCTCCGGTTTACAACAACAACAACAACGGCTCCCGCCTGATATTTCCGCACAATTCATTCAAAGATCGCGCTCCCGTTCGGCACGCTTTGGCAATATACCACAGAAGCGCGGCTCACGCTGGATATTCCTTGACAGTGTATTGCGGAATCGCGTTCTCGCTCGGTACTTCGTCAAACTTACCACCGAACCCATGTTCTGAATATTGTTCACAATCTATTCAGATGCCTGTCGTCAACGCTCTCACATCGCGCTCCTGCCAAACATTGCGTGGCGGTTGAAGCAGGACTCACACTTCAACGACCCGCCCGCTCGACCCGCCCGTCGAGGCCTGCCCGCCCGACCAGCCCGTTCATGACTCTAGTCGCCGCTCGCTGCCCTTCGCTCGCGTTCGATGTCCCTCGCTGCCCGGACTGGTTCCGCGGTCGCCTTCGGTCGCTGCCCTTCGTGGCCCCGTTGCTGCCCTCAGTGGCTCCGTCGCTGTCCTTTGTGGCCCCGCATTATATGCCCTTCGTGGACCCCGCTCGCACGCGTCCGTCGTGGTCCGATACGCATGCCCTTCGTAGCCCCGTTGTCGCCCATCGTGGCCCCCTCGCTGCCCTTCGTGGCCCCTTTGTTGCCCTCCCTTTGTGGCCCCGTATACGAGTGCCCTTCGTGGCCCCCGTTCGCTCGCGCCCGTCGTGGACCCATATGCATGCCCTTTGTGGCCTTGGTGTCGCCCTTTGTGGTCCCCTCGCTGCCCTCCGTGGCCCTGGTGCTGCCCTCAACGGCCCCGTCGCTGCCCTGTGGCCTCGGATGTTGCGCCCTTCGTGGCCCACGCTGGTTTTCTCACGATTTACTTAGCAGGAATCGCGCTATCGCTCGAGACTTCCCCGCGATTCATGCAGGACCCACGCTTCAGCAACCCGCCTGGTCGACCTCGTCGCCTGGGCCTGCCTTCCCGACCTGCCCGCTATGGGTCTGCCCACACGAACTGCCCGTCTGGTTTTATCATTTGTTTTCTGCTCCTTGCCCCCCTCCTGCTAATTTCTCTCGTCCTCCATGATTATCCCTCCCCCTTCCCCGCGTCCTCTCTTCCCTTGTTTTAGGGGCTGCAGTGAATACGCGTGTGGCAGGTAAGGAAGACATGCCCCAAAGGGGTACGATCGAAAACGACGAGGGTGGGTACCGAGGGTTTGGGATATACGTGGTGATTAGCACGTGAGCAGATAGGAGCGAACAGTCTTAAACTGATTGTTGTTGTTGGCGTTGTTGTTGTTCATTAGTGGTGTTGTTGGTGTTGGTGTTGATGGTGTTGTTGTTGTTGTTGTAGTTGAACATTATTTCTTCTTAAGAATAATTATTGTTGGGACCCCTGGTGCACGACCCCCCTCCAAAACCTAGGCCGCAGCCTCATTTCCTTCATTTTCTAGCGAAAGCTTCAGAAAAGTGGATTGTTACCGGATCCGGTTGTTTTGTTGACGCCGTTTTCCCTTGCAAAAAACACTATAAAATGAAAATTCTTGTTCTTACTTGATCAAATTGCAAGAATCCCTTGCAAAAAATAAGGTAAAGTGGACATTCGTGCGCGCAAGACGAAATCCTTCCAAAACCTTAGGTTTCGTAACGATTTTAACATAAAAACATCAAAAACCCAATGGTTTTTTAAGAAAAAATTGTCAAAATGTCCTTCCGCGCGCGCTGTCCGAATCCCACAAAACCAATGGTTTTTCAACATTTATGTTACATGAGCTCGCGCGAGCTACTTTTTCTTGTTCTAACATAATCAAATTTCAATAATCCCTTGCAAAAAATAAGGTAAAGTGGACATTCGCGCGCGCAAGACGAAATCCTTCCAGAACCTTAGGTTTCGTAGCGATTTCAACATAAAAACATCAAAAACCCAATGGTTTTTCAAAAAAAAATGTCCAAATTTCATCCCGCGCGCGCTGTCCGACTCCCACAAAACCAATGGTTTTTCAACATTTATGTTACATGAGCTCGCGCGAGCTACTTTTTCTTGTTCTAACATAATCAAATTTCAATACTCCCTTGCAAAAAAAAGTAAAGTGGACATTCGCGCGCGCAAGACCAACAAAAAACACGACGATCTCAGGAACTTGCCCCAAAAATGTGACCAACTCCGCTCTCTCTGTCTCTCTCTCTGTCTGCTCTCTGTCTCTCTCTCTGTCTGTCTGTGTCATGTATTGTATGTCACAATTGCAGGATGCTGGGCACACGCGCGCCCCGAATAAGTGACCAAGTTCTGTGGGTGTGTACCCCACGCCAGTGTAGTAGCCACGGTCGTCCGCACGCCACGAAGTGAAGTGTCCCAACGTCATAGGGCGGGAAGCTGGGTTTGGGTGGTCGCGAAGAGTCGTTTGGATATTTGGTAGAGCTTGAACTGCCCCCCCACGAAGTGGGGGTATTGTCTCGCGTCGCATGAAAACCCTGGCGCTGGTGAGAACACTGAGCGTTCGGGTAAAATGATTGTTGTTGTTGTTGTTGTTGTTGTTGTTGTTGTTGTTGTTGATTTCTCCTTTCTTGAGATTAGTAATGGTTGTTCCTCCCTCCAGGGCACATGGTGTTTTTTCGATGGAACTGCTTTCCCCAGGGCTCGCACTCTGTTCCTTTTTGGTGGAAACCTTGGGTCCGAACTGGGTTGTTGGCCCCCGGTTTAAAACAACAGGGGCTCTTGTCCGGCATTTCCTTACGCTTTATTCCCAGATCGCGCTTTCACGCGGGACGTTCACATACAGTCGGGGCCCTGAAGAAGGAACCCTTTTGGTTGGGGAGGGGCTCCGTGTTCCTTAAGTGTTTCACAGCTTGCCTCAGGTTTTCCTTATGTTTTCGATAGGAAATCGAAGTTTAACTTATGGAGAAAAGGGGCCTCGTTCCTTATTTAGGGTTCCTTAGGTCAACGCCCCGACTGTAATTTATGTAGGAATTGCGCTCTCGCGTGGGACTCCCTTTTACAATTTATTCAGACGCTGCGCCCTCGACGCCGAGGAATCACGCTCTCGCTGTAGTTTTCCTCACGACTTCTCTTGGAATCGCGGTATCGCTCGGCCATTCTTCGCGATTCATCCAGGAGGACGCGCGTTTCAGCAACCCGCGTGCTCGACCTGGCCGCCTGGGTCCGCCTTCCCGACCCGCCCGTTGGGGTCTATCAGCCCGATTTGCCCGTCTGATTCTGCCACGTGTTTTCTGCTCCTAGCCCCCGTCCTGCTACTCTCTCTCGTGTTCCATCCTCCTCCTTCCCCCGTGTCCCGTCCTTTCATTCTTCTCTCTTCCCCTGCCTCAGGGGCTGCACGAAATAAACGTTGCAGGTGAGAAATATGTATATATATATATATATACACATACCGCCAAGGGGGTTACGATCGAAGTCGAATAGGGCTGGTATCGAGAGTTTGGGATATACGTGTTGAGTGGCACGCGGGCATCTAGGAGCGAACAGTCTTGACATGTTGGTTGTTTTTGTCGTTGATGACTTTATCTTTTAAGAACAAGTAGTGTGGATCCTCCCTCCGGTAATGTATGTGTTTGTTCAATGTTAATTGAAGTACCCTTTCCAGTACTCGCACCCTGTTTTTGATCAGGGAAAGTTCTCCTCCTCAAAGTGCGTTGTTGCCTCCCGACAACGGCTCCCACCTGATACTTCCTCACCATTTCCTCCCAAATCGCTCTCTCTTGCGCAGGACTTCTTCGCAATTTCTTCAGGAGTCGCGCTCACGCGTGGGACTTCCTCGCAATTGATGAAGACGCCGCGCCCTTGGCATTCAGGAGTCACGCGCTCGCTGTGGATTTCCTCACGATTTATTTGTGAATCGAGCTGTCGCTCGAAACTTCCTCGCGATTCATGCAGGACGCACGCTTCAGCAACCCGCCTGCTCGACCTGGCCGCCTGTGCCCTCCGCCTGGTAGGGTCTACCCGCCCGATCTTCCCGTCTGGCTATGCCACGCGTTTTCTGCTCATAGCCCCCCTCCTCCTATTCTCTCTCTTGCCCCATCCTCCTCCCTGCCCCTTCTTCCTTCCTTCCACCCGTCCTCTTTTTTCCTGCCTCAGGGGCTGCACGAAATACACGTTGCAGGTGAGAGAGATATACCCCAAGGGACGACGAGGCCGGATATCGAGGGTTCGGGATAAATATTGGTACTCAAATTGCGCCCCTGGACCCCGAACTGCAACAACAACGGCTCTCGCCTGAGACTTCCTTGCCATTTATTCCCAAATCGCGCTCTCGCGCGGGACTTCCTCACACTTTATGCAGACATCGCGTTCTCGTGTGTGACTTTTTCGCAATTCTAGACGCTTCGCGTATCCCCACCAGCACTCTCAATGCTTGACGGCTTTCCGCCGTGACCCTGGATCAGTGGCTTTGACGGACTTGCCTGGGTATACGCGGTCTCGTCCCGCGTGTGCTCTCCGACTCGTTCTGGACAGCACTGAGACACTGTGATGTGCACACGCCCGTTTCGAGCGTGTAGCGTGCATCAGGCGCCCTCCCACCCGCTGGGTCTGGGCTGAAGCATCTCGGTGTGGAAGTTTCTTGGCAACATTTTCACACTTTGATGCCGTTTCGGCGTCGCGGCGCGTTGCCGCCGTCGGGATCCCCGCTGGACTTACGTCTCCATTCGTCTGTGCTACCCGTCAGGCTTGGGTCGACGTCTTCGGGAACGTTCCTCTCGTTCGCACCTGGACGTTGGGAACGCCTCTCGCGCCATTTTGGCCGCGCTTGGTCTCCTCGGTGCCTACCCTAGGCCCGTTGGACGCACCGCTGCATGCCCGCTCAGGGGCTGTCTCTGGCTCCTGGATTGCATCGGCCCCGCCGCCCTGGACGCTGTCGTGAGCCGCCTGATCCGCGGCCCCGCTCGCGTTAGGTAATTTAGTCGCGTCCGCGGCCCGTTCGCGACCTCCCGCTGGCGCTTCCGCCTGCGGCTGTGAAAAAAACGTATCCCCACCAGCCCGTCCAGAAACGACGCCCAGGCGAGTAGAGGGTCGTCCTGAGGGGCTTTTCGGCGTCTTGGGTGCCTCGGGGGGGCCTCTTTGGGCCGTTTGGGATCCTCTTGGGGGCCTCCTGGGGGCCTCTTGGGGCCATCTTGGGGCCATATTGGGGCCTCTTGGTGCCTCCTGGGCTCTTCTTGGGGCCATCTTGGAGGAAATCGATCAAAGAAGAGGGGAGCTTCAATTAGTGCTGCCCCCTCTGGGGGCCAAAATGGAGCCAAAACCTTAGTAACATCAATGATCCGTAAGGGCTTCGCCCCCTGCCGCCGGCCCCCTCTCTCGGAGAATGGGCCATGGAAGAGCTAAGTCATGAGGCTTTGGCGCTGTCGTGCAGCAGTATCGGAACTTCATGCGAGGCCGATTCGCAATCGGCAAAACCAACTGATCACAAGAGGGGTTACCACACAGGGCGATTGGTAAGACGTGTATGGTTTACGAGCTTGGTTACCACACCTTGGGATTAAAGGGCCGAGGGAGTACTCGCAGTTTGGGTTACCACGCCTTGCGATGGATGTGCGTGAGGGGTGGCACCGAATTTCAGAAATGTGGCAAATCCCATGTGTTTTTGGACCCTGACCCCGCGGATCTGCGTGAGGGGTGGCACCGAATTTCAGAAATGTAGCAAATCCCATGTGTTTTTTGACCCTGACCCCGCGGATCTGCGTGAGGGGTGGCACCGAATTTCAGAATTGTGGCAAATCCCATGTGTTTTTGGACCCTGACCCCGCGGATCTGCGTGAGGGGTGGCACCGAATTCCAGAAATGTGGCAAATCCCATGTGTTTTTGGACCCTGACCCCGCGGATCTGCGTGAGGGGTGGCACCGAATTTCAGAAATGTGGCAAATCCCATGTGTTTTTGGACCCTGACCCCGCGGATGTGCGTGAGGGGTGGCACCGAATTTCAGAAATGTGGCAAATCCCATGTGTTTTTGGACCCTGACCCCGCGGATGTGCGTGAGGGGTGGCACCGAATTTCAGAAATGTGGCAAATCCCCTGTGTTTTTGGACCCTGACCCCGCGGATCTGCGTGAAGGGTGTCGATTTCGAGCCCCCCCTCAGTAATTCAGACAACGCGCCCAGGGGACGCTGGAAAGTCTTGTTTGGGCCTCCCCCCCCCTCGCGCGGTCAATCAACCAGTTACAGTAACCAGCAAGAAGCATAACTGTAACACTGGAAACTACAAGCTACAACTGGTACTGGAAACTGCGAACCCGTGCCTCGCAGCCTGGTGGCCCCACAAGGGGGCCGGCGGATTTTGGCTTCCTCGGCGAGGCCGTTTTGGACGCTCTGACCGCTCCCCGCCCCCCCTGTCCAGGTCAGTGGGGAGGGGGTAGGGGGAGGGGTAAACCCCTCCCCGAAGGGGAAGAAGGAGGGGTGGAAGAGGGAACGCTCTAAACCACCGACGCCCAGAGGGCTGGTGGGATTGTTTCAAGCATCGCGCCTCCAACCCTTAGGAATCACGCTGTCGCTTGGGCCTTTCACGATTGATTTGGGAATCGAGCTATCGAACGAGACTTCCTCGCGATTCATGCTCACGCTGCAGCAACCCGCTTGCTCGACATGGCCGCCTGGGTCGTCTTCCCGACACACCCGTTAGGGTCTACCCGCCCGATCCGCCCGCCTGGTTCTGTCACGTGTTTTCTGCTCCCAGCCCCCTTCCTGCTACTCTCTCTCGTGCTCCATCCTCCTCCCTTCCTCTTTCGTCCGTCCTGTCTTCCCCTGTTTCAGGGGTTGGGTATCGAGGGCTATCGAGGGTTTGGGCGTGTATCGAGGGTTTGGGAGCGTGCCGCCGCGCCGGGGGGGCCACCTCCCTGCCGCGGGGGAGGGCCGCGCCGGCCCGGGCCAGGCCTGCCTCTTGTGCCCAGGCCAAGGTCCGTGATGAAAGGTAGCCAGCGTCCTCCGCACTGCCCTGCACCACCCTGCCCTGCCCTGCCCTGCCCTGCCCTGCTCTCTCTCTCTCTCTCTCTCTCCCTCCTCTCTCTCTCTCTCTCTCTCTCCCTGTCTCTCTCTCTCTCTCTCTCTCTCCCTTCGCCTCCCCCTCCTCCTCGTCCTCCTCCTCCTCCCTGCTCCTCCTCCCTGCTCCTCCCCTGCTCCTCCTCCTCCTCCCTGCTCCTCCTCCTGCTGCTCCTCCTCCCTGCTCCTCCCCCTCCCTGCTCCTCCTCCCTGCTCCTCCTCCCTGCTCCTCCTCCTCTCTGCTCCTCCTCCCTGCTCCTCCTCCCTGCTCCTCCTCCCTGCTCCTCCTCCTCCTCCCTGCTCCTCCTCCCCCTGCTCCTCCTCCCTCCGCACTGCGCCGCCCTGCCGGGGGCGGGAGGCTGGGCACCCAGGGGGAAGGGGTGGGCTACACCTGCTGTGGGATATACGTGTTGAATGACATTGGAGTACGTAAGGGCGGACAGTCTTAACATGATGTTTGTTGTTGTGGCTGTTGCTGTTGCTGTTGTTGCTGCTGTTGCTGTTGCAGTTGATGTTGTTGTTGTTGTTGTTGTTGTTGTTGTTGTTGTTGTTGTTGTGGTTGTTGTTGTTGTTGTGGTTGTTGCTGTTGGTTGTGTTGTCGTTTTGGTTCGTTGTAGTCGTAGTTGTAGTTGTAGTAGTTGTTGTTGTAGTTGTTGTTGCTGCTGTTGTTGTTGGTGTTGTTGGTGTTGTTGTTGCTGCTAACGAATGTTGATTACGAAACAACTATGTAAAATTGTTGGACCCCCCCCAGGCGCTTTGACGCTCTCGCCTCGGCGCCTGCTACATTTTCATTGCAAATGAGGCTCACGATCGAACGGTTTTGGGGGGGCCTCAAAACCGGCCCCCCACCAATAACAACGCTCCCGCTCAAGATTTCCTCCTTTTTTAACTCAGGGCCGGTGCTCTTGCTCGCCGCCGAAAGCCGCCGTCCCAACAAAACTAGCGCTACCGCTCGAGACGTCCTCCCGTTTTACCTTGGACTGGCGCCCTACTCTTTCTCTCATCGGCGCCGCCCCCAGCAACAACAACGCTCCCGCTTGAGACTTCCTCTCTTTTCTACTCAAGGCGGTGCTCCTCCTCGCCGCCGAAAACCGCCGTCCCGACAAAACCAGCGCTCCCGCCTGAGACTTCCTCCCGTTTTACGCTGGATGCTCTCTTTTGAATTGGCGCCGCTCCCAGCAAGAACAACGCTACCATTCGAGGCATCCTCCCTTTTTCCTCAGGACGGTGCTGTTCCTCGCCGCCGACAGCCCCCGTCCCGACAAAACCACGGCTCCCTTCCTCCCTTCTTACTCAAGGCGGTGTTCCTCCTCGCCGCCGACAACCGCCGTCCCAACAAAGCCAGCGTTCCCGCTCGAGACTTCGTTTCGTTTCACGCTGGACTAGCGCCCTACTCTCTTCAGCATTAGCGCCGCTCCCAGCAACAACAGCGGCCCTGCTCGAGACTTCCTCCCTTTTTATTCAGGGCCAGATCCTTGCCTCGCCGCCGACAGCCCCCATCCCCACCAAGGCAATCCTGTCGCTCGATACTTCCTTGTGCTTTACCCTTGGCTGGGGCTCTACAAGCGGTCTCGCATCGGCGCAGCACGGCGCGGGCATGCGTTTTCGAGGTGGGATATGTTGAATTTCCTCGGAGGAGGTATTTTCAAGACCTCATTGCGCGGAAGATCTGGAAATGTAGAACCAGAGTCCCCCATGATGGGGATGGATATCATGATGGTCGCATGCTTCGTGTGGAAGCATCACGCATGAGGGTTGTTGTTGTTGTTGTTGTTGTTGTTGTTGTTGTTGTTGCTGCTGCTGCTGCTGTTGTTGAACATTATTCCTTCTAAAGAATTATTATTGTTGGGACCCCTGGTGCGCGACCTCTGCGCCGCGCCTAGGCCGCAGCTACATTTTCATCATTTTTTCGCGAAAGCTTCAGAAAAGTGGATTATGTCCGGATCCGGTTGTTTTGTTGACGCTCGTTTTCCCTTGCAAAAAACAATATAAAATGAAAATTCTTGTTTTTACTTGATCAAATTGCAAGAATCCCTTGCAAAAAATAAGGTAAAGTGGACATTCGCGCGCGCAAGACGAAATCCTTCCAAAACCTTAGTGTTCGAGCGATTTTAACATAAAAACATCAAAAAACCAATGGTTTTTCAACAAAAAAATGTCAAAATCTCATCCCGCGCGCTCTTGCGGATTCGTAGGAAACCCAACACTTTTTAAACATTTCTGTCAAACGGGCTTTTGCGAGCAACTTTTTCGAACTTCTGCGACAACGGTTGCGCACCTGCCAGGGCCATCATCCCTGTCAAATAATACCATGCGGGACACATTCGTTTTTTCTTCGCGCGCGCACGCCGAAATCTCCAAAAACCATTGGGTTTTTAAGAATTTTAGCACCGCGCATCATAAAATCACACGAATCGCACCGTAGGTCCTCGAAAAACACCTGCACGACTTTTCAAAATTTCCACCCGCGCGCTGTGGGTGTGTACCCCACGCCAGTGTAGTAGCCACGGTCGTCCGCACGCCACGAAGTGAAGTGTCCCAACGTCATAGGGCGGGAAGCTGGGTTTGGGTGGTCGCGAAGAGTCGTTTGGATATTTGGTAGAGCTTGTAATGCCCCCCCACGAAGTGGGGGTATTGCCTGGTGTCGTATGAAAACCCTGGCACTGGGGAGAACACCACGCGTTCGGGTAAAATGATTGTTGTTGTTGTTGTTGTTGTTGTTGTTGTTGTTGTTGTTGTTGTTGTTGTTATTGTTGTTGTTGTTGTACTCTCATGTCGGAAGAATAATCATTGTTGATCCCCCCCACCGGTGCATGCTGTTTTCTCTCAATCAAAGTGTGTCCCTCGACGGTCGCATCCTGTTTTTTGACAGGGAAAGTCTTGATGCTCAAACTGGGCCCTTGGCCCCGGGGTTACAACAACAACGGCTCCAACATGAGACTTCCTTATAATTTAGCCAGGGCTCCTGCTCCCGCCCGAGACTTCCATGCATTTTACTCAGGAATCGCGCTCTCGCTGGAGATTTGCTCTCGCTGGAGATTTGCTTGCAACTTACTGAAGAATGGCTTTGCGTTGGAATTTCTTTCAATTTGCCCAAGCCCCGCGCTCCCGACACCCAGGCACCCAGGAGTCGCGCCCGTTGTGGCCCCATGTGCATGCCCTTCGTGGCCCCGCAATCGCCATTTGTGTCCCCCTCACTGTCCTACGTGGCCCAGTTGCTACCCTCAGTGGCCCCATAGTTGCCTTCTGTGGCCCCGCATTATCTGCACTTCGTGTCCCCCGCTCTTCGCGCTCTTCGTGGCCCGTCTCGCGCACTGTCGTTCTCTCTCGCTCTCGATTTCGCTCGTCGTCGCCGTCGTCGTCGCCGTCGTCTTCGACGTCGTCGTCGTCGTCGTCGTCGTCGTCGTCGTCGTCGTCGTCGTCGTCGTCGTCGTCGTTGTCGTGGTCGGTCCCCTGTCCGTCCCTCTTGGGGTCGGGTCGACAGTCCGCGGCCGCCCCGTCGATCAGCGCTGCCGCTGGCCAGGCCGACGGTCCGCGGCCGCCCCGCCGCTTGCCGGGGCCCGGCCTGCAGGGAAGAAAGGTATACCCCCCAAAAGGGGTTCGATCGAAGACGAAGAGGGCGGGTATCGAGGGTTTGGGAAATACGCGTTATTGGACACTCGAGCATATATGGGGGAACAGTCTTAAAATGATTATTGTTGTTGTTGTTGTTGTTGTTGTTTGTGTTGTTGTTTTTGTTTGCATCAAACTATAGCCCCCCCCTCTGGTGCACGGGGTGTTTTTCAATTGAGATGCTCTTCCTGGTACCAGCACCTTCAGGGGGAAGTCTTGTATCTCTGACTGTGCCCTGACCCCCAGTTTGCAACAACAGCTACAGGAAGTTTACGTTCTTATCACATCGCGTGTATGTCAACATGTATGCCCTTTGTGTCTTTGACCATACCCCTTCTTCTGGGGGGGTATCTTTACTACCTGCCACGCCTAGTTGGCGCAGCCACCAAAGCATCGACCGGAGGAGGGAAGGGTCAAGGAGGATGGAGAGGGATGGAACACGAGCAATATTAGCAGGGGGGGCGTCAGGAGCAGAAACTCAAACGGTGTAACCAGACTGGCGGGTCGGGCGGCGGACCGTTACGGATCGGTCCTCCAGACGGCCGGGTTTTGCGGGCGGGGCGCTGCAGCGTCAGTCCTGCATGAATCGTGATTGCGTCTCGAGCGATAGCGCGATTCCCAATGACATCGTAGCGACTTCCAGAGTGAGGGAGTGATTCCTGATGGTTGGGGGCGCGGCTTTTTGATGAATCTGCTGAGGCAGTGTCAAGCGGGAGCTGCTGTTGTTGTAACTTGGTCCCAGGGGTACAATTTGATCTCCGCAAATTGACTTGATAAACAGGGTGTGAGCCCGGGGGGGAGGTGCTTCAGCTGAACAACTAGAACGGTCACAGGTATGAACAATCAACAGCTTCCGCGCTAATCTCTCTCGCGTTCCGTCCTTCTACCCTGCCCTTGTCCCTTCCATCCGTCCTCTCTTCCCTTGTTTAGGGGCTACTCCCAAGAGGGTGCGATCGAAGACGAAGAGGGCGGGTATGGAGGGTTTCGGATCTACGTGTTGGATGGCACCGGAGCTGATAATAATGATTTGTCTTAAAGCGATTGTTGTTAGCAGGTATGGAATGAATACGACTTGGATGCTCGTGCGGAGCGGTAGAACCCGCAGGCATTTCGGCGCTAGGATGCTCTTGCTGGGCTGCTGGCGACGCCCCACATCGGAACGTGGCGATGGCGGCCCCCGCCCGCATGCGGAGGCCAGCAGCCGCCGCCAAGCCGGCGGCCGTGCGCGTCTGGCCTGCTGCTGCGCCCGGCGCTGCTGCCCGCCGGCCAGACCAACACGCGCCTGGGACCCTCGAGGCTCAGGCCGATTCTATCGATCCGGGGCTCGCGGACGAGCTCCGCGGACTGGCTGCTGCCCTCGGGCTTCCCGCCCCCGACGCGGGCCCAGATGCGGTTGGGGGCGGGGGAGCTCCTGGGGCCTCCATGGAGCCAGCAGCTGCGCGGCCGGGTCCTGGCGCTGCGCGGCCGCGTCCACATGCGGGCGGCGCTCCGGCCGATCCGCTCGCCCCAGCAGCAGACGCTGTGGCCGAATATCCTCGTGCCGCGGAGCTACATGGGCTTCTTCGCGCAGCCCGCGGGCGGCTGCACCAGGGCAGGCCCCGGCTGGCGCTTTCGCGGGGCGGCTCCTCCGCGAAGAGCTCGTCGGGCGCATCTTGGCGGCTGCGGACATCGAGGGTGGAGGAGGTGCGGGGGCGGCATTTTGGGCTGTTCCCGGCGCTGGTGGCGAGGGCCGCCGAAGCGATCGAGACCGAGGACGCCCCTCGGCGCACAGCGCGGCGGCCAAGTTCCCAGGGATCCTCGCGCACGTGGCCTTCGGGCGCATGGAGGGCCACATGCGCGGGGCGCCGATGGAGGACCTGCTCGGCGGGACCCTCCTCGACGACGTCATCCAGGCCCACCTCGTCACGACTCCTCGACGGTCGCCCGGAGGCCGGCGTCGGCCAGAGCGCGCGGGAGCTGAAGACCATCGTGGCCATCGTCGAGGCCATCCTTCGGGGCAGCGTCCTGACGGCCCTCGACATCGCCGTCCAGGTTTAAGGCGATCTAGCTCAGCATCGAGGAGGGCAATTGGGCGAACGCGCGCAGGCTGGATCTGATCCCCCAGAACACCGTCGGGACGTGCGACCAGGCGGACCTACGGGACGCGCGGCGCGAGGAGGAGCAGGACAGGTGGGCAACAGCCTCCCGGCGTCGGCGCCGCGGCCCGAGCTCATGGGGAACCCGTTCGAGGAGCAGGAGCCAACGCCGCCGTGCCGAGGTCCCAAAGGAGGGGGGGAAGGAGGGCCCGGAGCAGCCCGCGGCAGCCTCCCCCGCGAGGGCACCGCTAGGCCTCGCTGCTGGGGCGGATCCTCCTGGCGAGTGTCGGCCACGCTCACGGAAGGCAAGCTTTCCAGGTGGTCGCCGCGCGTCCCCGACCGCCCTGACCAGGATGGCGACTGCCCCGGACTCGGGCACAATCGCCAGCGGCGGCACCGTCGGGAGGCGCCCGGAGGGACCTTTGTCCTCTGGGGTGGAGATCTTCGTCGATGACCTCGTCTCGCGGACCTCGGCGGACGGGTCCGCGCGCGTCGGGGGGGGGGGGGCGCCCCGTCCCTCGGACTCCCGCGATCGTGCCGGGCTGAATGCGGCGGCCGCCCCGGGGCCGAGGTGCCCGAGCGGGGGGCGCCTCTTGGGCGACGCCTCCGCGTTGGTCCCGACCAGGAGGTTGAGGCGGCGAAGTCTCTCATCATGGACCGCCTCGGCCCCGGGCGTGGGGCAAGCGAGCCGGCTCTCGACATGCGAGGGGCGCGGCGCCGACTGGCCGAGCAGCTCTCCTCCGGGGCGTCGGTCGCCGCAGCTCGGGGCCGTCCTCGTCGGTCACGTCGCGGGCGGACCCGGCGGCTTAGGATAAGTCAGCCGCCTATGGCCGTGCGGCGCGTGGCAAGATTTGGCCGGCCTTGGGGGGTGCTGCCCGTGCCGCGGCCGACGCGCTCAGCTAGCCTCGCTGCCGCGCTTGCAGCGCTCCGGAGTCGCCGCGGGGCCTCCCCGTGCCTGCTTTCAGTGAGCCGTTAGGTCGGCATCGACGCCTGGGTCGAGTTGACCGCCCTGGTCACGAACTGCGGCTTTTTTGGGGGCCTGCGCCTCCTCGCCAAGCTCAAGTATCCGGCGGAGCCTTCTCCAGCGCGGGTTCAGGCGCTCGCCCGTTTCTGGGGCTCGCCGCCATCTTGGTAGACGAGGGGCCCCGTGAACCTCGCCCCGTCCGCCGTTGCTGAACAGCGGGCGTTGGGGCTCTACTGGGGAGAGCAGTTTGCGCGCGCGTTCCCGCTCACGCACGACGGCGTCTTGCCTGGACTTCCCAGCCCCGAGGTTGCTGCGCATGTGGAGCTCGCTGACTTGCTGGGCGGTCGGGCTCGCGGGGCTCTACTGGGCCCCAGCCTTCCCTGGCTTCCCGAGGGCGAAATTCCTGGGCCGTTGCCGAAAGCCCGCGCCCTCGTAGAGTCTAAGGCCGAGTGCTGCAAGATCGTGTAGGACTCGTGCAAGTTAGGCGCCATGGGGGCCGAGGCCCCGGAGGAGACGTGGACGCGCCGTGGGGCCCTTGTCCGCGACGGGCTCTTTGGGGTCCACAAGTTTTGGGAACAAGTTGGCGGTCGCCATCGTCGGGTCTTTCGCCTCGTCGCCAACCTCGTGCCGCGGGGAAGGCCATGGACTGCCCGGGCCCGCGGGCCCGTCTGGATCTCCACCCCGGCGAGATCCAGGCCCATTATTCGGAGGGCCAGAGCGGGCGCCTCCACCTCTGCCGGGCGCCGCGGGCCTGGAGGGCGCTTTCGTCGTCGAGGGTGCCGCGCCTGGATAGGTGGGTTCTCGGGCCCCCCGGCTCCGCCCGGGCGCGCCCGCGGGCGCGGGCGCGACCCGCGGGCCCGGTCAGCGCCGCGGCGTTCATCCGGGAGGCGCGCGGGGGCCTCGCCGCAGGGATGGCGCCGCGCGGGGTTGGCATCTCAACGGACCTTCCTGTTCGCGTGGGCCGCCGTGCGCCGTCGAGTTCAGGCCTTCCTCGGAAGTGGTTTTCCGTCTACGTGGACAACTGGGGTCAGAGCAAGGTGGCCCTTGAGACGGAGGCGGATCAGTGCGTCTTTAAGCCTAGTGGTGAGCAGGTCGCCGTTCGGGCTGCGTTCGTCGCCGCTGGGGCGCGCCGAGCTCCAGAGAAGTCCGCGGGTCATAATGTGGGGGGCGCTCGGGGCGCAGCTGCGGGGGGCCGACGGGCACGTCGGCGCGTCGCCGTCGCGGCGCCCCCGCTGCCTCGGGCGCGCGCTGGGCCACCTCGCCGCCGAGCGCGTCGATGGCGACGGCCCCCCTTCCCCATCGGGCGTCGGGCTGGCCACCTTCGCGATGCAGGTCGGCCGCGGCTACTTTTCCTTCCTCAGCGGGGTCTTCCGCGAGCTCTCTGTCGGGCGGCTGCCCGGGCCCTCTGGCGGGGGCGCGGCGGGCGAGTTCTGGCGGCCCGCCTCGCCGCGCCCCTCCTCTGGACAGACCTCGCGGCGCAGATGTCTTCTGAGATGCTCGTGGCCGCCGATGTTTCTGAGTCGAGATGTGGCGCGCGTGCATATGTTGGCCTGTCGCCCAAGGGGTGGCCTGGCACGGCGCGCTCCGCGCCGCGCGCCCGCCTGCTCCTCCGACATTCTCGTCGTCAGCGAGTTCGGCACCTTTGGTGGGGCAGCGATGGCCCTCGACCAATTCGGCGTCGCGCCCCGCGGCATCGTCGCCGTCGAGCCGTCGAAGATCGCCCGCGGGGTGGTCCGTGCCGCCTGGCCGCGAGCCTTCCTCTGCCCCGACGCCTCCGCCGTCGCGCATGGGGGGTTCTCAAGTGGGGTAGTTGGCATGCCCGAGTCCGCCGGTTTTTTTCCGCTGCGGCTGCGTGTCCGTGATCGCTCTGGACTCGCGGGGCCGATCATCTCACCCCCGCGTGGCGTTGCGCCATTCCGAGCTCCTGCGGCGTCGCGCAATGCGGGGCGTCGCGGGCCTCATCGAGCACGAGGCGACCCTTGCAGAGACGGACATCCACGTGGTGAGCAGGCAGGTTGGCCTCCAGCCGATCCACGTCCAAGCTGCCAGCGCCTCTACCTGCGCCCGGGGGTCTGCGTGCCCGGCTCGCGGTTTTCGGCCGTGCGAAGCTTCCGATTTCAGGCCCTTTGTTTCGGGATCGGAGCGTGGTCGGGAATTCTGGACATTCGCTTGCACTTGCGCGCCTGCTGTGCAGGACTTGCTCGAGTCTGGTGCCAGGCGCGTCGTCGATGCAGAGACGCCCTTCCAGCCATTCGGTCGCCCGCGCCGCGCCCCGCGCCCGGGCGGCGGCCGGAGCGCCCCGCGGAAGTATCTGACTAGGCGTTGAGACGGTGCTTGCACGACGCGCCCCTGCTTCCCGCGCGCCGCGGAGAAGAATCTGGTCGCTGACTTTTGCGGCCCCTGGCGCTTGCATGCCGGCGCGCAGATCCGCGCGCTGGATTTCCGCTGGGGCGTGGAGCGCTTGTGCCCCGAAGCCGGCCTTGAGGGTTCCAGAGCCGAGTTTGCCGTCGGCGCGTGCCCCATTGTGGTCGCGTGGACGATTGCGAGACTTCGCGCTCGGGACATCCTCGCCGAAGCCTCCGGAAGGCCCGCGGCGCGGTTGCATTGGCGATCTCTGGGCTACATTGGCGAAGCTCGACGCAGATGCGCGGCGGGCATCGACGCGCAGGTGGGGCGAGACGCGCGGCGGCACCGCCATCTCGCCTCCTCCTGCGCCAGCGTCCGCAGCCACCGACAGCAAATGCGTGCCGGAGGCGGAGCTCGTCTTGATGCAGGCTTCCCCCATTGCTTCGACGCCTAGCCCTGGGCCCTTCTCGGCGCTAGGCAGTGGGCCTGGATGGTGGCGCCGTCTTGCGCATTCGGGAACCAGCAGCGCATCGACGTCCTGGAGGCCAGTGCCGACTTGGACTTCTTCCGCCCATCTCAGGCCGCCCGGGCACCGCGGGGCGCGCGAGCTCTCTCTCTTGGGCAGCCAAGCGGCGATCGGAGCCATCGCGAGAGGCCGCTCTCCATCCGGCGACCTCAACCAGGTGCTCCTCCGCATCGCTGCCATCGGCAGCATTGCAAAGTGTCGGGCGTTTCACATGTGGGCGCCGAGCAAGGGCGACCCCGCGCGCGGGCCGAGTCGATGGAAACGACGGAGGTTGGGGCGCCCCTGAGCAGGCGCCGCCGCCGCGGGCAAGCGGCTGCAGGCGCGGCTGGCCGCGGTGGCAGGGCGGCGGGGCGCCGCTCTCTGGGCAGGCTTCGTGACATTTTGGTTCGGCCGGCCACTCGACTCTAGTATTCTTCCTGGCGTTGTCTGGAGCTTTTTGGGGCGCCTTTTCAATTCTCGCCGCCGCTGGCCGAAGGCAGCAGCGGCGCTCGACGCGGTGCTATCAGAGTACATGGAATTTATCTGGGAAGCAGGCGAGCGTAGCGCTGTGGCCGCAGATGCATTGTCAGGTGTTTCGCACTTCGAATTCGAAGCCGCGCCAGGGCGTCGTGGCGCCTCATCGCCGCGCGGCAACGAACGGGCACGACCTCGCAGGCCCCCCCCGCTCCCAAAACTGTGGGCGCACGCGCTCGCGCAGCGCTGTTTTGCACAGCAGTGGCGATGCGCGGGGCTCTTCGTCGTCTTCGGTTTCGACGCGATCGCGAGGCCCATGGAGCTGTTCACTGTAACTCGTTCTCAATTCACTTTCGCTGATGACTTGACGTCGGGCGAGTGGGCCCTTCTCCGCAGCAGAAGTGGCGCGCGTGGCGGCTGCTTGGAGTCGCTTCTGGCTTGCTTCGCTAGGGGACTGCCATGCGAGGCCGTCTTAACTCCGTGGAAAGGGAGACTTGGGGCGCCATCCGTCGTCCGCTCGACTGTTTGGCCGCGGCGGACGCAGGTCGGCTCCTCGCGCCCTGTCGGTATCGGGGGTTGGGTGCGCCAGAGGGCCCTCGAACCTGCAGCTTTTGGGTGTCGCTGTCAGGTGGCCTGCAGTTCTTCTGTCGGCCATCGCCCCGTGTCTCCACCCACCTCGCTGCCGCGCCATAGGGCGCGCCCCTGCGCCGAGGTTTCTTGCCGCGCGCCGTCATCAAAAGAGCGGCTGGGCATGCGGGAGGGGGGGGCGGGGCGCAATGGATGCGATCCGGATGCAAAGTGGAGGGGCAGCGCCCGCAGGCATTTCGGCGCTTGCAGCTCCCCGCCGCCATTTTCTCATGATCATCGGGGCGGCATCCGCCGTCCGCTCGCCAGTTTGGCCACGGCGGGCGCAGGTCGGCTCCTCGCGCCCTGTCGGCATCGAGGGTTGGGTGCGCCAGGGGCCCCCCCGACCTGCAGCTTTTGGGTGTCGCGGTCAGATGGCCTGCATTTCTTATGGTGGCCATCGCCCCGCGTCTCCCAGCTCGCTGCCGCGCCATAGGGCGCGCCTCTTCACTGAGGTTTCTTCCCGCGCGCCATCGTCAAAAGAGCCGCCGGGCATGCGGGGGGAGGGAGCGGGGCACTATATTTACCCCGAAGAGGGTACGATCGAAAACGAAGAGACGGGCATCGCGGGTGTGACATGTACGCGTTGAACGGCGCGGGAGCGTGTAAGAGCGAACAGTCTTAATATAATTGTTGGTGTGGACGTCGTCGTCGTCGTCGTCGTCGCCGTCCCCCCCCCCCGGCCCTCCCGCGACCCACCCCGCGACCCACCCGCGGGCCACCTGCGATCCACTCGCGACCCACCCCGCGCCCGCCCATTCGCACTTATCCTCGAGTGCGGGAAGCTAGGCAGGGGCACATCCATGCGCGCGCCCACGCATCAGCACCTTTGCGCTGCAGTTCGCACGCCGCGCTTCGCGCTTCGGGGCAAGACCGCGGGTGGCTGTGCATGCTGTGTGCGCAAGTGCGCGGAGGAGCGGTGCGGGCGCCAATTGCCTTTGCGACGCTCTGCGGGGGTTCGCGGGGCCCCGGTTTTTCTCGGGGGCCTGCGCAGAGGCCGCGCGGGTGCCTCCGGCGGGCCCTTCGGGGCTCCCGCAGCGGTCCTTTGGGGTCTCGGGGGGTTTGGGGGTTTTGGGCCCAATCTCACCCTCCTCGTTTTTTTGAAACACAGCGGGCGCATGCGGGCCGAAGCAGGTGCAGGTCCCTTTCGGTCTATGGGCGGGGCGCGCCAGAAGCGCATTGGGACACGGCGGGGCGCGGGGAAAACAGAGGGGAGGGAAAGGCGGAACCGCTCATATATCCACATACGCAAACCCCTCACCCTCCAGACTTCCTCCCCGTATCCCCGCCTTCGATTTCCTCCCCCTCACCCCGTGGCGCCTGGCAATCAAACGCCGGCTCTGGAGGCCTCAGTCTGTCCGCCACGTGGGCGGACAACGTGCAGAATTACCTGCAGGCTGGCGGGTCGTATTTGCTGAGGGAAAGGAGGAGGAGGAGGAGGAGGAGGAGGAGGAGGAGGAGGAGGAGGAGGAGGAGGAGGAGGAGGAGGAGGAGGAGGAGAGGAGGGAGGAGGAGGAGGAGGAGGAGGAGGAGGCGGAGGCGGAGGTGGAGGTGGAGAGGGAGAGGGAGGAACAGGAGGAACAGGACCTTTTGGTGGACCTTTTGGCAAACACAGCGTGCAAAAAAAGGGGAGCGGGGAAAGAGGAGGAAAAGTGAGGCCAAGCACCAGCACCCCAGATGGCGACTCAATAGCAGCCACCCCCGACTCCCCGCCCTCCCCGAAAGGGGAGGTGGGAGAGTGGGTGGGTACAGGGCTTGCCCCCCTGGCACGATGTGCTGCATCCCTGGCGGTGCACGCAGCCACCACCCTCTCGTGCGAGATGGCCAGTGAGGCCCGAGAGGGTCCAGCAACACTGGGGAACAGGCCTCTTTGGATGCGGCTCAAGTTCTCCCTCCCCTTTCGGGAGGGGATTCCGCACACGCCTGTTAATTGTCGGGCGTCGACCGTGGCGGTGCGACCGCACCGAAGACAAAAGTGCAGGGAGTGCAAGTCCCAGTGCGCTAAACGGTGGGAGGGGTCGAGAGCCCGCCCACCGACAGAGAGACCACCGCGGACCGCCAGGACCACATCCCGAGGGAACCCCGAGAGAACGGACTGCGGCGAAAAGCACTCGGACTTCAGGGCCTCTAAGAGGCTCTGCTTAGAGAGATGAAAGTACAACGCTGGCACCTGAAGGAGGTGCCCACGGGAACAAATCTGTGTGCACTCGTTCTCGCGGCAAGCTCAAGACAGGTGGCAGGCCTTGGTCGTTCGATCTCCGACGCAACTTTACGCCTCTTAGGATCCGCGAGGGACGCTTCAGCCAGGGCCCGCCTAGCTCTCCGTCGAGCAAGAGCTGCCGTGAGGTCCCACGCGTCTGTAGCTGGAACAGAGGTGGCGGACGGGACCAGGAGCGCTCAGCCGCTTCACTGGCCGCTTCGTCAGCTAACTGATTGTCACTAGCTAAGAAAATCTCGTGATCGAATTCGAAGCCAGAGATCGCTGTTCCTCCCCCCCAAGCTCCAAGGCCGACCCCGACTCCACCCCACCATTAACGGCTTGTGTTCGGTCACGAAATGAAAACAGGAGGAACAGGAGGAGGAGGAGGAGGAGGAGGCGAGGAGAAGGAGGAGGACGAGGAGGAGGAGGAGGATAATGAGGAGGAGGAAGAGGAGAAGGAGGAGGAGGAGGAGGGGGTATGGAGGGGGAGATGATGGAGTGGAGGGTGAGGGGGGCGGAGGGGAACGATTGAAAAAGGAAGGCTTGAGAGGAGGGAAGGGGGATGGGGTGAGGAGGCGGCTGGGGGGCAGGGAGTGGAAGGGGTAGAAGGAATGGGTGGGAAGGGGAGAGGGCTCGCCTCTTTACACCTGGCAGGGCGACCAGGGACGGGGGGAGCGGGATGGAGAGAGGGACGGAGTGCAGGGGAGCTTGTCGCATTTCTCGCCCCATCTGTCTGGTCTGCTACGGCTTCTTTGTTCTCCCCTTGTTCCGTTTCATCCCCTCCCTCCCGAGCAGGGCGGTGCCCCGCGTCGTCCTCTCCTCTCTACTCCGAGGAGGACGGTGCCCCGCGTCGTCCTCTCCTCTCTACTCCTCCTCCTCCCGCTTCTCCCTCCCCCCAACCCTGCCTTTGCCCTCCGCGTGTCAACCAGTTCGGCACACCCCTAACACGTTCCGTGGCCCCATACGGAGCACAGGGACGGCCCCAGTGATATGTTTCGCATGCTGCCCCGCCTCCATTGTGGCACACCGCTCACACGTTTCGTGGCCCAATAAAGGAACTCCTCTTCACATGCTGCCCCCCCTCCACTTTTGCATACCCCTCAAACGTTTCGCGGCCCGATAAGGTAGCTCCTCTGAAGGCCCCAGTGGCATGGTCCGCATGCCGCCCCCCCTCCACTTTGGCACACCCCTCACACTTTTTGTGGCCCGATAAGGGAGCTCCCCTGAAGGCCCCAGAGTCATGGTTCACATGCCGTCCCCCCTCCACTTTGGCACACCCCTCACATGTCTCGCGGCCGGATAGGGAGCTCCACCGAAGGCCTCAGTGGCATGGTTCACATGCCCCTTCCATGTTGGCACACCGCTCACACGTTTTGTGACCCCATGGGAGCTCCAACGAAGGCCCCAGTAGCAGGGTTCGCATGCCGCCCCCCCTCCACTTTGGCACACCCCTCACATGTTTCGCGGCCCCATATGGAGCTCCTCTGAAGGCCCCAGTGGCTGTGCTCGCATTCCGCCCCCTCCACTGGCACACCGCTCACACGTTTCGTGGTCCCATGGGTAGCTCCACCGAAGGCCCCAGTGGCAGGGTTCACATGCCGTCCCCCCTCCACTTTGGCACACCCCCTCACATGTTTCGCGGCCCGATGGGGAGCTCCACCGAAGGCCTCAGTTGCATGGTTCGCGTGCCGCCCACCCCACTTTAGCACACCCTTCTCACGCTTCGTGGCAACACAGGGAGCTCGGCCGAAGGCCCCAGCGGTGTGAATTACATCCCGCTGCCCTCAACTTTGGCACACCCCACATGCGATTCGTCGCTTTGTAGGGAGCTCCACTGGAGGCCTCAGCGGCAGCCCCCGCATTGCGGCCCCGCCAGATTTTGGCGCACCCTTCGGAAGGTATTTCTTACAACGACGGTACTCACAACTGCATATGGTTGGGTCCTTCGCCCAGGTAAATGTCAGTTTGTGTTGGCACATCTTGTTTTGTTTCCTTCTCTCTCTCTCTCTGAATTTCGTTTGTTCTCTGTTTCTCGCCCCCTCACATTTTTATTATGCGGTCGCCTTGTCATGTCTTGTTGTTCCCAACCATCCTGTCTTGAGTTGTGTCCTCGTTCTGAAGGGACAGTGCCCTGCGTTCCTCGTTCTCATCCTCCCCCTCCTCCTCCTCCTCCCTCCTCCCCCCGCCCCCCCCATCCACTGTAGCACGCCCCTCGCACGCTTCGTGGACCCATACGGGGCTCCACCGAAGGCCCAGTGACATGGTTCGCATGCCGCCCCCCCTCCACTTTGGCACACCCCTCAACCGTTCCGTGGCCCCATAGGGAGCTCCACCGAAGGCCACAGTGGCATTGTTCGCATGCCGCCCCCCCTCCACTTTGGCACACCCCTCAACCGTTCCGTGGCCCCATAGGGAGCTCCACCGAAGGCCCCAGTGGCATGGTTCGCATGCCGTCCCCCCTCCACTTTGGCACACCCCTTCCATGTTTTGTGGCCCCATAGGGAGCTCCACCGAAGGCCCCAGTGTCTGTGTTCGCATGCCGCCCCCCCCCCAGAGGGAGTTCCAACGAAGGCCCCAGTAGCAGGGTTCGCATGCCGCCCCCCCCTCCACGGTGGCACACCCCTCAAACGTTTCGTGGCCCATAGTGAGCGCCACCGAAGGCCCCACTGGAACGGTTCACATGCGGCTCCCCCTCCACTTCGGCACACCCCTCACACGATTTGTGGCCCCATAGGGAGCTCCACCGAAGGCCCGAATTGCAGGGTTCGCATCGCGGCCCCGCCCCATTTCGGCACTCCCCTCATACGTTTCGTGGCCCCAGAGGGAGCTCCACCGAAGGTCTCAGTGTCTGTGTTCGCATGCCGCCGCCACCCTTCAGTTTGGCGCCCCCCTTACACGTTTCGTCGCCCTGTAGGGGAGCTCCAGGGGAAGCGGTATTCATAACGCGGTACCCACAACTGCATAGTGTTGGGTCTTTCGCCCGGATTTGTTTTTTCCGTCTCCTCCTCTTGCTCTCTCAGTTACTCTCATATCCCCCGTTGCTTGGCCCAGGCCAAGTGCTACAAGGTGATGCTCTGCGACCCAAAGGACACGCCGGTGGGAGCACGGCAATGAGTGCTGGCATGTGTTCGCTGGGTTGAAGATGCGCGCTTCAGGAGACGGAGGAGGAGGAGAAATAATAATAATAATAATAATAATAATAATGATAATAATAATTATAATTATAATAATAATAATAATACTAATACTAATACTAATACTAATAATAATAGTAATACTAATTTTTTACGAAGAGAACGCGAAGGCCGCTCCTCCATTCTACTCATGCCCCGCCTTCTGTTCCTCCTGGTCCCTCCCTCTGTTCTCTCCCTCCTCCATCTCCCTGCTCGTGCGGCGGGATGCGGGGGGGGAAGAGGATGAGGGGGGAAGAGGACGGCGACAGGACAGCTCCTCTGGACGGCAGCCCGCCGCGTCGCCGGACCTCAGATACCCCACCCTTCTATTTGAGCAGCTCAGTTGTGTCTTCCCTCCCTCATTATTTCCCCTTATGCCGCTGCGGAGCTTGAACTGATGTGAGGCAAAGCGATGGAAAGCGTGACGTTCCCACGCCAAAATTCAATGGACGTCCTGCGGTCTCAGTGTTGTGTTTCTTTTTGAAGGTTCCTTGTCGACTGACCTCCACTGTAAAACTTGCCCTTCTGGGGGTTCCACTTCGTTTTTCTTTGCACCTCATGTGCCGTCTAGTCTGCACCAAGGTCCAAGATGACGATTCATTTCTGTGATGTGATTTCACGTTCGTTGAGTTGTTTCCCAACCATCCTGTGGTGTCTGGTCCTCGTTTTGAGGAGACAGCGCCCTGCGTTCCTCACTAATTCCTCCTCCCCCTCCTCCCTCCTCCCATCCTTGCCTCTGCCCTTCGAATGCCAACCATCACGGCACACCCCTCGCACGGTTCGTGGCCCCATGGGGAGCTCCACCGAAGGCCCACGAGGCACGATTCGCATGCGGCTCCCCGCCAACCGCATGTCCATTTCGGCACACCGCTTACACGTCTCGTGGCCCCATAAGGAGCTCCACCGAAGGCCCCAGTGGCAGGGTTTACATGCGGCTCCCCGCCCACCGCATGTCCATTTCGGCGCGCCCCTCACAGGTTTCGTGGACTAAAGGGGGCTCCACTGAAGGCCCCAGCGGCAGGGTTCGCATGCGGCCCCCCGCCCGCCGCATGTACATATCAGTATACCCCTCACACGGTTCGTGGTACAATAGGTGAACTCCACCTAAGGCTCCAGTGGCAGGGTTCACATGTGGCCCCCCGCCCACCGCATGTCCATTCAGGCACCCCCCACACGTTTCGTGGCCCAATAGGGAATTCCACCGAATGCTCACGAGACACGATTCGCATGCGGCTCCCCGCCCACCGCATGCCAATTTCGGCACACCGCTTACACGTCTCGTGGCTCCAGAGGGTGCTCCACCGAAGGCCCCAGTGGCAGGGTTCGCATGTGGCTCCCCGCCCAACGCATGTACATCTCGGCACTTTCTTCACACGTTTCGTTCAAATGCGGATCCCCGCCCACCGCATGTTCATGTCAGCACACCCCTCACACCTCACGTGGCCCCAGAGCGAGCTCCACCGAAGGCCCCAGTGGCAGGGTTTGCATGTGGCTCCATGCCCAGCGCACCCCTCACTCGTATCGTGGCCCCATCAAGAGCTCCACCGAAGGCCCCAGTCGCAGGTTCGCATGCGGCCCCCCGCCCACCGCATGTCCTTTTCGACGCACCCCTCACACGCTTCGTGGCCCAACAAAGAGCTCCACTGAAGGCCCCAGTGGCAGGGTTCGCATGCGGCTCCCCGCCCGCCGCATGCCAATTTCGGCACACCCCTCACACGTATCGTGGCCCCATCGTGTGCTCCACCGCTTCGTGGCCCCATCGGCTCGCGGGGTTTCTCCTGCGTTCTGCCTCCAAGTGCTGCCCGACGCCCGCGCGCTCTGCCCACCGCCCTGCCCTTTGTCAGCCACCTGTATTTCTTGCTCCGTGCCGCGGACAGCCCGCGCGTCGCCGGGACTCCTCCGGGGCGACCGGCGCGCGTCGCGGGGACTCCGCAGTGCGCGGTGCTCAGAGCCGCGGTCACCAGCGCAAAGACAAAACCACTGGCGGGCTGTTGCTCAATCCCAGGACTTTTTTGAAAGCCGGGGACGACATCTGGGTGGCGCGGTGTATACTCGTTTCCCCGTTTTCCCCTGGAAACAACAAAAATGTGTACACCAGGATGCCGTATACACCATCATCCGCTTCCTGGTGCGAATCTAGGGGGACAACAAGTTGCATAAACATACAAACTCGGAGGTCCGCGCGGATTCCCTAGCTGCAGCCCAATGTAGCAGCTCATGTGCAGCGCTGGCCGCTACATTTGTGCAATCGGGCCCAGTGGCCAGAGTGCTACTGCGGCAACTTCTGGGCGTTCCAGGGACGTGATAAGCCTCCGTGATTCCTCTCAGTGTCCTCCGTCTCCTTCTCTTCATTACCCTCGTCATGTTCCTTGTCCCCATTGTTCATTTCGTGCTCGCCTCCCTCCACAATTACTCAACCCGAATATGACTCTTCCTTCTCCCTGAACCTGCCCCGAAGATCCCCCTCCGCGAATTGTGTGTGTGTTGGGTTGCAGTGGATTTCATTACTTGTTTTCTTGTTGTTTTGTTTCCAATCGTTCTCAGTGTTTCAAAATAGTTCTCCCGCTGCAGCGTCGGCCTCACTTTAGGATCGGCCCTTGTTTCCGTCCTCGTGCTCCCCCCGTTCGCTCCGCTCCAGCTGCTGTTCCTCCTCGCACCCCCTCCTCCTGCAGCATTGATTGCCACATCAGAGCACTCAACACGGATCTTCTATTCCTGCAAACTGGATTTCCGATTTTCTTTTTGTTTTTTTTTCGCCCAGCACAATTTAGCGGGATGGTGGCTGCTTGGAAGGCGGCGCGGACCACTTTTCTGGCGATGGTATTCACGCCCTCGATCGAGGCCCTCTTCCAACGCAACGGCGTGGGGGCCGCTGCCGTCGCCCAGGGGGCCGTCGACGATGGCGACGTGGACGTGCCGCGCAATGCCGCCGTCCTCGAGAGGGAGCTCGCTGAGTTCAACGCCACGGTCGACGCGAAAACTGTCTACCAGAAGAAGAATCGGGACGTGGACACCCACGCATCCTCGCACGCATTGCTTGGCGATGGAGACTCGTTGCACTGGCAATGGCCGCGTGGACCGTTGCACTTCGTTGACTTGGTCCGACTTGGGTTAGGATGTAGCGGACTGTCAGGATGTCAGCTCCAGCTGCTCGTGGTGTCAAGCATTGCAATTCGGACATTGAATTGGAGCATGCTAGATTTCTGCGGCGCCCAACACTGCCAGTACCCGGCCCGCAAGCATCGCCAACTTTGCGAGCGATCCAACTTTTCGAGGTTTGGATTGTGAAGTCACGGAGGTCAGTCATGTCCAGGGCCAGTGCTATTCGAAGGCGGCCGCTCCTTCGAAGGCCCCGAACGCGCCCCAAGAGGCGCCCCGAGAGAGCCACAATGAGCAAAAGTCGTCGACTTCTTTTTAGGAAAACTTATGTTTTTGGCGTGCTCGCCTTTCGGCCTTCCACTGCGTCCAAGACGGCCCAAGAGGCGCCCGAGCCGGTCGAGGATGTCCCCAAGAGGGCCCCAAGACGGCCCGCGAGGGGGCCAAGGCGGGTCACGAGGCGCCCAAACCGCCCACGAGCGCCCCATGAACCGGAAATCCGCGCCTTTTGGCCCAAGAGACCCCCAGGAGACCCCGAGAGGCTCCAAGAAGCACCCCAGAAGCCCCAGGGGGCCCCCATGAGGCCCGAAAACACCAAAAGAGGCCCCGACTTCAATAGAGCTTCGAATATGCAGACATCGTCGACTTCCCATGGGGAAACTGATGTTTTTGGCGCGTTCGCCTTTTGGGCTTCCACTGCGTCCAAGACGGCCCAAGAGGCGCCCAAGACGGTCGAGGATGCCCCCGAGAGG
>CAUYUJ010017271.1:783404-788404 GCA_963575745.1 Prorocentrum cordatum | reverse complement strand
GCTCCAGAAAATCTCAGAACCTCTCAGAGGCTCTCAGAACCTTTCAGGACCTCTCAGAAGTTTCCAGAACCTGTCAGAACCTGTCAAAAGCCATCCGCATTTCTCAGAGGCTCCAGAACCTCGCAGAACCTTTCAGAACCTTTCAGAGGCTTTCACGACCTCTCCGAGGCTCCAGAACCTTTCAGAGACTCCAGAACCTTTCAGAACCTTTCAAAGGCTCTCAGAACCTCTCAGAGTCCCCAGAACCTCGCAGAATCTCTCAGAGCCTCTCAAAGGCTCTCAGAACCTTTCTGAGAACCTTGCAGAGGCTGCAGAACCTCTCAGAACCTGTCAGATTCTTTCAAATGCTCCAGAACCTCTCAGAACCTCTCACAGGCTCTCGGAACCTTTCCAGAGGCTCTCAGAACCTCTGAGAGGCTCTCCGAACCCGTCAGAGGCTCCTGAACCTCTGTCAGAATCTCTCTCATAACCCTTCTCAGAACCTCTCCGAGACTCTCAGAACCTCTTTCAGAACCTTTCAGCTCTCAGAACCTTCCTCAGAACCTGTCAGAGGCTTTCAGAACCTCTCACAGAACCTCTCAGAGGCTCCCAGAACCTCTCGCAGAACCTCTCAGAGGCTCTCAGCTCTTGGAACCTTTCTCAGAACTCTCCGAACCTCTCTCAGAACCTTTCACAGGCTCCCAGAACCTTTCTTTGAACTTCTCAGAGGCTCTCAGAACCTTTCGCAGAACGTGTCAGAACCTTTCAGAACCTGTCAGAACCTCTCAGAACCTTCCACACATTTTCAGAACCTGCCAGCACCCCTCAGAACCTGTCAGAACTGCGCAGAACTTCGCAGAACCTTTCAGAAGCTCTCAGAGGCTCTCAGAACCATTCAGAGGCTCCAGGACTTCGCAGAGGCCCCACAACCTCGCATAATCCCTCGAAGGCCCCCAGAACCTTTCAGAACCTGTCAGAGGCTCCAGAACCTCGGATAACCTTTCAGAGCCTTTCAGAGGCTCATAACTTCGGAGCACCTTTCAAAACCCTGCAGAGGCTCAGAACCTCTCAGAGGCTCCAGAACCTCGGAGAACCTTTCAGAACCTCCTTCAGAGGCTCAGAACCTCTCCAGAAACGAGGAGGACCTTTCAGAACTTCGCAGAGGCTCAGAACCTCTTAGACGCTCCAGAACCTCGGATAACCTTTCAGAACCGAGGAGGACCTCTCAGAACCTTTCAGAGGCCCAGAACCTGTCAGAGGCTCCAGAACCGAGGAGGACCTCTCAGAACCTCTCAGAGGCCCAGAACCGAGCTCTCAGAGGCTCCAAAGTGGTTGTGATCTCACCCGTCCCACGTGTCCTTGACGGTTGTGATCTGAGCCGTCCGGTTGGGATCTGACCCGACCGGTTGTGATCTAGGCCTTACTCTGGACAGGGATGGGGGTCAGTCCTTGCGTGCCTTGCCCTTCTTGGTGACCGTCTTGGTGACCTTGGTGGCCTTCAGGATGGCAATGCTGTCGCCCTGTCCTTTAGACTCCTGGATGTCCTGCGCTGTCCTCTTCCCGACCTGGCTCTGGCACCAGGTGGGCGCATTCTTGCGGCCCCAGGTCACGAGAAAATGCGAGAAGATGCGCTGGGCCATGGCGCCCGGGAGGCCCATGGCCATTGTGTACACCGCGGATGTGGGAAACCCTCCTGCCCGCGCCCGGATGGTGACTGAACGCCGGCCCATGGGCCCCTTGTCCTTGCGCCATGCCTCCTTCAAGGCTTTTTCTGCGGTGATCTTGGGGGCCCCGAGCTCCTTGCGCAAGGCAGCCACCTGCCTCGCCTCCTCCTTCGAGTGGGTGGCGTCGGAGATGGGGGGCGGGGCGAGCCTCTGCAAGTATGCTGGCAATTTGGAGATGTTGTCCCGGAGCTCCTTTTCGGACATCTGGCGGACCACCTGCGGCGTGGGCGGCATGCCACCCGTCGCTCTCTTTGGCGCGGGGCGCTCCCTGGGGCCTTTCCCAGGGCAACCCCGCTCGCACTGGGGGACGCGCCCCGCGATGGCCTGCAACGTATTCGTCCTTTTCCACTGCGCGCCTGGTTGGTAGGCCACGAGCGCGCGCGCGCGCCCCCGCCCCTGAAATTGGTCTGCAATTGTGATATTCCCTTGCAGGTGGTAAACATCAGGACAACCACTGAGGATGTTGTTGTCTGTATGTTCAGCCGACCCGCGCGCGATTTGCACCCTTCGGGCGTGCAAGCGAGCCCCTCGAACATGGCGACGGGCTTGACTGCGGAGCTGGACAGAGGACAGGGTGGCCCACGGTCGTCGATGTCCAGCATGGTCTGCCAGAGGGCCTGGAAGGAGTGCAGTCCCCGCAGATCGGCTGCGAATTTCGAACGCGGGGCACCTGCGCCCGTCAGCAAGCCAAGCATGGGGCTGGAGACTGAAAGTGGAGGGCGGGCCAGGGGGGGGCCCAGGAGCAGGGGGGGCAGGGTTGGGGGTGGGGGGGGGGGCTGGAGGAGAAGGGGGCAGGAGGAGGAGGAGGAGCAGTAGCAGCAGTGGCAGTGGCAGCAGCAGCAGTCCTCTCCTCCCCCCTCTCCCCCCGGGTATCACCAATATAAAATGAGCTTGGAATAATTAAATATTATTTTGGTGCTGCCCCCTTTGCGCTGCCAATGTCAATTTTGGGCCTGTCACCAAAGGCCCTGCTGCTTTGGAGATGGGCTGCAGCCATCATGGATGGTAAACGCCCTCCCCTCGGGCGTGGCCCATGTGGGTGAGTGCCGAGACTTTATGAGCTGGTGAAGAATTGACGCGTTGCGCCTTCGTCGACTGGCCGAGAGCTCTGTGGGGGAGACATTGGCAGGGCAGGGGTGGGCAGGGGATTGGACATTGCACCCACCCCTTGCCTTGCGCATGGGCCCCTATCGGGGCCAATGTGGTCCATGCCGATTTTAAACTTCTCGATGGCCCCCTCAGCGATTTTCCAGCTCTCTGGCAGGCGTACCGCCACACAGCCGAAGTCTTCCCACATGCGCTGCAGGTTATGCGCGTCGAGCGTCTTGTCGCCACTGGGGATGACGATGGGGGGCGGGGTGTCCGTCTCACTGCACTCATTGTTCCCGCGTGGGAGGTTTTGGGGCCATATGGCCCCGACAAGACCGGGGCAGGAGGTCACGTCCAGCACGCGCTGCCCAACCTGGTGGGGGGGAGGAGGGGGAAGAGATGATGGTGCAGGTGGAGGTTGCAGCCGCCTCGTCCTCCTCCTCTTCCGCCGCCGCCCTCACCATCATCATCATCAATCATCATCATCATCATCATCATCATCATCATCATCATCATCATCATCATCATCAGCATCAGCATCAGCATCAGCATCAGCATCATCATCAGCAGCATCATCATCATCATCATCATCATCATCATCATCATCATCATCATCATCATCATCATCATCATCATCATCATCATCATCATCATCATCATCATCATCATCATCATCATCATCATCATCATCATCATCATCATCATCATCTTCATATCATCCCTTCTCCCTCCCTCCTTCCACCAACCCTCCCTTCTCGGTCCTCCTCCCTGATGGTGTCGGCCTATATTGTTTGATGCCCCCTCCCTGCCTTCGCCCTAAAGAAGGGCACTGCCTGCCCTGCTGCTGCGCGCCCCGACATCTGCGCTAGGAGCGGAGGACAGGGGACAGGACGTGTGAGAGGTTGTCTCGCGAGCTCAGGACAGGGGGCAGGATGTGTTTGGGCCAGAACTGCTGCGGGACAGGAGGTAGGTGCTGTTCTGGCTGAGGGGTTGGCCAGCTGACATTCTCCAAAATTTGGCCTTTCTTTCGAGCTGATACTCCATTGCAATGGCTGCAGAGAAGCAAGGGAAACATCAGTGCCCTGTGGGAAAGTGGAACACGAGCACGACAACCGCCCCCGTCAGAAAGTGGCCATCTACACTGGTTCAGCACCCTCCTCCTCCTCCTCCTCCTTCCTCCTCCGACTCCTCCTCCTCCGACGACGACGAAGGCGACGACGACGACGACGACGTCGACGACGCTGTTCCAGACACCCCAAGACACCATAGATCTCCAAGACACCCTACGACACCCTCGGTACATCAGACACCCTCGTGCTACGCGGAGCGTAGACTTAACTGTCGCCCCTCGTCCTGGGCCCTGGGATGATAGACTCAGGGGCAGGGGGGTGGGGTCCTGGGCCCTGGGCCCCGGCAACCCCTTCCCAAGCCTGACCGGGGACCCTGAGCCCTAGACGCCCCAGACACCCCCAATGCCCCAGACGCCCTATGGCCTACAGCCCATGCCCCAAACACCCTAAACTTAAGGAACATGTGTCAAGGGCTTCTCAGGTCTCAAGTCTTGGAAGCTCGCCAGGCACTGAGGCCCCCGCGCCACCATGGGCATCATCACCTTCACCACCGCAGCTTTACTCCAGAACCCTCCTTCAGATGCAGATGTAGTACTGGGTGGACGCCGAGCGCATGTGCTCCACCCGCCTGGGGCAACGGAGCAATGTCCGAATGCCCCCGCCCCCCCGCCCCCCGCCGCCAACGGCGCCCCCTCCCGTCGACGGACGGCCCCTCGCCCCCTCAGGCCACCCGGGCGTGTTTCTGCGTGGCCCATGGCCACCCGGGCACTCGGCCGCCCCAGCTCATGGCGAGGCGCAAGATATGGGAGAGAGGCCGGGCGGCCCCTCGCGATGCGCCTCCAGCCGCCCCTCGGGCAGCGCCCGCGCGATGAGCGCCCCCGAGAGCACTGTGTCCAAGGAAGGCACTGTGCTTGAGGCGCCCGCGAGCATGAACCAACCCCGCGGCGCCCATGAGGGCAGCGGCCGCCCCTGCACGCGCGGGAAGTGCTCGGGCCGGGGCCAATCGCGACCTCCCAAGGGGGCGACCTCCCCATGAGGCCACGGAAAGTCCAGAGGCGCTCGAGCCATCGCGCTGCGACCACCATCGCGATCATCATCATCATCATCATCATCATCATCATCATCATCATCATCATCA
>CAUYUJ010017271.1:778404-780904 GCA_963575745.1 Prorocentrum cordatum | reverse complement strand
ATGATGATGACGATGCTGATGATGATGTTGATGATGATGATGATGATGGTGATGATGATAGTGAGGAGGAGGAGGAGGACGAGGAGGACTAGGAAGACCGGGCCAGGGGAGGACATGACTGTCCCAGACCTGGCGTCGCTCCGGACCGCCATCGCGATAGACGCCTTGACGAAGGCGCCCTCCCTCCTACGCGAGGGGTCGGCTGGCAAGAGGCCCGAGGAGGAGACGGTAGACGGGAAGAGGTCGAAGTGGGGACGGAGAGAACGGGGACGAAGACAAGCAGCAGTCCTTACCCATGTTGGACAGGGCGCGCTGTCGGCGTCGGTGCTGGCGCTGTCCCTTCGAGGCAGACGGTGGCCTGCCCGACAGCGGCTGCTGTCGGCGCTGGGCAACGCATGCGTTGTTTGGCATCGTGACAACTCTTCCGTACGAGGGGGGCCCGGTAACTCGCAGGCTCTTTGGAGTCACGCAGCAGATCTCGCCCGGCGTGTGGCCCAGCGTCTGGGGAGGCTGCTTTCCGTGCCCTGGGGATCGTGGGGAGTGAATTTTGGGTGCATCGCCTGTCCCGCGAGAGGGGGCTGAGACAGGAGCCGGTGTCTCGGGCAGAGCGAATCGTCGGAGGTAATTCTAGGGCATGCCGCCGCCAAGGACACGGCTCCGGACGAACAGTGACGAAGCGCTTTCGCCCGCCCTGAAGTGGGTTGCGGATTGTATACGACGGCTCTCAGTCTCAAGCCATCCTGTGGTGTTGGGTCCTGGCTTTGAAGAGACAGTGCCCCGCGTCACTCCTTCCTCTTTCCTCCTTCCTCCTCCCGCTCCTCCCTCCTCCCATCCTTGCCTCTGCCTTCCGCACGACAATTTCGTCACATCCCTCACACCGTTCGTGGCTCCATAGGGGCGTCCATCAAGGGCCGCAGTGGCAGGGTTCGCATGCGGTTCCCCGCCCATCGCATGTCCTTTTCAGCGCACCCCTCAGACGCTTCGTGGCCCCAAGGAGGGTTCCACTGAAGGCCCCAGTGGCAGGGTTCGCACGCGGATCCCCGCCCACCGCATGCCCATGTCGGAGCACCCCTCACGCTTCGTGGCCCAATAGGGAGCTCCACCGAAGGCCCCTGTGGCAGGGTTCGCATGCGGCTCCCCGCCCACCGCGTACGAATTTCGGCACACACACAAACACACACACAAACACACAAACACACAAACACACACAGGCACACACACAGACACACACAGACACACACTGACACACACACACACAGGCACACACAGAGACACCCACGCAGACACACAGAGACACAGAGACACACAGGGACGCAGAGACACACAGAGACACACAGGGACGCAGAGACACACAGAGACACATAGAAACACAAAGACACAGAGACACACAGAAACACATAGACACACGGGGACACAGAGACACACACATACAGACACACACAGACACACACACACCACACACACAAAACACACAACACACGCACGCAAGCACGCACGCACGCACACATCGCAACACACACAACACACACAACACACAACACACAACACACACCACACAGAACACACAGCACACAATCCACAACACACACAACGCACAACACACACAACACGCAACGCAACACAGAACACACACACCACACACACTACACACACTACACACACTATTCACACACCCCACACACCACACACCACACACACCACACACACAACATAGAACACACCACACACAGCACACACAACGCACACAACAAACAACACACACAATACACACAACACACAATACACGCAACACACACACCACGCACACCACGCACACCACACACGCCACACACCACACACAGCACACAACACAAACAACACACACCTCACACAACACACAACACACAACACACAACACACACAACACACAACACACAACACACAACATACAAGACGCACAACACATTACACACAACACGCACGACACACACAACACACACACACACACCAAACACACAGCACACACAACACACACAACACAACACACAACAATCAACACACAACAGACACAACACACAACACACACACACAGCACACACACACACACCACACACAACACACCTAACACACCCACAGCACACAGCGCACAACACACAACACACACCACACACAACGTACACACACACGCACGCACTCACGCACGCGCGCGCACGCACGCACGCAAACACGCACGCACGCACGTACGCACACACACACACACACACGCACACGCACACGCACACGCACACGCACACGCACACACGCACATACACACACACACGCACGCACACGCACACGCACGCGCACACGCACACGTACACGCACACGCACACACGCAAGCGCAGCCGCGCTTGGGTTGCCAGACCGGTCTTTTGTCAACCGCCCGTGCCAGGCAGCGGGGCAGGCTGCCGAGGCCGCCATGCTCGCCCGCGGGACTCCTGACCGTCTCCTGGCCAGCGCCGAGGACCGCCCTGGCGACCGG
>CAUYUJ010017271.1:763404-773404 GCA_963575745.1 Prorocentrum cordatum | reverse complement strand
GGGTGCCCTGGGTTTCTTAGCATCGATGGTTCTGCTGTGGAAGGCGTGACGTTCCCACACCGAAAATCAATGGGCCTCCTGGAGTCTCATGGTTAGGTTTCTCGTGGAAGGTTTTCTGTGTTCGGGCCTCCACTGTAAGAAACGCGACACAACCATACACGTCCGAAGGTTCGCGCTGATCTCTTGGATCGGGAGGGGCGTCCAGCGCCGATCCGAGAATCCCACCAGACCTCCGAAAGTGTATGTCCAGACAGCTTTTTGCTTATTTCCCATCAGGGCCAACGAATCGGGGATAAGGGTCAAGGGGGGGAGCAAATGTACCCCCAATCGCCCACTTATCGCCGATAAGGGGCCAGATAGCCCGGTCCGCCCAGGAACTTGTGGTTTCGCTATCAGGTGCCTACGTCGATCTATCGGCGATGTTACCGCAGACTCCAGCTCGATGTTCTCTCCCCTGAGGCAGTCCCCCCCTATATTGTCCTTCATGGGAGCCTCAGAGGGTCCCCAAAGCCTCTTCCAGGCTTGCTCGACATCTGCTGTACGAACTCGGGACGAAAGGGTGAAGTTTGGTGGACGAAATCTGGTCGACATCTACTTTATGACAGGGCTGAGGAGGTCCACAGATCCTCTCATGAAAGCACAGCCAGCCTGCCCTGACGTTGCCCCGCCTTCCTCCCCACGCCACCCCCTGGCCTGCCGCCCGCTGGCCCGACACTCCCCGGCATCTCCTCTGGGGCCGCGCGCCCGTCCGCACCCTGCCACCTTCAACGTTCCTGCACGTCTCGCGGGAGCAGGAGGAGGACAGGAGGAGGAGGGGAGGAGGAGGAGGCGAAGGAAGAGGAGGTGCATGGTGAGGAGGGAAGGAGGAGGAGAGAGGCAGGGAGGAGGAGGGAGGGAGGGCATGTTCGAGCGCATTACTTCCAACATCTTCAAGATGATACAATCCGGCGGGCGCCCAGCGCGGGACATAGGAGGCATGATTTGCTGGCAGCAGCGGGCATGTCACGTCCGAGCAGTCTTACCTCGCCAACTACACGATGGACGAACGCAACCTTTGGTTTCAAGCCAGATTAAGATCTACCGAAGACCTTTCGATGGCGTGCTCGGCGGCAGCATGGTGCATTGAAGCCGTAATTCAGAAGGAGGCCCACACAGTGACCACTCGAGTAATATTAGGATGCAGTTTTCTTCGAGAGCCGATTTCTTCCTTCTCTGCCGAGGGGATCGCTCTGGACGAGGCTGGCCAGGCAGTGTGGGCCATACTTAATGGCATTAGCGACGAGCCGTCGTCACCGTGACTTGGGCCTAGCGAAATAAAGAGAGGAGCCAGAGGAGGAGGAGGAGGAGGAGGAGGAGGCGGAGGAGGCTGGAGATGGGAAAGGAGGATGTGGAGGAAGAGGAGGAGGGAGGGGGCTTGGATGGAGGAGGGGAGGAGGAGGAAGACGCTCCCGGAGGTGGGCCGCAGGGGGGAGGACGTCCTAGGAATACCTCAGGAGGAGGAGGAGGAGGAGGAGGAGGAGGAGGAGGAGGAGGAGGAGGGAAGGAGGGAGGGAGGGAGGGAGGGAGGGAGGAGGGGGAGGGAGGGAGAGGAGGGAGGGAGGGAGGGAGGGAGGAGGAGGAGGAGGAGGAGGAGGAGGAGGAGGAGGAGGAGGAGGAGGATGAGAATCGGAGAAAACAACTCTTTCGGAGGTGTGCAAAACGAGGAGGGCGCGTGCGATTTGCCACCCTGCATCCGCAGACGTCCGACGATGTGTTTTCCCAGCCATCCTGCGGTGTTGTGTACTCTTTTTGGAGAGACAGCGAGCACCCCACGTCTTCTCTCCTCTCCCGTCTTCTCCCCGTCCTCCCAGTCCTCCCCGTAATCCCTCCTCCCAGCCCTGCCTCTGCCCTCCGCATGACCATTTTGGAACACCCCTTCATACGTTAAGTTTAGTGGCCCTACATGGAGGGATCCATTGAAGGCCCCAGTGGAAGGGTTCGCATGCGGCTCCCCGCCCATCTCGGCACATCCCTCACACCTGTCGGGGCCCCACAAGGAGCTCCACCGATGGCCCTGGTGACAGGGTTTGCATGCCGCTCCCTGTCCATTTCGGCACACACCTCTCACCCGAGTGGCAGGGTTCGCTTGCGGCTCTCCGCCCGTTGCGGCACACCCCTCACACCCCTCACACCTTGCGTGGTCCCATAGGGAGATCCACCGACGGCCCCAGTGGCAGGGCTCGCATGCGGCTACCCCGTCCATCACTCCTCACAGGTCTCGTGGCCCCCTGGGGAGCTTCACCGAAGGCCCCACCGGCAGGGAACGCATGCGGCTCCCCGCACATTTCCGCACACCCGTCACACGCTTCGTGGCCCCATGAGGGGGCTCCGCTGAAGACGCTCCTCAGAACTGCGGTGCTCATGCCTACATCTGGTGGGGCCCTCCTCGGACTCCACAGGCTGCCCTCGGGCCCTGGGGGACCATCGAAACTGGATCGGGGACGGGAAGCTCCTCCCGGAGAAGGGCGTCCGGACCTCACGGGGCTCGCATTGGAAGAGGCGGCGGCCACGACGGGGGGACGGCCCCGGTGCAAAGCCGTCGTCGTCCCCCACGCGCCCACATTCGTCGCTCCTGTCTGTCCGGGCCCGGGCTCCGCACCCCGCCTGGGAGCGTCTGGTCTTGCTACCTCGCTCGTGTACCTAGGTCGGGCATGTCTTCCTACTGGCGGATTTTGAAAGAACACCAGAAAAGAGTCAAAACATATACCCAACAAATAGCCAAGGTCAAGGTCAAGGTCAAGCCTGTATGCCCGCGAAGGGGCGGCCGCTTAGGGCACAGGCGGGTGAAAATTAGCAGACGCTCATGTGGTGAAGAACATCTCCTTTCATACAATTCCAAGGCTGTGGATCTTTGGCTGCTACTCTTCAGTCGCCGATCCCGTACTTGTCGCAGAAACACTGGACATCAGGACAACTAGAAATAGTCAAAACAGCTACCCCCCAAATAACCAAGATCAGTCAAAACATCGTCCCCGGACAATTTGTTTGACTATCGCGAAGGCCTTACGGCCGGTGCCGCCGACCCTGATAACGACGAAGATGAGAACGAGGAGGGGGCAGGGGGAGGAGGATGAGTAGGAGGTGGAGGAAGGGTGGAGGAGGTGGATGAGGGAGGAGGAGGGGGGAGAAGGACGCGGAGGAGAAGCAAGAGGAGGAGAAGGAGGCATAGGAGAGCAGAAGGCCTCTGGGGGGCAGTTTGGGGGCCCACTGGGAGCCTCTTGGGGCCTCTTGTGGCTTCTTGGGGGCCTCTTGGGGGCCTCTTGGGGCTGAGGGCTCGAAATGTCCGTTCGGGTCCCCCGTCTGGGCACTCTCCTGAAGCTGTCTTGGGTGCCTCTTGGGCCGTCTTGGAGGCGTCTTGGGCCGTGGTCTCTAGGGGCGCTTTGCAGGCCTCTTGGGCCGTCTGGAGGCCGTCAAGGCGTCTTGGACAGATCGTTCGGCGATTCGGGGTTCTCTCGGACTGTCTTTGGGGCCTCGTGGGGAATTCTTGGCCCGTCTTGGGGCTTTTCTGGGCTCGGGGACTCCCCGGGGGGGCGTCGTATCTGACCCCCCCCACTGGACCCCTGGGACCCCCCCCAGGACCCCCCCCCGCGGACCCCCCCCCGGCGGGGGAGGGATCGAAGGGAAGGGGCTTCCCTTGGAGTCAATTGCGACGTTGCTCAACTTCGCTTTGGCTGGCGCGCTGAGGAGGTCCCTGAGAAAGGGGGGAGCTTCGAGGAGCCCAGGGAAAGGGGGAGGCAGGGAAAGGGGACGACAGAGACGACGACCAACGACTGACGGAGATAACGGCTTGAACGGACAAGCCCCTCACACACGCCGACAGGGTCGGCGGATTTTTGAATTCTCTTCCTCTAGAGGGACACGCCCGACTCAAGCGTGTATGTCCGATCCATCGGTGGTGTGCCGCGCATGCCAAGGCACTGTTTGCCCCGCCCAGCCAGTCCCACCTCGTATTCGGACGGAGCCAGGACGAGGATGCATCCGTTTGAGAGCGTTCAGGGACGCTCTCGGAGCGTTCCCGAACGCTCCGGGAAGGCCGCGGCGCCCGATACGTCCTCCAGTGTCGCCAGGTCTCAGAGATTCTCGATGTATCCTCGCCCGATTTACCCTCTCGTCTTACGATTCCAAGTCAACGGTTGCCCCGCTTAACCAGTCCCTCCTGTATCGTTCCCCCTCAAGAAAGATCGCATCGTCAGATGTCTGGGGCTGCTCCTTCCCCCTCCCAACGGCGAAGCGATGCCCTTGCAGGGCTTGGCGTTGCGCGCAGGCTGCCCCCCCCAGAAGTTCTGGCACGCCTCGACCTTCTGTGTCGGGCGAAAGTGGGAGGTACAGTCAAAACTGATAGTCAGGATGCACGATCAAGATGCAGGGGCCTTGGAAGGCCATGCCGACACTTTTCGAGCCTGGGCGCGGCCATCGAAAGTGGCCATGGCTGGGCCGAAGGGGAAGGATGCACGTGAAACCGTTGAAAGTCGCTCATCCTCACTATCGATGTTGACGGTGCGATGTTGACGGTCCACGGTCGACATTTGCTCCACGTAGCTGGTCTCGGCCCCGCCGCCAGGCGCCTTCCTCGATGCATGGGGAGAAGCCGGTTGCGTGGGCCGATTCGCCCGCCTCCCGCTGTTGTCCGCCCTTGCCCTCCGCCCCGAGACGTGCCCACGGGGTTGGTACGGCGCGGCCCCAACGCTGCGGGCAAGACCTGTGTCCATATCCACTGCAGCTCGGAGTTTCGGGATCCCTTCCCCAGGAACCCGAGGCGCATCGGATATGGAGACAGCTCTGGCCCCCAGAGGCTCGAGTTTTCTTCATACCTACACGACCATAAGGAGATTCGGGGGGGGGAGGAACCAACGTCTCACTCGATCGGTCTCACTATCGATCTCACTATCGATCTCACTATCGGTCTCGCTCGATCGGTATCACTCGATCGATCTCACAACCGATCTCACTCGATCTATTCCATTCGATCGATCTCACAGTCGATCTTACTATCGATCTCAAACTCGATCTCACTATCGATCTCACTATCGATCTCACAATCGATCTCACATTCGGTCTCACTATCGATCTCACTATCGATATCACAATCGATCTCACAATCAACGTCATCATCATCATCATCATCGTCATCATCATCATCTTGATCAACATCATCGTCATCAACGTCATCAACATCATCATCATCAGTATCATCATCATCATCATCATCATCATCATCATCATCATCATCGGGACACCATCATCTCCTCATCACCATCATCATCAACATTGTCATCATCAACATCATCATCATCGGGACACCATCATCGTCACCATCATCATCATCATCATCATCATCAACATCATCATCGGGACACCATCATCATGAGCATCGGAGCACCACCATCACCACCATTATCTTATCATCATCATGAACAATATCATCAACACCATCATCGGGACACCATCATCATCAGCATCATCATCATCAACATCATCATCGGGACTCCATCATCATCGTCACCACCATCATCATCATCACCATCAACATCATCGGGACACCATCATCAACATCAACATCAGCATCTTCATCGGGCCACCACCATCAAAATCATCATCATCACCTCATCATCATCTCATTATCAACACTATCATCATCACCATCATCATCGGGACACCATCATCATCATCACCATCATCATGATCATCAGTATCATCATCAACGTCTCATACAGCATCATCAACATCATCAGGATCATCAACAACATCATCCGCATCGAGACACCATCATCGTCATCATCAACATCAGCATCATGAACATCATCATCATCATCACTGGGACACCATCATCGTCACCACCATGGTTATCATCATCACCAACGTCATCATCATCAACATCGTCAACATCATCATCATCATCGTCGTCATCATCATCGGGACACCATCATCATCACCACCATCACCATCACCATCACCATCATCATCATCAACATCATCGACATCATCATCATCATCATCATCATCATCATCATCATCATCATCATCATCATCATCATCATCATTGTCATCATCGGGACACCTACGGGACACCGGCGGGACACCGGCGGGACACCGGCGGGACACCGCGCCCCACCGGCCCCCGGAAAGGAAACATTTGGTCCGGCCGCGCCTCAGCCAGAGGCGGGACACCAGCGGGACACCGCGCCCCACCGGCCCCCGGAAAGGAAACATTTGGTCCGGCCGCGCCTCAGCCGGAGGAGACTTTCTTCTCGCCCGCCCACGCAGCTTCGCCTCGCCTGCACGCACGGCACGCACGAACACGAAACCGAAACCGATTGCCCGGTAGGGGGGCTCTCCGTTCCAATTCGATCTCACCCCCTCACCTCCGACCCAGTGCGCCTCGGCCTTGCGGCGCCGCTTCCAAGAAAGTCCAACACGCACTGAATACGCATACAGGTCTTGCCCCCCAAGCACCCTGCCCCAGGGGCTCGGAGCGCCCCAGGGGCACCGCCGGAAGAGGCTGGCCAGGGCTGCGGTGGGCTGTGGTGCGTAGCTCAAGGCCCTGTCAAGGGCCGATGGGCTTTTCGAACGCGTTCCCAATTTTCACATGGCTCAGGGGGGCTCTGGGGGACGGGGCAGTCTTCCCCCGTCCGCAGCCCCCGCCACCCGACCTCCCCCTCTTCTTTCGCCCTGCCTTCTCTCCTCGTTCTCTTCTGCCTCTCGTGATCTTTCCATATGTGCCCTCAGTTGGCGTATCGTACATACCCTGTACCCGCACAGCGCGTCACAGGCAGTGGATTGCAGCGTGTGATCAGATGGCATATGTTTGCGGGAGCTGCCCATGGCGATTGCCATACCCAGATTATATTCCATGGCTCATTGCATGTGCAATGCCCTCCTAGCGATGTAGCGCAGTAAAACGTGCCTTCATCTGGATCATGGTGAAGACGTGGTGAAGCGCTCGCCATGGGTCATGAGCTTGAGGAAATTGGCAGGACGCCGATAAGAAATTACCAGGCCTCGTGTTCACGCAGCGGCGCCCAGGGTGATGTTTTGTGTAATCGTTCCCTCCCGCCCTCCTTGGGCGCGTGCCTGGACAGTCGACGGGCCAGACGGAGCCGAAGCGAGGCGGAAGCCGTATGAACGTTTTTTTGTGAAACGTTCTTTCGGCTTTCGGCTTGACCTGGACAGTCGACGGCAAACTACTTTGTGAATCGTTCTCCCTACCTTCTTGTTTGAATCGTCATCCCACATTATTGCCAGCAAGAACAGAGTGGAGTGAGTACACGCCTTCGTATTCTCGCAGCTCCCTTGAGCCCTGTCTGCCGCCTCGCGAGTTGCCTTCGCGCGACCGTCTGATCTTGGACGATGACAAGATTCACAGACTGGTCCAGGCCGGCTCACCAGAGAGCAGGAGGTGAAGAGAAGGAGTGCAGAGAGCAGGCGGCGAGGGAAGGAAGGACGAGGAGGCTGAGGAGGAGGAGGAGGAACAAACACGACGAGGAGATGCGAGAAGCAGAGCGGCAGGAATATCAGCGACGTGCAAGCCGATGTCGAGGCCACATCCCAAGCCTTGTCTGCACTCTGCCCGAACCGCCCCGCTCTGAGCTCCTTCCTCCCTCCTGCACGTGTGCTCCGTCCTTGCCTCCCCGCCCTCCTCGCCTCCTCCTCCTCCTCGCCTCCCCATCTGATTCATCAACTCCCTCGATCCATTTTCGCCTCACCTCCTCCTTCGCATCCCCTCCTGTCCCCCTTACCTCCGCATCCATCTTCCTCCCCTTCACTATCCTCGCCCCCTGCCGCAGCACGAGCCTCGCCGCACCGCCATGCCTCCTGCGCAGATCCTCCCTCCTTCTGATTGCGCGACCCCCTCCACGTCGTGGCCGCGGCACGGCCAGCGACCGCCCCGCCTCTTTCCGAGACGCCTGCTGTGCAGCCCCGGCCGCTTGCGCGTCCGCGGCGAAGCTTCTCGCCGCCTGCGCTCCCCCCCCCCCGCGTTCCTCCTCCGCGGCCTCCCTCCTCTTGTCACCGGCGCGCCCCGCCTGCTTTCCGAACGCGTTGGCGACCACCCTCGCTGCTGATCGGACCAGCTGTGGAGCTCCCGTCGCTCCTCCGCAGCCTGCTCTCGCCGTCGCCGTCCTCGTCCTCGCCCGCCTCGCGCGGGCGGGCCCCCCGGTCGCGTCGCCCCCCCATGCCGTGGCGTGACGAGCGAAGCCGTTGTTCGTCCAGGGAGGCCCCTTCTCGTGCGAGGCACCTCCCCTCCCCCGCTGCCCTCGTCCCCTCCCCGCTTTCCCCCACTGCGGTCTCCCTCACATCCTCCTTCTCCTCCACTCCTCTCCGTCCCTCAGCACGTCCCTTCCCCAGAGCTTCCCCTCCCCATGCCTTGTTCCCTCGTCTCGGAGAACGCCAGGTGAACTCACACCGATCACGGCGAGGTCGGCGTCCTCCTACCCTCTGCCCTCCCCCCCGCGCCCCTCCTGCTGCCGACCTGCACATGTTGGCAGAGACAAGTATACCCAAGACCTTCGGGACGAGCTATGCGGGGGCCTCCTTCCGAAGGAGAATGCCCAACCAGACAAACCTCCTGTCGCCCCCCCCCCTCTCTCCCCCCCCCCTGCTGCTGCGCGGTGCCATCGGACGGCGCTCCCCGGGAGCCGCGCGCGCGAGCGCACTTCGGCGGCGGGGCCCGGGCCGCCCCCCCGCGCAGCGTGCGGCCCGCCCCGGCAGCATCGCACTCCGCCGCGGGCGGCGTGTGCGGCCAGGCCCGTCTGGGAGCCTGTGCGCAGAGGAGCCTCCCCTCCTCCTTCCCCGCCCACCCCCCCTCCCTCGCTCCCTCTCGCCTCCCCGGGCTCCTGGCACCCGCTTCTCGGCCTGCCCTCCTTCCTCCTCCCCCCCCCTCCGTCGTTCCCTTCTTCTCCTCTCCCAGCTCGTGGCACCTGCTTCTCCGCCTGCCGCCCCCCCCCTTTCCTGATTGCCCGACCCTCCTCGGCGCTCCTGCCTTGTGACGGTGTGTGTGTGTGTGTGTGTGTGGAGGCACGGGCAGGGCAAGACAAGGGCGCGGGCGCGGCTCCCACAGAGGACTGCACCAAACTCAGGTCCGAATGGTGAGAGAGAGAGAGAGAGAGACTGTCACTGTCAAGGGCCCTGCTGCCGGTGGCCGCTGCAGGCTGTCCATGTTGAGGGCCCTGCTGCCGCCGACGTGCTGGCTTGGGGCGCCTTCTCCCTCCTCCCCACTGTGAGAGAGAGAGAGAGAGACGTACATATATAGATATACAATATCTATATATATATATGTAGAGAGAGAGGGAAGAGAGAACGATGACACAGCAACACGTCGGCGAGGCGTGGGCGTTCTTCGACACGCTGGCTGTCGTGTGCAGCGGGGACGAGGCGCCCACGGGAGCGGGAGCGCTCGGCAAGCCGCGCCCTCGGAGCGCTCGCTCGCCCCCTCCCATTGTCCAGGAGGGGAACACACACACAGACACAATTGATCGTCGATTCCCCGGAAAATATGGGAAAATATGAGAAGGGTGGGGAAGACAAAAACCCTGAAAATACTGGAAAATATAGGCAATCCTGTTATTTGTGTGTGTACTTGTGTGTGTGTGAGTGTGTGTGTCCTGGGGGCCCCTCCCACTGGGCCGCCCGCGCACCAGTCCGGGGCCGCACCCTGGCGCGGTCGCCGTGGCCGCACTCGTCGGCCGCCGCCTCCGTCGGCGTGCCCGGGGGGGACGCGGGGGGGGGGGCGGCCCTTCCCAGGAGGCCGTGGGGCTCCTCAGATGCTCGCGCGCCTCCCGAGCAGTTTTGCAGTCAAAAACCATAATAAGGACGCGCGACTTTGCTCAGGGTACCCCTGCTCTTCCTTGCTCGTCCTTGCTCTTGCGTCTCCGTTCGTCCTTGGTAAGGACGGAGGTGAGTCAGGGCACCCTTGCGTCCTTGGGGTTTTCGCCGTCCGCCGCCCCAAAAATCCCAACTTCGGCAT
>CAUYUJ010017271.1:758404-760904 GCA_963575745.1 Prorocentrum cordatum | reverse complement strand
ACGACACGACGACGACGGCGTCGACCAACGGGAGAGCGTCTTCTACACGCCGACCAGGACGGCGGATTTGTGTCCCTGGGCCCCTTCTGCTCGGGAAACTGTATACCACAATACATTGTACTGTGTGTGTGTGTGTGTTTTGGTCCGACGTGCGTCTCCAACAGAGGCACCCAGCACTCAGGGCTGTAGTATGTCCTGGTGCGTCCCGCAACAAAGAACCATGCCCTTTTCCCCTGGCTGCTCCAACACACCGGAGCTGGCCGTCGTTCGCGAGCGCGTGCGCGGCGCCTCGGAAAAGAGCGGCGGCGCGCGCCGCCGCCGCTCCCGTACGCCCAACGGCCGGGGGGGGGGCCTCCGTCCGCGCCCTCCTCCGCTCCGCCCGCCTCGCCCTGCGCCTCTCAAGGAGGCCCCCAAGAGCGTCCCAAGACAGCCCAAGAGGCCCCCAAGAGGGCCCCCAAACGGCCCAGGAGGGCCCCAAGACGGGCCGAGAGGCCCAAGACAGCCCAAGAAGCCGTATAGTCCTCCGCTCCGCTCGGGCAGTTGTTCAGCCAGTGCCGTGTTGCGTTTTTTGTTGGGTGTGACGGTTCCAGCGCCGTTGCTGTCCAGGTTCCGTCGCCGTTTTTTCTCCAGTCTGGTTCCGGTTCCAGTCCCGGAGCGGTTTTCTGTTGCCGTGTCCCGTCGCCGCACATTTTCGGAAGCGGTGACGACGGCCCTGCCGTTGCCGCGGCCAGCGAAGCGCTGCGCCACCTCAGCTAGGCAACGAGTCCTGAACATGTCAGAAGGAGGTCTTTCGCAGTTTTCGGCTTTTTGGGGCCCTCGCCGAGCCCTGGGAGCGTCAATGAACGCCTCGGCCCTGGGGACATTGTCGGGACTTCAGGGACCGCTTATTGAAACATGTGGACATCGGATGTCTGGGAACGGCCCTCGGGAGAGGAGAAGGGTATCAGTGACGCGCGTATCGTCTTCCAGACCGTGGGCGTTGGCCGTTGGCTGGTTGTATAGGAGCCTCGCACATCTTCAGCCGTTGACACGCTGACGGGGTGTGCGACCCACATGGCATCTATCTATTCTGTTTTGTCTCTCAGATCTCAGGCGACCGCAATCCCCGAGGCCCCCCCCGAACAGGTTGGACGCTGAGAGAGCTCTTCGGACGCACCCCACCCCATAGTGCATTCCCGAGTCGGGCCCGCTTTTCTGTCCAGTCGAAAACTCCACACGGCGTGCGATTGGGGTCGCCATGCCCCAGGTTACTCCTGGTCTTACAGGTTGGTGGCGCGGGGCTGCGTAGGTACATCACCGCGACTCGCGTTGCGCGCGGCGCATTTGGCTTGACAGTAGCACCGCGACTTTCGCGTTTCGTGTCGCTCCCTCTTGCCCTGTTTCGGCGGCGCGCCCAGGGAGGAAGGCGGAGGGGGCGGGCCTTCTGAGAAGCTTACAAATTGTTCTCCGAAGACAGAGACGGCTTCTCAGAAGCACAGGGGGCGTCGGGAAGTCCCGCCGCCTTCTGAGAAGGCCTGCCCCTCGCATCCCCCCCCGTCGTCGTGCACCCGACTGTTGGTTAATCAGCTCAGACACCCTTGTTTGTTTAGCCAGGTCGGTTTGGCTCGCAGTCCGCATGCAAGCGAGCTGCTTCGAGAGGCGAATATTGCGGGTTGATGTGGAGAACGTGGGTAGGAGCAGTAGGGCATTCATGTTTGAAGTGCTTATTGAGTGTCGAGGCACTGTAGCCGCAACGTTGTTACAATGCGCAGTTGCCAGCTATTGTCATGATTGATTCCTCTGGGCGTTTGGGTGAACGGTGTTGACAAGCGCAGTGCAACGTTGAAGCACAACGAATTCCACCCTGAACGTTACGTCGACCAACAGTGACAGTCGAGCCCTCTGCGTTCTGAGTTGTACATGTGAGCCACGCTCGTAATCATCTGCCGAATCCGAGTGTTACCATCTACGGGCCTCCCACTACACTGATACACAACGGGCAGGGCAGGAGATGCTAGATCGTTCTCGCGGTCACTCCGAGGCCAGCGGCAAGCTTGTTTTCCGTTAAGTGCAGACTCCAGCAGCAGTCCATGTTTTGTTAGCCGCACATGTTTTATCAGTCGTGATGCTTAATTTATAGTTTCGGCGGGCATGCAGTTGCTTACGTGCTCCATCGATTGCACATCATATGGGTTGGTGCTAGTTGTTTTCGCTCGCCCTCCTGGAAGTCCTCAGGGACTACTCCAGACTAGGAGTACCTTGAAGGGGCGAGCTCAGGGCCCACCTCGGGACGCCCACAGGCTGGGCGTTGGCGTGCACCATGGATGAAACCGTGGCCGCTGCCACGCCTTTGCAGGGATACGTACGCCGTCCCGGGGGTACGCGTGGGCCTTCCCAAGATCAGGGCCCCTCCCTCATATCGGCGTCACCCCAACACACTCACACTAATTAGTTGTGCGTCGCCCCCCGCTCCAGGGGCGACGCGCGCACCGAGAAATCTTCTAGTATGTGCGTCGTGGCG
>CAUYUJ010017271.1:555904-753404 GCA_963575745.1 Prorocentrum cordatum | reverse complement strand
AGTGACAGCGTCCAGTATCAATGAGCAGCATGTTGGCGCACACGTTGTATCTGGTTGTATCGGTCTTGTGCAATTACACGGTGGTATTTGATTCGAGTTCGAGCATGTCCGAGGTGAAGTTGTTCGGGCTGTGTTCCAGCCGATCGCGGAGGGGACGGGGAACATTTGCTTGCAGCAAGGTTGTGTTCTGATGCGAATTGGTCGGGAAGTGGATGTAGTCTGATGTAGTCGGAAGGACGGGAGGAGGGAGGAGGGGAGAGGAGGGAGGGGAGGAGGGGGATGGGGGGAACAGAGTCAGGTAGGCGTAGGGAGGTAGGTAGGACAGTGGCCTGAAGCCGAGAACCTGGCAGAAGGGAGGTATGGAGGAGGGGGAAGGGACGGGTGGGGCGTGGAGAGAGTTGCTGGGGACGGGATAGGACAGAAGGACAGGGCGAGGGGAGGGGACGGAGCGGATGGGAGGGACGGGGGAGTGGACGAGATGCGGAGGGAAGGGAGCGATACATACATATGACATTTTTATATACAGATATAGAGAGAGAGAGAGAGATGGAGAGACAGAGAGAGAGAGGGTCTGTATCAGAACAGAGGGATGAAGTGAACGATGTGCTGGCCTTGTTGTTTGATTCCGCCGCGTTCAGCTCATGCTCCGCTGCCGATGACGCTGACGACGACGACGTTGGCGACGACGAGGGAGGAAATAGCTGGGCACCCGATGGGGTTGTTGTGAATCTATCGAGCTCGCCTCCGAGCGCAACTCGCCTCGGCCCTGGGGCGCCTGCATTTGAAGGTCGCCCAAGGATTTCCGAGGAGCGGTCCGGTGGAGGAAGAGGTGGATGAGGGTGAGGAGGGGAGAAGGGGGGGACAGAAGGAGGAACATTTAGGAGGAGAGAGGGAGAGAGGGAGGGAGGGAGTGAGGGAGGAGGAACGAGAGGGAGGAGGAACGAGAGGGAGGGGGAGAGAGGAAGGAGAGAGGGCTGCAATGGTTGGAGCTGCCTGTGAGGACTCCCTCAGACTGGCGCTTGACATTGTCGGCTCGGGGCGACCACCTCAGAAGTGCCAGGGACACATACGAGGAGGAGTTTGGGTTTTCGCAGGAGGGGGATGATTGAAGCTCCAGGCAATTCCTCTCCCAAACTGGCGTTAAACACGGGAATTGTCGGCCCAGGTCGGCCGATGTAGAGTGACATCGTATCAAGCGGCCTCGATATAGTCCTGCGTGTCAATGATGCGGCGCTTTTTTTTTTTTTTTCTAAATCTACCTCCCGATCGCCTGCATGTGTTTGCACCAGCGCACCTGTGAGACGTTCTGCACAGTTCCCCCGTCACTGGAGCAATGAGCACCGAGGGGAGAGGGAAGGAGGAGGGAGGGCCAACGAGGGAGGGACGAGACAGAAGGGACGTGGGGAGAGAGGGAGCGGACTGGGCGGGGGGCGGTCGGGCCGGACGAACGGAGGGGGGTATGATGAAGGAAAGGGGGGATCATACGACAGCGGCTGCATGCAGCTGGCCTCGGCCTCGCTGAAAGGGCGCTTTCCTGGACAAGTCGGCCCCCCCCCCCGGCGCCGGGAGGCGCCAGGGCGCCAGCTGTTGTGAGCTGAGTCGCTGACCCCGCTTCTGCCACCAGCCCCGTTTTTTGTCGGGCCCGAGGGTATCTACTAGGCCGTCTGCTGTGAGCTAATCCTGCCCCAGGTGGTGATTATGGGCGTGTTTCCCACCACCACCACCACCACCACCACCACCACCACCACCACCACCACCACAAGTTGGGGGGGTCCTCCTCCTCCTCCTCCTCCTCTTCTTCGTCCACCTCCTTCCCCCCTCCAACTTATGGTGGTGGTGGTGGAAAACAGGCTCATCAGGTGACAGCAATGCGAGAGCAAGTTTAGAGAGCAGCAAGCAAGGAACAGCAGGGCGAAGGGGGGCGACCCCAACCCGAGGGAGGGGAGAGAGAGAAAGAGAGAGAGAGAGAGGGGGAGGGAGTTTGGGAGGGCAGGGAGAGCTTTTTTATGTGCTATTCAACTTCTCCTTCAACCTCCGAGGATGAAAGCGACAAGGCCGCGAGGCGAGCTGCCAGCTGTACTGGGGTGCCATGCACCCCGCTGCTCTGAAAGAGCTGCGCCAGGGCGCAGGCACTGCAAGCAGCTCTACTCACCAAACAGAGCCGAGCCTGCATTCACCAGCACTTCGGTGCTGCTGCCCAGGACACTCTGCCTCGAACGGCCATCTGCCTCACAGAAAAAGATAGCAGGAGGACCCTGGCCAGAGGCAGAGGTCCACAGGCACCAGGGGCGGTGGAGCAACTGGCACGCGACTCGCCGTGTAGGAGGAGGAGGAGGAGGAGGAGGAGGAGGAGGAGGAGGAGGAGGAGGAGGAGGAGGAGGAGGAGGAGGAGGGGGATTTTCCTCGAGGGCCCCAGGGCAGAACATCACCATACGGCCTCAGGCCGATTCTGCTGCATGAGCAGCCTCCTCTCTCTGCTTAATCCTCTCCGCCAGGGCCGACATTCCAGGTGTCGAAATCAAACCCGAGCGAGAGGAAGAGGAGGAGGGCGGGCCAGGGTCAGCTGCCTTGAGCAGGACATACTTGGCCGAGGCACGACATGTGGTGCCATCGATTGCAGCGACAGTGCCCCGATTCCTGTAATGGGGCGGGAGACCTCGGCGGATGCGTGACAACGCACCTCGCCCACTAGGGCCAGGAGGTCCGCACATCCCGCCAAGGAGATAACACCGCTTGCTGGTGACGGCACCGCAGCGGTAACAGAACACCGTTGGGACACACTCGTCATCCTGCTCAAAAGTAGTGCACAGGAGGTGGCCCCGCTCGCTCTCGGCGCCCTGCAGCCTACGGAGGGCCGTGGGGAGACCTTTGCACCCATCCATGGGTCTGGCCTCTCCGATGGCCGTCTTGAAACAATTCGAGCACCTGGCTAGCGAAGGTGTTTCTTCGTCCCCAGGGTCCAGAACGAGCCAGTCGTGCCACACGATGGCACGGAGGGTCCGAGCTTTCACCCTAGAGACCGTGGGGTCCCGTTGAAACTGGAGTTTCGGAAAAAGCGACAAAACTGCACCGAACATGGCCACCAGCTTCCGCAGGAGGGCCACATCCTTGTCTAATTGCTCCAACTCCTCGCCTGGCAACGAGGGGTGCAGAGACAAAGCGTGCTTAGCCAGACTGTCCGCATCCTGGTTCCCAAGAGCGATTTTTCGTTCCTGGGCGGGAAGCGCGGCTATCACCTCGTCTGACTTGTGTGCTGGCGTGTGAGCGAAAGAAGCAATGCAGCGCTGGCCTGTCTCCTGGAGGGCACGCCGCCGAAGTCCAGCGAAAACATGGCCTGGGTCCAACTGTCCGGACGGCTGCGCACTAACCAGGTGCACAGCTCCCAAACAGTCCGAGTGGGCCTCACTAAGGCCTGTAGCCACACAGGCGAGGGTGGCAGCCCCGAGGTGTTCTCCCGACTGGGCCGTCTGGGGAAGGCCAGGCCAAACCGTTCCAATAAGTCGAACGCGAACCTCACACGGGGTCCCACTCGACATGTCGAAGGAAACGGCAGCATATGTGGCACGATTCAGCTCGCGAAAAGCAAGCTGGGTAGCCGAGCCGTCAACAACGATGCGGGTGTTGACAGTTCGCTCACAAAACTCTTCGACCGATAGTGGCTCGCCTGACGGCCCTTGGAGAAGGGTGTCAAGCTCGAGGCAAGGGGGAGGCGCCTCAGGCTGAGCCACCACAAGTCGAGACCAAAAAAGCAGTCTTTCAGGAGAGCAGGTACGGGCCGCTAGTATCTCCTCATCTGAGAGATGCTCGCGACGTGCAGCTTCAACGGTCGGATCCGAGCAAACAAACTGCCTGTGGACTATGGAATCGGGCTCCCCACAAAGCGGACACAAACCATCCGAAACGTACCCCGAGGATTTCAGCCGATCCGCAGTCCAACAGGCCCCAGAGAAACACGAAGAACGCCAATACTTCTGACGACCATCGAGCTTCTTTGAGCGCAGCATTCGTCTCAATGGGTCGGGTGAGACGCGGGAATAAGTGAAACTCGGTGTTGCCTGGGCCATCCTACGCTCATGCATCCGCTTGACTCCCTCCTCAAGCAACTTATTGAGGAGGGCAGGCGAGGTGTATAGCAGGTCAATGACATAACCTCGCTCATCGTGCCACACTGAGAAACCTGCCGCCTTCCAGCCGATCCTGTGCAGACATAAGAGCATCCTATGGATGGGGCCTTTCGATTGTTTCCATCCCGTGGGTTCCAGATCAAGCTCCTGGCCCTCGACAACATCTCTCCAAATCTGTATGTGCTGCCGAAAGGAGAAAGGGGCTGTGGAGGGTGTGGTTATCGATCTCCATAGACTGGTTGCCCACTCGTGGGCTGGCGCCACCGACTGTTTCCAAGCAGGGCCGCCGTGCAAAACCAACTTGGCCGTCAAAGAGGCCCCCCGATGTGCTGGGCTTCTGCCTGCTAACAATGCTCGCTGCAAGGATTGAAGCTCAGCGTTTGACATGCCTAGCACCACTGCGCCATATCCAGCAGCAGGGCGCACTCCAGCGATGTAGATCTTCTGCATTCTCGATTTATTCCGAGGAAGTCTTCGACGATAGTGAGAAATCAGCTTGTGTCTTTTTCTCATCATCCTGAAACGTTCCTTCCTCTTACTCATACCTCCTTTGCAGGATCTCCGTTGACCTGGGGACGGGTCCGTGCCCAACGAGACGACCGCGCTGGTCGCGGCCGAAGGACAGACAGCTCGGAGCCGACGGCACAGACGGTATGCGAGTCGCTGAGACGAGGCGAAGGTGATGGCCTTGTCCTCAGCCAGGCGGACGTTAAGCTTGTGATCGAAGACATTCTTGAGGTCAATCCCTGCACGTACTAAGTTGGCAACAATCGTGTCTTCGTCGCCGTAGGCCGCCACCGTGTCGTCGTCGACGTATGATCCAAGGGAGACCCCAGGGTGCCTCTGAGACCACAGGTCAAACTCAAACATCGCGTAAACCTTGACAAACACGTCATTGAAGATATCCCCAGCAGGAAGCCCAGACTCCGCAAAAAGAACCAAAGGTGAGTGATTTGCCCCCCCCAGTCTCAGAATCCTTGGAGATCTCCAGAGGTTATAAAGAGTCTTGACGAGCACCATGGGGATCCTCCAGAACATGGCCCATATCACGGAGCCAAACCAGGATAAAGGACTCGTAGTACTTCATACCGTCCCATATGAAGCCTGCAGTAGCCTTGCCACTCGAAGAAGCCTGCTCCGAGAGGACACTCTGGTTCCAGATGGCCGCCTCCGAGTTTTGCCCCGACCCGAAGGACCAGTAGGGCCGATGGGCCCGCTCCAGGAATTCGTCGCACTGGCACCGTCGTAGGCGTTCCCAGACACGAACGGGGGACCCCAGAAGCAGTATGGGCCGTAGACCTCCTTTCGGCTTCTCCAGGAGAGGCATCAGCATCCACAGCAGCTGCGCTGGGAACAAACCTAGGCGCTCGATCGCCTCGCAGAGCATCGCAAGGACCTCCAGCCCAAGGTCACTCAAGCAGGCAAAGTGCCTGGGGTGGTAGCCGTCCAGCGACTGCGAGGTGTGGCGGCTAAAAGAGCGCGATGCTGCTCGTATCTCCGACGGGCTCGCGCGAGGGAAACAATCTCGATTCGGTATCCAGGCCGACGGGGGAGCGGTCTTGGCATTCCAGAACTCGCCTAGCTTGGTGGTCTCGGAGGCCAGGAGGCTCTGAGGGTCTGCGGTGAAGATCCCTGGGGAGCGCTCGACAATCGTGGGCTGCCACTTCTTCTGGACCTTCGTGAACCTATGCATGGGCCTCGCGGAGCCCGCCAACGACTTAGCTTGCCAAGAGTCCCAGGATTCACGTGACGCCTTCTCGCCATCGTTGATGGCCTCATCATAGTCAGCCTGGATATCTTCCAAAAACTGGTTGGCTCGATCGCGCCACGACTGCTCCGCAGGACGGTCTGCACTCCACGCTAGTGCTATCTCGCGCATGGTGCGCAAGGTGGCATCCAGCCGTGGGCTCAAACCCTCACCTGGGCAGGAGTGTTGCAATACAACCTGTAGGTGCTGGCAGGCATGCAGGTCGCAATCCTCGGCGGCGACCGAGTTAAACAGCTCAGTGAACGTCTGGAAAACCCATTTCCAACCTGCGATGACCTGGAGCGCATCATCTCGGTTCTTCGGGCGATAAAACACAGAAACCCAAGAGGCCTTGATCGTTCTACTCCTCTCTCCAAGCTCCTTCGCCTCCGTGCCTAACACTCGATGCAGCTCCAGTTCGGCGCAGTCAACAAAGTGGCCCCAGGCATTCGATAGAACGGCCCAGGCCTCTGTCGCAGAAGAGTGCATACTGGTGGCAATCGCGTGTGCCGCGTGCATCAGCGCTCCGCTCCACTCCACCGGCGACGGTGACGGTCCGAAGGGCGGATCGACAGGCAGGCGCTGGTGAGTGCGATAGACAAGTTGCTTCAAAAGTAGCGAATCCCCTCGGAACTCGGCTCGAGCAGGGCGATGTGGTTTTATTTCCCAAGACGTATCAGCCGAGACTCGAGAAACCAGGCGAGCGATCCCAGGGCCCATCACGAAATAGTCGATCACGCTGTTCGACGTCGAAGACCGACAAGTAAAAGCCGAGGGTGAGAGTATAATCATACCAAGTTTGCGGGGAAATCCAGAAGCTTCCAGAACCTCAGGGCTTAGATTCCAATCGCCGCACAAAATCGTGTGCGTCGGGTCCGTGATCGACTGACCTATCGACTTCAGCATCCCCAGGTTGGCCTCGCTGAGGCCCTCAGCAGATCTCATGTAGACCGAATATAGTGACAAAACTGGCCACCCAGGGAACTCAATCAAAACCTTGACGACGCGGTGGGCACATATGCACCCATTACCATCAGCAGGCCAACGAAGTCCCACTGCAAGGCGAGCAAAAACCGCAACTCCAGACGACAGCTTCCCAGACTCAACATTGACACGAGCAGGAAGAATGAGAGAGTGCCAGCCCAGCGAACGGGCTGTGGTGGTGGCCTGACCGACGAAATCCTCACTGATGCCAACCTCTTGGGCGCACAGTACAATGGCGTCCGTCTCAACCAGACGTCGGCGCAGCGTGCGCCAGCAGGAGCCGTTGAAGGTCTCCAAAAAATACTTGCCATTATCACTATCTTGCTGAGGTCTAGCTGGCGCCCCCTTCAGCGGGGGAGCTGGAACTCCTGTGGCAGACAGTGGAACCCCCGAGAGCAAAGGTACTGCTAAGCCCAGCATAGTGTCACCCACACTTCTGCTTCTTAGCTTTAACCCCCATCTCTCGAAGAAGATTAGTGAACACTTCAGCGTGATCGTCATCCTCTTTCCGAGCAGCCGAAAGAAGTTGTTGTTTTCTTTCCCCAGCAAGGTCCTCCAAATCCATGTCTTCTGGAACGGGTATCTCCTGATGAGGGACCTCCGATCCAGCAACAGGAGGGGAGGGTGGAGCAGCAGCAGCAGATGATGCAGCCCCTGTAGCCTCCTGCTGAGCCTTGAACTGGGACAGCAGCAGCTCCTGGAACTTAACGAAGATCGGCGAGGCGACCATCTGCTGCACCTCGGCTGGGGCCGCAGCGAGGACCTCAGGGGAGAGCTCGAGCTTGGGCGCTGTGTGCGGATCCTGCGACGGCGCCACCTCCTGCACCATGCTGCGCAGCTCCACCTGGTACGCGGCGATCTCGACCTGCACCGCCCTGATCTTCTCGCGTTGCTGTCGCAGAAGCTCCTGGGCCTCCTTGACAGACTTCTCCTGCACGACCATCTCATCCTGCATCTTTGCCAACTTCTGCTGTGACCGCGCCAGCTTGTGACCGAGAGTGTTGTGCCTGGTGACGGCAGGCTTGCGCTCCGAGATCGACTTGCGCAAAGCCTGCAGCTCGGTCTCCATCTGAAACTGCATCGGCATGCTGCCGAGGGACGAGCACTTCTTGAGCGCGCCGAGGGCCTCCTCAAGGGCGTCCGCCTTGGAGCGCAGGCCTGCGAGCTCGGTGTCACCGTCAGCGGCGTCGTCGCCAGCGCCGTCGGCCGCAGGGGGCTTACGACTGCCAGTCTCTCCGCCTGCTGCGCCACGGGTGCCTCCACCACCGTGTACAGTGAGGGCAGCCACCTGCTTGGTGAGGGCCTCCAGCTGCTTCTCCATCTTTGACTGGGAAGGAGGCGGTCCACCAGCCCATGCACCACGAGGCCGAGCACCACCATCCCGAGGGGCAGGCACGGGCCCCTGCGCCTTGGCCTTGGCTGCCACCTTGGCGCGCTGCACGATCGACTGGGGCGCAGGCTTGCCGCAGACGCAGCGGATGCGGGACGCCCAGTTCTGGTTGCGCCCGCAGTCTGGGCATCCCCATGTCGGGAAGCGCGGACCCGCGAGCACATCGTCGACATCGCGTCCCATGGGCGGGCGCCCCTCCGAGACGCAAGGGGTGCTCCCACAGGAGCTCACAGAAAGCGTGAGGGTTGAGATCCCTCGAACTGAAAGAAAACGAGCCACAATGACCCGCGAGAGCGACTGCCGCTCTGAAGACTGCTCTCGCAAGCCCAGAAATCTCTGGGCCAGAACGGCTGGAGGAGGAGGAGGAGGAGGAGAGGGAGGAGGAGGAGGAGGAGGAGGAGGAGGAGGAGGAGGAGGAGGAGGAGAGGAGGAGAGGAGGAGGGGGAGGGACAAGGCGACGGAGGAGGGGAAGGGGGAGGGGAAGGGGGAGGGGGACGAGGAGGAGGAAGAGGAGGAAGAAGAGGAAGAGGAGGAGGAGGAGGAGGAGGAGGAGGAGGAGGAGGAGGAGGAGGAGGAGGAGGAGGAGGAGGAGAGGACGCGGAAGAGGAGGAGGATGAGGAGCGCGCGGATGTCTTAGATTGGCGCTGGACCCCCACCCTGTTTCGCAGAATGCGCCTGGGGCGGCGCCAGAGGTGCCGATAGGGGGGCCCGGCGCTGATTCAAGCGTAGCTCCGAACGTTTATGTCTATGCCGTCGTCTGTTCCTCTATGGAAGAGGAGGAGGAGGAGGAGGAGGAGGAGGAGGAGGAGGAGGAGGAGGAGGAGGAGGAGGAGGAGGAGGAGGAGGGAAAAGGGGGGGGGCTAGGCCCAAGAGCTGGCGACGAGGAGAGCCGAGCCGCCCCTAGGGGGAGCGGGGAGGAGCCAGGGGCGGGCGGCGGCGCAGCTTCCTCGGTGGCCACAGCCACGATGGAGGGATCGGGGTGGGGGGATCGGGATGGGGATGAGGGGCAGGGGCAGAGGTACAGCGGAGGCCAGTCCACAAGAGGCTTTCCACGAAGACCCCAGGAGGCCATTGATTTCTGGTGTGGGAACGTCACGCTTTCCATAGCAGAACCATCGAAATCCAAGAAACCCAGGGCACCCTGGAGGCAAGCAGGGTGTTTCTTGGCATGGGTCCACTGTATGGATATGGGGCTAGGGATATAGGGATACGGGTATAGCGATATGCATCTGGGACAGGGATCAAGGTGGGGACGGGGAGAGGCTCAGGGATAGGGATACAGGAACAAAGGTATAGGGATTGGGAGGGCGGGGTAGGGATAGGGACAGGGAGAAAGATAGGAATAGGGATAAGGATGCACTCTCGAGGAGACGAAAACATGGATCCAGCTTTTTCTTTCTCGTCGTCGTGGTTGCCGATGCTTTTGGTCCGTTCCTGCAGGTCCTCGCCACCGCGCCTGGACGCCAGGCCCGGGACATGGGCCAGGATGGACCCCTCGGGAGGGCCCGCGGACCGGCTCTGCATCGCCAGGGGGCAGAGCCAGAGGGGCAGCAGAGGCCTCCGCCTCCTCGCAGCACCGGGCAGGCGCAAAATCGGGGGCACCGGTAGGGGGGGACAGGCATTACAGTGGGCCCAGATCAGTAGGTCAGCCCTGCCAAATCAAGGGTATTCTTGTGTCCTATGCATCGCGCGTCGTGTCCTCTGCAGTCCTGGGAAGAGGCCATGTTGGAGGCCATGCTGCAGGCACCCTTGTTGGAGGCCACGTTGCCGTCGGGAGAGTCTTGTGTCCTGTCGCGTGTCCTGTGCAATCAATTCTGCCTGTAGGGGGGGACGCATCGACCCCCAATGGCCCATCGATCGCCGATAGGGGCCCGATAGCCCTGACCTGCCTAGGAAGGTGCGGACTCACTAGCAGAGGCCTATCGCTGATCTGTCGGCGATGTGTCGCCGATTCCAGGTCGTTGTATCCCCCCCCTATGCCAGTCCACCCTTGTCGTTGCCCCTCGCAAACATGGAGGCGCGTGGATTAGTGAGCGTTCTTTCATTCATCGTTTAGCCGATCGGCGCGGGCCCTCGCCCCCCCCTCCCCCCCCCCCAGATGGAGTAGATCTTGGCTGTTTTTGGCGCCTGTTTCGAGCAGGTGGGGTCCCTCCCCCATGGGACGCACGGTCCCAAACAGCCGCACTAAGCAGAGGTCCAGAGCCAGACCCGCCCCCTCCCCCCTTCCGCCCAATGTCGAAACGCCGACTAAGAAATCGCGCACCGAGCGACGGGTCTCTTGCCTATGCGAGGCCGACACGCTGCGTCGCCAGGCCGAGCGGCACTGCCCTCCTGCCTCGGGGGTGCTGTCCTCGATCCGTGGGCCTGGCGCCCACGCGAGCTATCCACGGACCCCCGATTCATCTCACTTGGCATCGCTCGGACGTGTGCATTTTTCCTTCGGCGAGGACCATCGAGGAGCATCCTTGACCATTTGGCGAAAAAGCCACGCACGAAACCGAAACAAACACAGGGAATGGACGTCCGAGCGATGGCGAGCTCAGCGTGTGCCCCAGCTTGACAGACGGCAGCGCACGGCTCGCTTCTCGCAGCCCGCAGGCGGCAGGAGGCTCTGCAGCCTCGGGCCGGGCGGGTTCCAGGGCCCTCGTCGGCCCGATCGATCCGGCTCGCTGTCGGCTCCGGCCGGCGCGGTGCGATCCGATGTCGTGGTGTGAGTTATTCTGGTGAGCCGACGCGTCCCTGTGCCTGCGGGGGCGCTGCTGTGCATCCTGGCGGAGAGCCGATCCGGTTCGACTTCGACCCCGGGCCGGTGCAGCCCGATCCGAGGCACACTCCGACTCGACCCGATTTCCCGATCCGGTGCTGGCCGATCCTGCATCAGCATGAGCGGCTGGAGTTTCGCGCGGATCTCTCGGGTCGGCGCTGGAGGCGCCGTCGGGGGGGGGGGGGTCGGGCGCCAGGCCCACGATGGCGCGTGGGCCCTTGGGGGAAGTCTGGGTGTGTGTCGCTCCTCATCCGCTCGCCATCTCCTCCGCGGCCGCTCGTAAGTTTCTTTTTTCTCTTGCAGGTGCACAGCCAGCCCTTCCGAGACCCTCGCCACACAGCGCTTTTCGTGCCTTCGCGTCACCGCTGACCACGCACATCGGTGGACCCGAAACGGTGCGGTGACGTGTTCGATCATGGACCCCTTACTGAACGCAGCCGTCCAGCTTTCGCGCAGAGGACCGCCAGATACCGCCAAAGACTGCCAGAAACCGCCGAAGACTGCCAGAAACCGCCGAAGACGGTCCGAAGACCGCCGAAGACCGTCCGAAGACCGCCGGAGACGGCCCAGGATCGGTAGGCATCAAAGGATCCACTGTCGACAACGCAAGGGACTCGGGATGGCCGAACGGTTTTGGGACTTGGGTCGGTCTACGAGGATGTCTCGGACAACGGGCATTCAAGGTCCCAAACGGTGAGGTAACGGACCGTGCGAGGGGGAGGCTTCTTTCTGACCGCTCGGTGGCGCATTCGGCCAGCGCAAGCGTCTAGTCCTCCCAGATGGTGTCGGAGTAGATGGGGTCGGAGCTTGGCGCCGCATCGCCGATACATCGGCGATTCGGCTCGCTGTGGAGCCTGATGGATCTCCACTCCGGCGTCGCTGATGCACCGCCGACATCGCCGATGCATCGTCGACGCATCGGGAATGCATCGGCGATGCGGCGTGATCCTCCGACCCCAGCCGGGAGGCCTCTAATCAAAAGCCAGGCGAAGGTTGGCATCCCCGTGGCTGCTAAAACGGAGCTATGGGAAACTGTTTCTTTCTTCCGGGAAGCAGCCCGCTTATTATTTAGCGATTATTTAGCGCGCTGAGTCTTATTCCAGGATTTTTTGTTTCTTCCACGGATTTGCCAGCCCTCGCCCAGCTTCTGACCCATCTATTCGGACCCGGGTCGGACCCCATCCGGGAGGCCTCTGAAGCGTGCCCTCGTCGAGCAGCGCGCCTCAGGCTCGATGGCCGACTGCCCGGCACGGTGCCGGCTCCGCCCCTGGCTCCGCGCCCCGCTCTTCGGCCGACCGCCGAGGTTCAACGCCAGTGGTCTGACGCTGGAGGACCCGGGCCGCGCGGGAGGAGGGCAGCGATCGACGGACCTCCTCCTCGCTCCTCCTCCTCCTCCTCCTCCTCCTCCTCCTCGCTCCTCCTCCTCCTGCCCAGGGCAACCGACGGGCCGAGGCCTCTCTATGGCCAGGACCTGGTGGCCCCCCGACCCCTGCTCGCCCCCCGCCCCCTGCTCCCGGACCCCACCGAGCCATGACAAAAATCACGACGGAAGGTCTTTCACCATTCTCGGCCCCTGGGGGCCCCGCCTGGGCCTCGGGACCGTCGAACAACGACTCAGGAGGAGGTGCCGCTCCTGGCACAGATGGGTCGAGACCTCTGGGGGTCGACGTTGTGGACAGAAACATGACGTTGGGGATTTGGGCATCGACTGCGCGTACACGAGTGACCCTTCGCCGGGGTGTGTTTGTTCGGGGCGGGCCCACCGGGGTCCCCGCATCGCTGAGCGCGATGCCACAGCCGCGGCCTGCGCGCCCTGCTTGGCGCCGCATCGCCCCCCTCCCCCCCCGAGAGCCGCGCACCGAAGGCCGTTCTTGCCGAGGGGCGCTCTTCCGTGTAGACGGGTGACTTCGCGAGAGGTCGATCGGCACGTTCGCGTGGGCCCGATTCGCTGCTCTTTCGGTTGCTCAGTTGATGCCTCCCGGTTCTAACTCGCTATCGTTTGTCAAGGGCATAAAAAACGACCCTACTCTGGTTTACGAGGCGCTGTGCGCTGAAACTCCTGTGGGCTGACAGGGTAAACCCTGCGTGATGTGCCGCGTCTTGGCGGCTCTAGGCTTTGGGGGTTCCCAGGAGGTTTACAGACCACGCACTTGTGACCCGGGTCAGGGCCGTTGTCTCATCCCTCAAGCTTGTTCCAGCTTTGCAGCACAGCAGCAGGACCCGGGTCTCGTGGCCTGTGGTCCTCTTGTTGCCTGCCCGCCCTCGCTCATCCTCTGCCTGCCCTCGCAATCCATCGTCCTCTTGACCTCGAGGCCTCGAGGTCGAGCGAGGAAGAGGAGCGAGGAGGAGGAGCGGGGAGGAGGAGCGAGGAGCGTTCACTCGCCTCCCTGCCTGCTCGCGACCTTCCCGCCCCGTTCCGGGCGATGTGACAAATTCGCGGCGGCCAATCTCGGGCTCCGGAGGCCGTTTCCCCGCCCCAGGACCGCCGCGCAGACCGCTCAACCTGCAAACCGAGCCCCGGGGAGGTGGTCGGAACCCTGGGGCCCTGCAACTTCGGAGGGGAGGGGGCCCTCCTCCCCCCCGCCTCCTCACTCCCGAGGAACATCTGCACGAACATATAGAGTTAAGTCGGGCGTGTCCCTCTACAGGAGGAATGTTCAAACATAATAGTCAAGAGATAATCCGGGGACGATGGTTCGAGTACTTTTAATAGTTGTGATTGAATAGTTTCTGACTGTTGTTACTTTGTATGACAACATCCGCCTGTAGGGGGACATGCCCGACCTAAACTTCGAGACTGCTTTTGGGTCCGGCGATCACCCGGGTCATCGGGCCCGCCCGCCTCCCCTCCCCCTCCGCGCAACCTGACCTTGTCGGCAGCGCAGGCTGCAATCCACGCGGGCCTCCGACAGTTTAGGACTTTGCAGTGTGGTTGCGCCTCTCTGCTCGGATATTGCCAGGGTCCCAGGTAGGGGGAGCCGCTTAGCAGAGGAGGAGCAAGTACCCATAGCGCTGCCTTTCTCTCGTTTTCTTCCCATTTTTGTGGGCCTCCTGGGAGGTCCTCGTCGCCACCGCTGGATTCGCCTCAAAATTCTTGTCAGAACGCACCCGTGGAGTAGCGGTATCGGTACCTTTGGGTTCACCCAGGTTCGTGATTGGGCCCCGAAGCCCAATACATGAGCAGAATCATTAAGCCAGGTTTGCCACAGCGGGTGTTTCTTCGGGTGACGGCAGTTTCAGTCTGTGGAGTAGGGCGTGGAGGGTTGTCCTTCTTAATCAAGGTCCCAGGTTTGCCACAGCGGGTGTTTCTTCGGGTGACGGCAGTTTCAGTCTGTGGAGTAGGGCGTGGAGGGTTGTTCTTCTTAATCAAGGTCCCGCTAAACCCACTCCCGCCAACGCACGATCTATCCCCGAAGAATAAGCACCGGCATAAACAGAAGGGTTCTGAGTTCCGCGCGGATTTCTTGGATCGGCGCTGGGCCCGCCTGGCGACGCCTCCGGCGCCGCCCCTGGTGCGCTCCGGGTGCCAGGGAGAGGGGGTTCAGCGCCGATCCAAGGAATGTGCGCGGACCTCCGAGAGCTTATGATGATGCCGTTTCTCGTTCCTCTAATCATGCAGTTTTGTTGTGCTCCTCCATGCATCTCCGCCGATTCCCTTAGCTGTCCCCGTCCCCACCTGTACCTCGGTGTCAGCGCGCCAGTCTGAGACGCTGTCTCCCTCCAGACTCGTGGTGGTCTCAACGCTGACATTTCTCAAACAAAAACATATGATGTATATTTACTTTTATATTTACATACATATATATAAATATAGATACAGAACATGTTCGCACACGCCGCTCCCCCTGGAAGTGGGTCCCCCTTGTGCTCCAGGGGATGTAGTGCCCTGCGTTAATGGTCACCGTTTTCTGTCATTCGGTCTTACTCCCCGGCTGCTGCTGGCTCGGATCCAGCTTCCTGCTGGCATGCCCCGTCTCGGTTCCGTGTTCCGTGTCCTGGCTGTTGCCACCTCTTTGTTGTTATCTTGTTCCCAGCTTGATTCCATTGTCCTTCTTAATTTTGTTCGGTCGTCCGTCTCTGGCAGAAGGGAGGAAAAGCAGAAGGAGCAGAAAGTTCTGATCTGGTCTGGGCTCGCTTCTTCGCCAGAGGACACGCTCGGCCACATGAAGGACGAGGCCACGCTGCTCCTCTTGCACGCAGCATTGGTGCCATCTTCGGCGTTCCGAGACCCAGCGCGCGCAGCCGGTCAGCGCGGTTTTGCCTTGTTGTTTCATCCGAAGATATCTTGGCATACGTACGCAGAAGTTTTCGCAGGTCCGCGGGGAATTATTGGATCTGCGGTGGGCCCCCCTGGCGGTGCCTCTGGAGCTTCCCCTGGTCCGCGCGCCAGGGAGGGTGGTCCATTGCGGATCCAGGAGATGCGCGCGGATCTCCGCAAGTTCATGTTGATGCAGTTTTTTGTTGTTACATTCCTTCCCCACTCCCCTCCTGCGAGAAAAGTGGGTGCCATGCGAGGGTCCACGTAGGACATTTGCCCTCCCGCCTCTGCTGCTGATTCCGACTGTACTCAACTTTGCTCGGTCGCGGTGTTCGGGAGTCAAACAAAACAAGTTTTGCCATTTTCCCTCCCCCCTTCTCAAGTAGCGGGCGTGTAGGCGCACTTTTTGTTTTCCAGCCGGTGTTGCACCTCAGGCTGGCTTGTGCCAGGATTGATTCGTCCACAGTGGAGAAGGCTTGCCTCTCAGACAATCTTCACCATCCCCGTGTGCTCCCGCGTCGCATGTTCTCTTGAATTCGGTCTTTACACACATCCACACATGTACTTCTGTGTATTTGCAGGTGTGTAGGATACGCTTGTGTGTGTGTGTTTGTGTGTGTGTGTGTGTGGGCGCATGTTAGGTTCGGGGAGCGCCCACATCAGGTCGTGCTGTGCAATCGGGGCCTGTCGACGTGTTGTTTCTTGCACCAGCACGTCCGCGGAGGAAGCGGTGCGTGTGCGTTCGGTCGCGCGCGCGTGTGCTCGTACCTGCTGCGAACGGCTCCTGCTGCTGCTGATCTCTCTGTCACGGGCCGCTGCGACTGGGCTGCTGATGCGAGTGCGCGTCCGTGAGCGCATCCTCTGCTATCGGGCGCCACTGGCCCACGCCCGCTGCTCTTGAGCTGCCTGCTGCTTCGCCCACTCGAACTCGCTGGGGGCCCAGAGGCCGCCGCCGTTTTCGCGGTCAAGTGCTTCTTGGCCAACTTGCAGGCGCGGCGCGGGGCAGGGCGGAGGACGACAGGGGGAGAAGCAAGCCCCTCCGTCCCGCCGCTTCACCCGGACCGGCCTGGAACTCTTTCCACGTCGGAGGTCTCGCGTCTGGACGCCCGAGATGGGTACGGAAAGAACGGGTATGATGCCCAACAGCAGTTCCTGTTCAGTTAGAACAGGACGCCGCCGCGGCCTGTTTCCATTTGAGATAGAAGGCCGCCCGCCCAACAGCGGCCGCTGTTGGTTTGGGACAACATTTGTTGTTGGGCATTGTACCCATTTTTGTCCGTACCCAATTTCGGGCGTCCAAATCGGGAAAGACTCCAGCGTGCGCTCATTTCTTGTGCAACGAGATTCGTTGTCCAAGCCTTTCCGATGTGGCCGAGCGCTGGAGGAAGGTGGGAGGAAGGGAGAACAGGAGGGGGAGCGGAGCAAGATGACGGGGTTGATTCTCCCTCCTGCCCTGTGGCCTGGGGACCGGAGTCCATCACGCTCATCTCAGGAGGAGCTGCGGCCGCGCCATGGGGGCAAGGCTATTGGCCTCGTGCATCTATCTTCTTCCTTCATTCCCTTCTCCCTCCTTGCCTCCCTGCCTTGTCCCTCCTTCCTTCCCCAGCATCCCTCCTGCCCCCTTCCTTTCTGCTCCCTTCCCTATCCTCCACCCCTCCATCATGGCACGCTCGTTCCTTTTTCGGTTAGACCCGGTGCAGGGGTTTCTGGTAAGCTGTGTCCATTCTTCCGATGTCCAGTACATTCGTCCGATATCCAGCTGTAAGTTGTCCAGTTGCGTTTTTCTCACGACAGACCAGTCACGTGTTGTACAGCAGTCGAAACACTGAAGCAATAATCACTTTGGGTTCACGCGGGGCACTGATTTTCGGCAGTTCTTTCTGGTCCAGGTCGGGGAACCGATCCGTTGCCGATGCTCGTTGTGGCCTGGAAAGCCCCTCGTTGCTTGTTGGTTGCCCTGCATGGTAGCGCGATACCTCTAAGTGATTTCTTGCCAGTTGAGTGTGGTAGATCGCGCGCGTTTCCCATCTCAGCGTAATTCATGGCAGAGACACAGGAATGCCCCTTTTGCTCCATTGGTGGACAAATCCGAGGGTCAATCAAGCACGATAAGCAACACACGCATGTTCAAGCAGTGGTTGGTGAACAAGCGGTATTCGATTAAACGAAAACAGGATGGACAACACCCTCGAGGGAGCTTCTCACCCATGCCTTGTGTACCACCATCGTTTACTTCATCGGGTCTCTTCTTGTCCAATCGCCTCATTCCTGGCAGTACGATCGATCCGATTCGATCGGCCCTGGCTGGCCCGATTTGATTCGATCTTAACATTCCGACGATCCGATGCGGCTTGATGCTCGATGTCGGTGTCGGCGTTGCTGTGCATACTGGCGCGCCCGATCCGATTCGGTCTCGGCTCCGTGCCGACGCGGCCCGATCGGGAGCACGTTTCGATTCGACCCGATTTCACGACTCGATGCCGACTGGTCCTGCCCGCGTCTCCTTCCTCAGCCTGGTGCTCTCGAGCTCCCCGCGACCATCGCTCTGTCGAGCGGCTCCAAGAGCTGGCCAGATGCAGCTCAGCCAGCGAGCGGCCCCCCCTCCTCTCCGTTCCCTTACATCGGGAATGTCCCTTACAGGTGGAAAATTCAAGAATAGTAAAACATGGTCTGGGGACGATCTTTTACTATTTTTGGCAATGTTTGAGCATTTTTGGACTTTGTCTATTTATCGTACAAAGTCCGCCTTGGGGGACATGCCAGACCTAACCGTTCCCCATCTGTCCTACAGACGCTGGCCTCAGCGGTGTCGTAAGTACCTTGGCTCCAGGTCAAGCCCTTCACCTGCTCTAGGCCCGCCGCATGAAAAGATCCAGATCACGCCTCGTGGTCACGCCAAGGAAGCGCAGATATGGATCAAGACGCGTGGATTGGCGACGGGTCCTGCTTCCATGCGACATTGGTGCGAGCCCACGCCAAGTTGGGCGTCACTGGCCTTGCTTTCGGGGGGTACTTTCACCGATCCGTGGATCTTGCGCCCACGCACCATATCTATGGATCCGTAAACCATGTTAGCGCGTGCCTGAGGGGGAGGGAGACGAGTAGTGAAGATGTCATCGTTAAGCGGCGGCGAGCCCGGGGGGAAGTGAGAAGGAGCAGGCCTTCTCAGAATGCTCGGAAGTCCCACAGCCTTCCGAGAAGTTTTCTAAGCCTTCCCCGACGGCACGGAACATTTCTCGGAAGGCCGGAGGGTTTCTGAGAGGTCCCGTCGCATTCCGAGAAGGCCTTCTACTCTTTCTTCCGAGAAGAAGAATATGACGAAGACGTTTTCTTTTTCTTCTTCTTCTTCTCAGTTCCCCCCTCGCTCGCCGCCGAGTTTAGAGAGGGGGGGAGGAGGACGGCGTGGCGGCTGCCGCCGTCGCCTCCCGCCGCCGCCTTCGCCGCCGGCGTCGCCGTTGCAGCCGGTGTTGCGTGCGAGGGGCTGTTTTGGCGCAGCGGCGGCCTTGCCGCCCGGCCCAGCTGCTTTTTGGGCCGGGCGTCGCCTGTTTCTGTTCCTCCCCCTTTTCCTCCTCCTCCTCCTCCTCAGCCGTTTCGGCCCAAGTTTTTGGGCCTGCAACGGCCGTCTTCGAAGCGGTAATCGCAGTTGCGGGTCACTGTGGCTCGGTAGCGTTCACATTCAGTTTACGGGATCTCAACCCGCTGTTGTCGACAGCTCCTGGGGGAACATTCATGGTGGATCCAGATGTCCTACCACGCCCGAAGCAGCCGAAGTGGGGATGTCACTCGTGTGGTCGCAACGCCAACTTTGCGAGCCGCATCAAATGATTCTGTGGCCAGAACGCGCCGGATAGCATCGTCGACTGGGCCAAAAAGCGAGTGGAGGAGCACCAGAAGACGATCTCCAGTGGCAGCGGTGGCCTACACCGCCGTCCGCGTGATGCTTGGGCTCGTGGTCCTCATTCCAATGATGTGGGGCTCGCCAAGCAGTTTCTTGTCCTGCAGAAACATATGGAGACCTCCACCAAGCAGTTCGGAGCGGGCGGCGGTTGCCAGTGTCAGCGGCCTGATGCCATGCACCCCGCCGCAGGTGGTGATGGTCGTCGAGGAGGCGACGCAGCAAACGATGATGCAGGCTGGCAGCTGCTGGTGCGCATCATGTCGCTGGAGTCCACGTACAGTTCAGTTCGTAATGATGAAGCTTTCCCGTCCGCCGTCAAAGAGTCCCTTGAGAAGGAGCTCGAGGATGCCAGGGCGGAGCTCAACAGCCAGAGGCCGTCGCTGTCTCGTCGCGCGGCCTTGGGGCACAAACTCCAACGGTCCAGTCAAAAACTTGAAAAGATGGATGAGGACATCAAGGTGCAAGAGTATTTCATTCGTGCTGTGAAAGTGGAGCTTGTCAACATGCAGGAGAAGGCTCGTCTATTGCGTGTGGACATTGAGCCCGCCAAGCTGGAACTGCAGGAGACCCTGTCCAAGGTTGCGCCGCCTGCTGTTCAATCCGTCGAGCTCACAGCCGAGAGCGCCCGGGCAGACCCAGAGGTGCAGCAGTTCATGGGCGCGCCGGTGTTCACCAAGTACAAGAAGCTCTTGGAATCTCAGCTCCAGGCAGAGGCGGCCAAAGGCTTCCCGCCTGCCCCTCCCCCGCGTCTGGGAGCCAAGGGAAAAAGGGCCAGGAGGCTGCCGCTGCCACAGCAGTTCCAGGCGATGTCGATATGGAGGAGTTGGACGAGGATGGGGCGGAGAAGCTATTCGCTGCAGCGCGCTCCGGGGGGCCCGATCACAAGAGGGCCTTTGAACAATTGTGCGGACAGCTCGGGGCCAAAACTAAGATACAAACGTGTGGGCGACACTATCTTCCAACGTCCTGCCCCCCTTGTGCCGCGGGATACCCATGTCCTGCGCAGGTGCCCCCGTTCCACCTTTGAAGGGGGTGCCGCATGGGAGCAGCACTGACAATCGGTGCCACAAGGAATGTTCAATGGTTCGTGCTGGGCTACTTTCAAACGGCGACTTCGAGAGAGTTCAGCGGTCCTTCTGCGTGCGCGGGAGGTGTGCACGGGTCCAGATTTCGTTGGCGGAGCTTCTGCTACGGCGCGGAGTCTTGGTTGGCACGCGCGGTTCGCTCCCAGCTACATCAACTGCGGCGCAGGCAAGAAGTCCACTGGCGTCGCGGTCTTCGGGGGGCTCAACATCGGCCTCAAGTGGCCACCAGGAGGGGGGCGCTGCGCTTGCCCCCCCCCCCCCGCCACAGGCTCGTGAAGGTTCTCGTGGCCTTCCCAGGCTGGCCTTCTATAGCGGTGTTTCCGGATTACCTCGCATCTGCTGAAGGCCTCAGTGAGTTCAACCTCGACCTGTTATCCCGACTCGGCAAGGCTGCCGGTGGCCCCGCCCATTCGGTCATCGCGGGCGATTGGAATATGTCTCCAGAGGTCCGGGAAAGTCCGGGGTCCATTCGTGAGGTAGGCATTTTCGTCGTGGCCACAGCGGCGCCCACTTCTCTGAGCCCCGCGTCGAGTGCGGTCATCGATTGTTTCGCGTTGGGCGCTGGCCTGGCCAGACTTGCTTCGGGGGTGCAAACAGACGTGCAGTTGGATATCCAGCCACGCCGCCCAGTTATTCTGCAGTTTGCCCCGACGCGCTCAGCGCCGAGCAGCTGATCTTTCGCAGCCGCCCGAAGTTGCCGCTCGAGCCGCCCTTCGGCCCACAGCCTGAGCGGGGCTGCTGGGGAGAGGCTCTGTTTCCCGCTGCCCATGCTGCGGCTCAGGCACAGCGTAGTCTTGTTGACCAGGTACGGGCTAGTCTAACTTCAGCTTGGACTACGTTTGTCGATTGTGCTGAGTTGGAGCTGGCCCCTTCATTTCTAAGGGGTCGAAGTCGCAGCGCTGGGTCAGAGGGGAACTGCGATGCAAGATTCCTGGGCTCGCGCATTTATCGACGCAGACGAGCAGATGACCAGCTTCAAGTTAATGCAGGGTGGCGGTGGCGATATCATGCCTTTGCTGAGTTTGTCCGGTCCAGCGTCAGCTTCGCAGAGAGCCATGCCCAGCGCGCGATCCTGCAGGCATCATGGGAACACTCTTTCCCAGGGGGGCGGCTCAACATCAGGTTAGACGTGTCTCTCAGAGAGATGAGGGCCCTGGCAGCTGAGTGGCGTTCTGATCTTCCCCAGATACAGGAGCGGCGCAGTTGGGCTGAGTTTCTTCCTGGACACAATGCAGGGTGACTTCTCAGATGCCAATGGCCAGGGGGGGGGGGGGGGGATCCATCCGCAGTCTCGGGAGGCGCGGCAGCGGCAGGCTCTGGCAGGCTCCGCGAGGCCCACGCGCAGGTTCGCCTTCCTGCAGAAGAAGCGCCGACGCTTACGGTAGGACTTGTTTCAAACGAGCCAGTGCCGACCATATTCACAGCGTCGAGGTCTTTCAGTCTGCATGCTGCCTGGCCGCTGCACGATCTGCGCGCGCGCCATTTCAGCCTCGTCAGTGACGGCAGCCTGACCGTGATATCGCTCTTGTTTGGGGCGGTGGAGGCTCGGCCTGTCCCCGGCGCAATTGCCGTGGATGTTGTTCCCGCCCATAGAGAAGCCCAACGGGGGTATTCGGCCAATCCTAGCACTTGCTGCGCCAATGCGAGTTTGGGAGAGGCTCCGTCGCCCTGAAGTCGATGCTTTCCACGAAAGGCCCCGTCGGTCTGACTGGCCCTGTGGAGCGGGCCGATCTGCGGAGGCAGCAGTCTGGCAGCAAAGTACGTTGGCCGAGGAAGCCGCCTCTCAGGGACAGGCGACGGCAGGCTTCATGCGGGGCGATTAGACGCCCATGGAGTCTCTCAAGCTGTCGTGGCTCCGCGCGCGCGCTGTGTATTGCGGGGCACCCGAGTGCTCGTCCAGACTTTCTATGACCTCTGGGGGAGCCCGCGCGTCCTTCGCCTGGGTTCCCAACGCAGCCCCCTGTCGAACATTGCCGAATGGGGTCTACCAGCTGGGGATATATATAGCGATGCGTTCGTGAAGGTTTATGCGATGTTCGATTTTGACCAGCTCGCGATCCGAATCCCGCGGGCCCCCCTGGGCCCCCATGTAGGCGATGGCGCGGCGCTGATTTGTTTTTTTGGAGATACTTCGCGATCTATCTCGAGCGTCCGCGGACGTGAAGTCAATGTTTCGGGCGTGTCTGGGAGTTGAGCTTGCAGCTGACGTTGCGTCGACTCTTGCTTCATCCCAGAGTGTCGCCGCCCGCCTGGTCAAGACGTTGGCCCGCTACTGCCCCTCTCTCGCTTGCATCTCTGCCGTCTCCCTGGGGTGCGACTTGGCGCCAGGGCAGGGGCGGGCGCGCAAGGGCCGGCGCTCCAGGATGCAGGCGCGTTTCCGAGACATGAGAACACGTCATGGTTTTCTTAGGTGTTTCGGAAGGGCGGCTTCCCAGGGATAACTCGCATGAGTGAGATCTACATATGCGGGGTCAAGCCTGCCGCGGGGCGCGGGCCCATGGCCCTGGGGATGTCCGACCAAGAACTAAATGAGCTCCGCCGCGTCCTGCTGGCATGCTTTGCGCCCGCGCGCCGCGGCGCTCCCCGCCGCTGCCGCGGCGCGCGTTCACGGCGACCCTGCCTGGTTACAGGCGACGGCTCCTGAGAGACACTGGGCTACCAATCTGTGGAGAAGAATCACCACTGCGAGCGCCAGCCCCTCCTCATTTCGTGACCGCATCAGGCTTTTGAGGAACTGGAGGGCCAGCAGCTCTCTCTCGAGGCCTCGGCGTGGCGTCACCCTCGGAGGCCAGGCCAGCGTGTGCTCCTGCGCCTAGAGCGTATAGGATGGCAGGCGGTTGGGTTTAACGTTTGTAGGAATGCTCCAGGTAATGATGTTCAGCTATGTTTACAATAGCACTGCCATGGTAGCAAGTTCGTTGCAGTCAGGAGTCCTGGGATATCACTAGCGACGTCTCGTCTCGAGCCCCCCTTCATTCGATGGCGTGCGCGCGTGGGCCCCTCCGCTCCATCCTCCGTTCGAGGCGAACCACGCCGCGATCTAAATATTCGAGTTGCTCTTTATCTTTATTCTCCTCCAGCGGCTGCTGGGCGGCCGGCCGATTGCATGGATCGGGGTGCGTTTCGGATGGCAAGCGCGCGTGGTGCGGGGCCCCTGGCTTTCTATTTCGTCGCCAGTGGCCTTGCGGGTGCCCCGAGGTAGCTGAGGTTCGCAGTGAAGCCCTCGACTCGGACATAATTGAGGCTGCCTGGAACAGCTCACCTGTTGAGCGTGACTTTTGGTCTCGCCTGATAATGGCGCAGCCAGATGAGTCCTCTCCCCCCCCCTCGGCGCGCGCCCCCTTGCAAGATACCAGTGGGCAGCCACTGCCGCGTGAAGAGCTCGTGGGGCGGAGTGAGAGCTGCGACCTGGTGGTCGACTCAGTGGTCGACGGCTCTGCAACGCAGTGTCCAAACTTGCATTTGAGCCGTGCTGTCTGTGCGGGACTTCTTGGCGCCCAGGGATGCGCCAGGTTCGGGCCCGCTCCGTGGCCGCCGTGTGGCCCGCGCTGTACCGGGCGCCCCGGGCTGCCGAATCCCGCGGGCCCCCCTGGGCCCCCATGTAGGCGATGGCGCGGCGCTGATTTGTTTTCTTTTGGAGATAATTCGCGATCTATCTCGAGCGTCCGCGGACGTGAAGTAAATGTTTCGGGTGTGTCTGGGACTTGAGCTTGCAGCTGACGTTGCATCGACTCTTGCTTCATCCCAGAGTGTCGCCGCCCGCCTGGTCAAGACGTTGGCCCGCTACTGCCCCTCTCTCGCTTGCATCTCTGCCGCCCCCCTGGGGTGCGACTTGGCGCCAGGGCAGGGGCGGGCGCGCAAGGGCCGGCGCTCCAGGATGCAGGCGCGTTTCCGAGACATGAGAACACGTCATAGTTTTCTTATGTGTTTCGGAAGGGCGGCTTCCCAGGGATAACTCGCATGAGTGAGATCTACATATGCGGGGTCAGGCCTGCCGCGGGGCGCGGGCCCATGGCCCTGGGGATGTCCGACCCAGAACTAAATGAGCTCCGCCGCGTCCTGCTGGCAGGCTTTGCGCCCGCGCGCCGCGGCGCTCCCCGCCGCTGCCGCGGCGCGCGTTCACGGCGACCCTGCCTGGTTACAGGCGACGGCTCCTGAGAGACACTGGGCTACCAATCTGTAGAGAAGAATCACCACTTCGAGTGCCAGCCCCTCCTCATTTCGTGACCGCATCAGGCTTTTGAGGAACTGGAGGGCCAGCAGCTCTCTCTCGAGGCCTCGGCGTGGCGTCACCCTCGGAGGCCAGGCCAGCGCGTGCTCCTGCGCCTAGAGCGTATAGGATGGCAGGCGGTTGGGTTTAACGTTTGTAGGAATGCTCCAGGTAATGATGTTCAGCTATGTTTACAATAGCACTGCCATGGTAGCAAGTTCGTTGCAGTCAGGAGTCCTGGGATATCACTAGCGACGTCTCGTCTCGAGCCCCCCTTCATTCGATGGCGCGCGCGCGTGGGCCCCTCCGCTCCATCCTCCGTTCGAGGCGAACCACGCCGCGATCTAAATATTGGAGCTGCTCTTTATCTTTATTCTCCTCCAGCGGCTGCTGGGCGGCCGGCCGATTGCATGGATCGGGGTGCGTTTCGGATGGCAAGCGTGCGTGGTGCGGGGCCCCTGGCTTTCTATTTCATCGCCAGTGGCCTTGCGGGTGCCCCGAGGTAGCTGAGGTTCGCAGTGAAGCCCTCGACTCGGACATAATTGAGGCTGCCTGGAACAGCTCACCTGTTGAGCGTGACTTTTGGTCTCGCCTGATAATGGCGCAGCCAGATGAGTCATCCCCCCCCCCCCTCGGCGCGCGCCCCCTTGCAAGATACCAGTGGGCAGCCACTGCCGCGTGAAGAGTTCGTGGGGCGGAGTGAGAGCTGCGACCTGGTGGTCGACTCAGTGGTCGACGGCTCTGCAACGCAGTGTCCAAACTTGCACTTGAGCCGTGCTGTCTGTGCGGGACTTCTTGGCGCCCAGGGATGCGCCAGGTTCGGGCCCGCTCCGTGGCCGCCGCGTGGCCCGCGCTGTACCGGGCGCCCCGGGCTGCCGAATATTTGGGCCATGCAGTGGCCTGTGAGTCTGGTTTCGGCATGTCACCCCCTTGCAGCGGCTGCGCAGGCGCGGCGCGGCTGCGCAACCTGTCGGACGTGGCCCCGCGTAGTCCCAAGGAGATGCTTGCGGGGCTTCGTCAAGCGGCCCAGCAGTCTGCTGGATGCGAGGCTCTTGGAGAGGCCGACCGCGCCCCAGCCCGCCGATCTGACGCCGTAATTCAGGAGCTGCCACCTGCTCGGAAGCGAATCGCTCTGGCGAGCCAGGACGCGGATCGCCTGCTAAGTTCGCCCTCTCGCCCCAACTTCAGCCTGCACCTCCTGATCTGGCTGAGTTCGATAAGCGGGTGCAGGTCCTTCGCTCCTGTGCTAAGACGTTCGGCAGTGTCCTCCCGTTATCACCTAGGACCCCGAGAGAGCCCCGAAGGTTCGACGCCTGCCTCGCGTGCCGCTCCCTCCCGACTAGCGCGATTGGGAATATCTGGACAGCGAGCAGAGCGCCTTTCGATGTGCGCGATGTTTCATGATTTCGTTCGACGGCGAGTTCCGACCTATGAATGGTTGTGCTGGCGTTTCCACTGCTCTCCGACGCCTCCGTGGCGCGGAGACGGAGAGCCACCATAGGTTGGGATTTGCTGCGGTGAACAACATGCAAAGACCGCCGATGTTTTTTCTTTTTTTTATGCCTGTGGTGCCTCCACCAGCAGGCGTTGTCACTTGCTGGGCCAGGAGTGTGAAAGAAAGCTGGGCACCTTAGAAGCGGTGCGCTTGCTCGCCTCCGTGCTGGCCTGCGCCCTCATTAGAAAGAATCCTGAGGGCGACGACGTTGTGGCACTTGCGCGGGTACCGCCCAAGACGGTGCTCCTTGCCCCTCCAGGCCCACGTGCTGCAGGCACCTCGCACTTGGTCGATTCGGACCGTCTGCGAGAATTGGCAGCCAGCATACGGCCCAAGGAGGAGGCATCTGGGCGCTAGCCGATGATGCAGCTGGACGCTCTGCCGCCAGGCTGTCGCGTCCTCCTCCTCCTCCTCCTTCTCCTCTTCCTCCTCCTCCTCCTCCTGCTCCGCGCGCTCGCGCTCCCGCTGTGAGGTGCTCGCGGCGTCGCTTTGGTCGCGGCGCTTGTGCGTCGCGCGCCAGCGCTGCAGCGCGCGAGAGGCGCGCGCGATCTCGAACAAACACCCCTTGCAATTTGTGCACGGATGATTTTCGCCTGGGTTTGCTTTCGCCCGGTTTGGCTTTCGCCGGGGTTGGCTTTCGCCGGGGATGGGTTCGTTGGCTTTCGACGGGATCGGCTTTCGCCCGGGGCGGACGCGGGCCCCAACGGGCGGGTCGGACCGGGCGGGCGGGACACGAAAGTGTGGGGCGCGCCGGAGCGAGCACGCGTGAACCCTAACGGGCGGGTCGGGTCGGGCAGGCGGACCCTAACGGGCGGGAAGGGTCGGGTCGGATCGGGCGGGCCCAACTGGGCGGGTCGGGTCGGGCAGGCGGACGGACCCGAACGGGCGGGTCGGAGCGGGCAGGCGTGAACTATCGGGTCGGGTCGGGCGGAACGGGCGGCGGGAATCGGGCGGGCGGGTCGGGTCGGGCGGGCGGGCGTGACACGGGTCGGGTACACTAGAGTGTGGGGCGTGCCGGAGCGAGCAAACGTGAACTCCAACGGGCGGGTCGTGTCGGGCAGGCGGGCCCTGACGGGCGGGTCGGGTCGTGCCGGGTCGGGCGGGCCTCAACGGGCGGGTCAGGTCGGGCACGCGGGACACCAAAGTGTGGGGCGCGCCGGAGCGAGGACGCGTGAGCCGTAACGGGCGTGTCGGGTCGGGCGGGCGGAGCCTAACGGGCGGGTCGGGTCGGGCAGGCGGGACATGAAAGTGTGTGGCGCGCAGGAGCGAGCACGCGTGAACCTTGGCGGGTCGGGTCGGGCGGGCGGATCCTAACGGGCGGATCGGGTCGGGCTGGCGGGAGACTACAGTGTGAGGCGCGTTCGAGTGAGCACGCGTGAACTCTAACGGGCGGGTCGGGTCGGGCGGGCGGACCCTGACGGACGGGTCGGGTCGGACGGGCGGGGCACTAATGTGTGGGGCACGCCAGAGCGAACACGCGTGAAGCATAACGGGCCGTGGGGTGGGTCGGGCGGGCGGACCCTGACGGGCGGGTCGGGTCGGGTCGGGCGGGCGGATCCTAACGGGCGGAATGGGTCGGGTCGGTTGGGTCCTAAAGTGTGGGGCGCGCCGGAGCGAGCACGCGTGAACCCTGATGTGCGGGCCAGGTTGGGCGGGCGGACCCCAACGGGCGGGACGGATCGGGTCGGGTCGGGCGGACCCTAACGGGCGGGTCGGTCCAGTCGGGCGGGACACTAATGTGTGGGGCGTGCCGGAGCGAGCACGCGTGAACCCTGACGGGTGGGTCGGGTCGGGCGGGCGGACCTTCAGGGCGGGACGGGTCGGGTCGGTCGGGCGGACTCTAAGGGCGGGTGGGGTTGTGCGGGCGGGGTACTAAAATGCGGGGCGCGCCCGAGCGAGCACGCGTGAACCCTGACGGGCGGGTCGGGTCGGGCGGGCGGACACTAAGGGATGGAACTGGTCGGGTCGGGTCGGGCAGACCCTGACGGGCGGGTCAGGTCGGGCGGGTGGGGCACGAAAGTGTGGGGCACGCTCGAGTGAGTGAGCACGCGTCTGGCTTTGCCAGGGGGCCACGTAGCACTGACTGACCCTGGGCCTCAGGGGGGCCTGAGCAAGGGTGGTGTGCATGTGTAGGTCAGGCCGTCTGGGAAGAAGGCGGGGGGTGATACTTCCAGTGCTGCTGCGGGCACGCAACGGAGCTCCAGGCAGCCTGCCGCGGGCAAGAGGTGCCAGAGGAGGAGAGGAGGAACAGGAGCAGCAGCAGCATACAAGGACAGGAGCGCGGGAGGAGGAGAGGAGGAAGACGAGGGCGAAACCGAACCCGGTCGAAAGCCAACCCGGGCGAAAGCCAACCCGGGCGAAAGCCAATTCGGGCGAAAGCCAACCCAGGCGAAAGCCAATCCTGGCGAAAGCCAACTCGGGTGAAAACCAACCTGGGCGAAAGCCAACCTGGGCGAAAGCCAACCAGGCGAAAGCAAACCCGGGCGAAGCGAACCGGGCGAAACGAACCGGGCGAAAACCAACCCGGGCGAAAAACATCTATGCCGCAATTTGTTGCACAGTCCGTTGCCCACATCTGCACCATCGGGCGGATCGGCGTGGCAAGTCCGCTCTGGATCGGTCCACGGACAACCTTCCAAGGGATCCGTCCGTCCTGCCCCCCCCTTGCTCGAGGCGGACCCGGCCGCGGCGACGAGAAGGATCCAGGAGGCCCAGAGAAGACGAAGAGTTATAGCCAGCACCAACAAACACGCTGTCGTCTCGACGAGCCTCGCTCCGACCAAGAGCTCCTTCGGGGCGCTGGGCGGCCTCCTCCCGGCCCCCCAAATGGGATCGGGGTCCGAGTAGATGGGGGTCGGAGGATCACGCTGCATCGCCGATGCATCGCCGATGCGCCTCGATGTGGAGCCCGATCTTCTCCACGCTGGTGTCGCCGATGTATCTTGATGCATCACCGATGCATCGGAGATGCGGCGCGGCCCTCCGACCTCATCTACTCGGACGCCATGTGTCAGGGAAACAATAGCACAAGTACAAACAATCTTCCGGCAAAGTATGGGAACACATGGGAAGTGGGTGGGGAAGAGGAGAGAGACCTCAGGAAAGATCCGCCACTTCGAGGGAATCCTGGAGTTTGCGTCGACGTGCTTTGGGTCCACCTCATTGGGCCCCTTTCCGTTCTGGGAGGCCTCTGCCTCCGCGGCCCCCCCGCGCGGCCTCTCGCTCGCCGCCCACCCCGCCGCCGCCCGCCCCGCGGACAGAGCGCGCAGGTGTGGGGCTCCCTGGGGAGCCTGCAGGGCGAGCCGTGCGCCGGGGCGGACGGGAGCATCGAGGCGCGCGTCGCCTCCCCTCGGGTGCGATCGGGATGGGCGCCCGGGGCCGGACCCAAACCGTGTTTTGGGTGATGTCGTGGGCCGTTGTCGTTTCGACTTCGTTTTGCGGGAAAGGGGGATTCGAGGCAAAAACGAGGGAGCATTAAAAGAGAACGAGCACGAAACACACCGTTTAGGTTCAGCCCTGTACGGAACCATGCGAGCCGCTGCCCTTCCCTCTTTGTCGCCCTTTTGGGCCGCCTGGGAGGCCCTCGTCGCCACTGCTGGACGCGCCTTGGAATTTGGGTCAGAACGCACCCCGGACGAGGTCCGGGGAGCAGCGGTATCCGCATTTTTGTTTGGCTCCCAAGAGAGAGAGAGTGGGGGAAAGAGTGGGTGCGGTCGAAGCCGATGGTAAGGATAGGTGCCCTTCCCAAGGGTAATTAATATTGGATCTGTGCCCCTTTGGTCCATCCTTCACCACGTGCGATTGCCAGCCCCGCTCGAAGAGCCCCGACATGGGCGTCCGAGAGGCGTGCATGCTTACCGCGGCATGCTTACTATCAATTTTGACCGTTCTCACCTCGGAGCTTGCGGTTAATCTTGCCCAGGACAGTTGCTCGTAGTTGTAGGGATACGGTGATAGGGATGACCGATGTTGAACTTAAGTGTGGACGAAGCGTGCTCATGTCTTTCCAGGCCCCACACCACGCTGGAACCTCGACGAGGGCCAAGATCGTGCTAAATGGGGATCCTTTGTGGCGCAGTATGGTGGCGCCAGCTATCGCCTGGGCGCACTGTGGAGCACCATCACGGTGCCGCAGTTTGCCCTCTTCAGCCTGCCCCAGCTCTGCGCCATGTGGCGCAGCATCGACCAGTCAGGACTGAACTGGGCTGAAAATAAGGGCCCCATAAGCAGGATATTTTTGTCGCTCCAACGGATTGGATGGGTGGCCTTCTCTCCCCTGGACTGGAGGGATGATACAGGTAACGAGCTCTTCCTCTTGTGCAATTATCTCCATTGTAAGTCACCTCGTCCAAGCGGGTGTTCATCGTCATCACGAAAGTCGACTCGCAGAGAAGTTGGGTTGGAGCTCTGGGTCCAGAGTGTGTGCGGACCCGATTCGTAGAACCACGAAGAACACGAAGGGTATTGGTCTCGATGCTCGAGGCAAGTACCTGGTCAAAACCTGTTCTTCTGCAATGTACCCTGGACGGAAGACTGAGCGAATGAGGTTGGGTATTTCTCTGGCGGTCGTTGTCCTCTCTGCCGGGAGCCAGACTCGATCGCCCATAGGTGTTTCAAATGTACCCGCGAGCAGGTCAAGAAAGCTCGGGCTGGGACTCTTGGGCTTTCTTCGATAGCCGAAGGGGATCTCACACACGTGGCGCGGGGTACGGTGTGGCCAAGCCTTCCACAGACCAGCCAGGCTGCGGAGCAGCTGCAGTTAGCGCTAATGCCGATTCTCGTGCTAGAGTTCCATGGTCGAGCATTACAGTGATTGTATGAACGCGGTCGCGTTACACAACAAGAGTGTGCATGCGCAGACGTGTAGTAAGCACAAATTCGGTGGACTCAGGCGTGGTACGCCCCAGCTGTGCACGCCCCTGCTCACCGCGAGTTGGAGGAGACTGAAATTTTGGCCGAGCCCGAGCGGGCGATCGGCATGGCCAAGCGGAGAGCCGACATCGAGCTGCCTAAGTGTTTACTCCGGGGACCAGTGTGATAGACAACAAGAGTGATACAACTTTGATAAGGAACAAGTGTGACAGAACACCAAGAGAGATACAACAAGTGTGACCCAACACCATGTATGATAAAGCACTTGTGTGGTAAGCAACTGAACAAGTGTGATTATGCCAGTGCGACCCTACCTAGGAGTTGGAGCCCCTAGGAAAGCAGCATTCGTAGTAACAGTAAAGCTAAGCTAAAGCTAAGCTAAAACTAAGCTACATCTAAGCTAAACATAGGCTAAAGCTAAGCTACAGCTAAGCTAAAGCTAAGCTAAAGCTAAGCTGAAGCTAAGCTGAAGCAGCAAAACTACAGCTACGCTAAATCTAAGCTGAAGCTAAGCTGACGTGAAGCTGAAGTTCAGCTAAAGCTAAGGTAAAGCTAAGCTGAAACTAAGCTGAACCTAAGCTAAAATCATGCTAAAGCTAAGCTAAAGCTAAAGTTAAGCTAAAGCTAAGCTAATGCTAAGCTAAAGTTGAGCTAAAGATAAGTTAAAGCTAAGCTAAAACTAAAGCTAAAGCTAAAGCTAAAGCTCCCAGGGGACTGGGGGAACCGCGGGGCGGGGACTGGGGGAACCGCCGGGGGCGCTTTGCACTGCCCGGCCCCTTTAAGCTAAGAGAGTAAGAACCCTTCTAGGCAGAGCCTAGGTAGGGAATAACGTGTGATAAAAAACCGAGGCAGCGGCCCGACGTTGGCTGCGGAGGTTTTCCCGCCCTGGTTCGTGGGCTCCTGGCTCTGGCCCCCGAGCACGGTCATGTTTTGGCCAGCACCCAGGTCGCGAATAAGGAACAGCCGCATTTGTTTTGGATGAGCTGTGGATACGTTGCCCAGCGACGAGCACGCAAGCTGGCGAAGAGCTGTTTACACCCGCGGGATGATGATGAGAGGAGCAGTGCTGGCACGACGGCGCCGAGAAGGCTAAAACCAGGCCTCCACCCCAAGCATGATTGGGTCGTCAGTTGCGCGGCGCAGGAGGCCCCTCTCACACGTGCAGAGGCGAAGGCATCTGATCAAGCCTCGAGTCCGCAGCAGACGCCTGTATCTGCCAGCCATACCGCTAGACTGCGTGTCGGCCATCCGCGCCCGTGTTGCGGCAAAGGAGGTCTTGTGTAGTGGGGTGGGGGTGGAGGCGGGGACCCTGGGCGGGGAGGGTTGGACTCGATCCCAGCGATGCGGGGCATGCCTGCACCTGGGGACAGCACCCTTGAACAACCGTTCGAGGCGGAAGAGGCCGCCGCCAGAGTATCAATTTCGAGGGAGGTCAGGGCCACCGAAGTCGTGCAGTCGGTGCCTGTACCAGTGGCCTCCCCCACGTCAGGCCCGGGTGCGGTGCCGAGGAGAGTGTCGCCTTCGCGGATGGGCGAGGACGGCGGAGCTCCCGTGGTGCAGAGTCGAGATGGCTCAGGCTCAGGATCTGACTCACGCCAGGCGGATCTGTTGGTGGCCACGGAGCACACCCCCGTTCCGGGAGCGGCCTCTGGGCCGACAGCCTCTCCTCTGTTCGGCGCCAGTCTTTTTCAGGCCGCAGCGTCGGCCTGCTGTTGAGATTGATTCGGTCAAACGTGGCCAGCAAAAATAAGTTTCGACGGCAGGGTTGGCGCGCGTCGTGTCAACTGGCGGCGACCCCGCCGCGGGCGTTCAAGGTTGAACGCCGCCCGTGGCCGAGAATCGGCCAAAGGTGGAACGGTCTGGCGCTTCTGCAACGGCCCATCGTTCAAGGTTGAACGGCCCCTTCGTTGCCAGGAACTAACACGGGGGTCAACACGTCGCGAACCTGCGAAGACCATTCGCGACAGAAGGCCGCCTGCCCAACAGCGGTTGCTGTCGGTTTTGGGCAACGTTTGTTGTTGGGCATCGTACCCAGTATTATCCCTACCCACTTCGGGCGTCCAAATTCCCCCTCTTCGTCGGAGGGCTCGAGGGTCGAGAACTCGATTCTTTCCGAGTATGTATCTTCGATTTGTGGATGCTTTCGAGGACCGAGAGGGCGTTCGAGGATCGATGACTCGAGGATTGAGGATGCTGACTTCGAGGATTCAAGGGGCTCTCAGATGTCATCGTGGGTTTCCGAATGCTCTCCAGCCTCGGGGGGCTTTCCATCCGTTGCTCCCTGCGGAGGGCGTCCCCGGGGTGCCCGAATCGTCACGATCGGCCGCCAGGTACCCGCGTTATGACCCGAAAGCCAGATGACTCGCGAGCCGAGGGTCAAGGATCGACGATCGGAGGGCGGAGGGCGGCAGGATTTTGGGGGGCAGCCAGAGGCCAGGGAGGCAAGGAGGCGGGATGTACAAAAGCACGCCGGAGGGCTTCCGGTCCAGATCAGTGGAGGTTCGAGGATCGAGATTGGAGAAGAAGTTTCTGGGCGTTTCTGGCCTCTTTGGGCCTCGTCGAACGGCCAGATCCGTCTCGGAATTCTTTCAGAACGCACTCCAGAAGCCGCGTGCCACAGGTACATGTTGCCCCGGGTCACTCTTGCGTGTAGCCGGTCCCCCCACCATCGGAGGATTCGAAGATCAAGTTTCCAAGACCCCTCGCGTCGTGAGAGAGTCACAACGGAAGGCTTCTTGCTATTGTCGGCCTCCTCTGGTCATCCCCATGCCCAATGGCCGCCAAGGGATGACTCGGGGTGAAGGGCTGGTCCAGCGGAATGGACCACCGCTGGTGGTCCACGTCCTTTTCGATTCGTATACGTGGATACACATTTTAGCCAGCATGAACCCCAAAGAGTTATTACTTGCAATCTGTGCGCTGAAGTCGAAATGGTGCGATCAATATAGGTGGTGCAATCCATGTGGTGTCATTTATCGAAGACGCCTGCGGCGAATCACCGTCGCCCCCTGTCTGTTGGAATCGCCCATGTGGCCAAGCGTTGTGGCAAGAGCCCCGCGAAGCCGTCGGACCATGTGTTCCCCCAGCCGTTGTGAAAACCTTTCGGGGAACACTTTTGGGAGGATGGCGACGAAGATCAGGAGGAGGAGGAGGAGGGGGAGGAGGAGGAGGAGGAGGAAAAGGAGGAGGAGGAGGGGGGCACTCTTGGGGCCGCCTGGGAGCTTCCTGGGAGCCTCTTGGAAGCATCTTGGGGGCCTCCTTGGGCCTCTTGGGAGCCGTTGGAGGCTTGTCGGGGGCCTCTTTGGTGGTTTCTGGCCCGTCTGACGCCGTCGGATTCTGTCTATGGGCCTCTCTGAACCGTTTTGGGGCCCTTCGGGCGCTTCAGGGCCGTTTTGGAGGCCACCTTGGGCGTCTTGGAGGCCTCTTGGGCCGTCTTGGGGCCCTCTGGGGGCCGTCGTGGGGGCCTCTTGGGCCGTCATGGGGCCATCTTGGAGGCCTCTTGGTCGATCTTGGGGTGACCTTAGGGCCCTCTTGGGCCGTCTGACGGCCCAAAAGGCGTAAATGACAAATCCGTCGAAAACCTATGGAACATCAATGATTTGGGCGTCTTCGAGCCTTCTGGAGGCCCTCTTGGAGGCCTCTTGGGGGCCTTTTGGGCAGTCGTTGGCCATCCAGAGGCTATCTGAGGCTGTCTTGAGTGCATCTTGGAGCCATCTTAGCCGTCTTGAAGGCCATTTTGGCCGTCTTGGAGCCATCTTGGAGGCCACCTTGGGCTGTCTTGACCGTCTTGGAGGCCATCTGGGGTCGTCTTGGACTGTTTTTTGGGGACTTTGTGCGCGATTGCGCGTTTTTCTGGGTGGCCGGCGCGCTGGGCCGGAGCCCTAAGGGAGAGTTCTTTTGGAACAAGAGCTAAACCAAAACCGGTAGGATTTAGCACGCGGGGCACCCATGTGGCAAGCCCGTAGGGGGCGGCGGATCGGAGACGCGTATGGCGGGCGAATCACCGCCGCCCCCTGCCCGTTTGGAAGCGCCTAAGGGCCTACGTGGCCGACAGCAGGGCTAGAACTTGGTCAAGCTATCGGGCCAGTTGTTCCCCGAGTCGATTTGGAAAGCCTTCGGGGAACGCGTGGGGAGGCAAGAGGACGAGGATCAGGATGGGGATGATGGGGAAGGAGGAGGAGGAGGAAGAAGAGGAGTAAGAGGAGGAGACTCCTTGGGAACCTCTTGGGAGGCCTCTTGGGAGGCCCTCTGCGAAGCTTCCCGGGAGCCTGTTGGAGGCCTCTGGGGAGCCTCCCTGTGCCTTTTTGGGGCCTCTTTGGGGCTTCTTGGGGGCCTCTTTGGTCGTCTTAGGGCGTTCCTGACCCGTCTGACGCCATCGGAAGCCGTCTTGGGGGCCTCTCTGAACCGACTTTGGGCCCTCTTCGGGCGCTTCAGAGCCATCCTGAAGACCATCGTGGGCGTCTTGGAGGCCTCTTGGGCCGTCTTGGCTTGGGGGGGCCTCTTTGGCCGTCATGGGGCCATCTTGGAGGCCTCTTGGTCGATCTTGGGGCGACCTTGGGGTCTGTTGCGCTGTCTTGCGTCTGAAGGCCCAAAAGGTGCAAATGACAACAACCGTTAAACACAGGGAACATCAATGAGTTTGGCCTCTTTGAGCCTTTCTGGAGGACCTCTTGGAGGCCTCTTGGGCCGCCTCTCGGGAGCCTCTTGGGCCGTCGTGGGCCATCTTGAGGCTATCTTCGACCGTCTTGGGCGCATTTGGGGACGTCTTGGAGGCATCTTGGGTCCATCTTGGCCGTCTTGGTGGCTTTCTTGGCCGTCTTGGAGGCATCTTGGAGCCATCCTGGCCGTCTTGGAGGCACCTGGGGCACCCACACGGGCATTTTCGGCGGCTTTCCGTACGAAGTCCAGCACGTTGGGCGCTCCCGTGATAGATGAGCAGGGTGCGGCGGATTTGGTGGCCTTCGGCCCACCCCGCCACCGTGCATGTCTCTTCGGGGGTCTCTTCGGACGGGCGCCTCTGGGTGACAGTTTTGCGGCCTCTTGGGGGCCTCTTGGGGGTCTCTCTGGTGCCTCCTGAGGCTTCCTGGAGGCCTCTTGGGGGCTTCCTGGGGCCTCTTCGTGCTTTCTTTAGGACCCCTGGGGGCGTCCTTGGGGCGTCTTGGGGCCGCACGCACGCAATGCCCGTGCGTGAGGGGGGTTCTCTGAGTTTCAGCTCTCTGAGGTGATTGTTGGAGTCTCTTGGGACCCCTCTGGGGGACCGCTTGGAGAGTTCGAAGGGCTCTTGGAGCTTCATGGGGGCCGTTTGAAGGTCTCATGGTGTTTCTTCTGGGCTTCTTGGGGCATCTTGCCTGGGTTGTGGGTCGTGGGTGAGAGTGGGGCTTGTTCTGAGCCTTCTGGGGGCCTTTTGCCTGGGTCGTATGTCGTGGGTGAGAGTTCTCATGGATGCTTCTCGGGGGCTCTCGGGGGCTTATGTGGGGCAGTTTTGAGGCTTCTTTGGAGCTTCTTGGGGGCCTCTTTGCGGCGTCGTGGAGCTCGCCTGGGTCGTGGGTCGTGGGTGAGAGTGGGGCTTGTTCTGAGCCTCCTGGGGTCTTTTGCCTGGGTCGTGGGTCGTGGGACTCTCATGGATGCTTCCCAGCGTATTTTCGGAGGGTCTTTCCCCACTGTAGCCTCTCTTGGAGGTGTCTCTGGGCCCTCTTAAGCTGTCTTGAGGCCTCTTGGGCTCTCTTGTGGCCCCCTTGGGCCGTTCTGGAGCGCCCCTTTTGAAGCCTCTTGAGCCGTCTTGGGGCGATCTTCGGGGCCCCCTTGGGCCGTTCTGGAGCGCCCCTCTTGAAGCCTCTTGAGCCTTTTGAAGCCTCTTGAGCCGTCTTCGGGCGATCCTTGGAATCTCCTGGACCTTCTTGGACGTCGGGAAAGCGCAACAGGCGAATTTGCTGAATATGCACGTTTCCGAAAGGCAATGAAACCTTTTGTTACGTGATGGGGAACCCTTGAGGCGTCTTGTTGGCCCTTTGGGCCGTCTTGGGGCCACATCGGGTCGTCTTGAAGCTGCGTTGGACCGCTCTCGGGATCTGTGCAGCCATCTGAGGCGGTTCTGGAAACGATCTCGAGTGTTTGGGAGGTCGTCTGAGGCTGGCTGAGCAGCTGCCAGGAGCTCCCGGGAATTCCCGAGAGCTTCCGGAGTTTCCCAGCAGATCCCCAGAGCTCCCAGGAGCTCCCAGGAGTAGCTGGGAAACTGGGGGTCCGGCCCTTACGAACCTTTCAGCCTCTCTACCTCTGTGGGCTGCAGGGCTGCATGAGCCTTGAGGCACTCCACCAAGGGCTGAAGGCACGGTGGCGGATATTGTGCAAAGCAATACACAGCAATGCAAAGCAAACCAATGCAAAGTATTGCAAAGCCATGCCATGCAATGCATTGCATTGTAACACAATGCCAGGCACTGCAATGCAAAGCGCTGCAATGCACTGCAAAGCAATGCAGCGCAAACAATGCACGTCGATACAACTTAATGCAACACAATGCAACGCACTGCACAGCAATGCAACGCAAACCAAACTCATGCAACGGAATACAGAGCGAATGCATGCAACGCAATACACTGAGATGCACGGCACAACGAAACACTGTGGAGCAATGCAAAACAATGCATTGGAATATAAAGCCATTCGAAGGACAGCAAAGAAATGCAACGCCATGTACAGTACTGCAAATCAATGCAGAGCAACGCTACACAATGCAACTATGATGCAATGCGACTTGCAATGCACTGCGATGTCGATGCAACGAATTGCTTTTGCAGTGCAGCGCGATAGCACTGGAACGGGGAGGGGGAGGGGGCTGCAACGATGCGGCGGCGACGGACGGCGACGGGGCCGACGGGCTCGCGAACGGGCCTCTTCGCAGCGGCGGACGGGCACTTGGCCGCCGGGGCCGCCAGCGGGCCCAGCTTCGCAGAAGCGGAGCAAGAACCCCCCAAGTGCAAGCACATGTCTGGGGAATCTACACTCGAGTTTACTCTTTTTTTGTTTTTGTCGAAACCCAGAGTGGTAAAAACGCCCGCCAAGACTAAGAGAGAGGGGGCAGCGGGAGGGAGCGGAGCACGGCGCTGCAGATTCAAAACGAGGACCCAATACCACAGGATGGCTGGGGGAACCTCATGTCGTCGGATGTCTGGGCCGCACAACTCGGGGCACATGTATCGGGGGTCAGCGCTGACGGTGGTCAGCCAATCCCCTCCAGGGTCCTTTGGCTGACCTGGTTTAGGCGCCGTGGCCTTGGCTCGCTGACCCGGGTCAGCACTCCCCCAACCCTTTCGTCCCTCGCGCGCAGGCCTTGCTTCAGCGGGACGGCGCGGTGGACCAGGACTGCGGCCGGGCTCAAATAGGGCAGGCCTGGACATCCTCGGTTTTGAACAACAGCTATTCGACGCGGAGGTATTCAGCTGTGCACCTCAGTTATTGGCACTCCCGTGTCTGAATGAGAGAATGTGGCGTTGATCTTGGGAGTTTGAAAGGGGAGTGGTCGGGCCAGCGTTTCGCTTGAGAGGTCCCACGATCTGGGCGCGAACTGGCAAGTGCATCATAGCTTAGGCCATGCCTGGAACATCGTGGTGATCTTGGGGCTCTTAGCAGAGAGAGGAGTCCGAGGCGCCGAAGCAGACGAACCGCGTGATATTTTCTACCAGCGTTCCGCTCATGAGGGTTATGTTCTGTGCCAATGGTTCCTCGGTAAGGGCTTTATGATAATGGTTCATTATCCGTAAGGGCTTCGCCCCATGCCGCCGGCCCCCTGTCTCGGACAATGGGAGATGCAAAAGCTAAATCATGAGGTCTGGGCACCGTCGTGAAGCAGTGTCGGGACCTGTTTGTTTTTCGACCCTGACCCCGCCGACCCCGCCGATCTGCTTGAGGGGTGATAGAGAAGTTCAGGAATGTGGAGGATTCCGTATGTTTTTGGACCATGACCCCGCCGATCTGCGTGAGGGGTGCCACCGAACTTCAGAAATGTGGAAATCCCATGTGTTTTTGGACCCTGACCCCGCCGATCTGCGTGAGGGGTGCCACCGAATTTCAGAAATGTGGCACGTCACCTGTGATTTTGGACCCTGACCCCGCCGATCTGCGTGAGGGGTGCCGCCGCATTTCAGAAATGTGCAAATTTTCTATGTTTTTGGACCCTGACCCCGCCGATCCCCGCCGATTTGCGTAAGGGGTGCTACCGGATTTTTAGAAATGTGGCACGTCCCTTCTGTTTTTGGACCCTGACCCCGCCGATCTGTGTGAGGGGTGCCGCCGAATTTCAGAAATGTGGCAAATCCTATATGTTTCTTGACCCTGACCCCGCCGATCTGCGTGAGGGGTGCCGCCGAATTTCAAAAATGTGGCAAAATCCGTTTTGTTTTTGGATCCTGATCCTGCGGATCTGCGTGAGGGGTGCCAATTGTTACCCCCCCCCCCAGAAATTCTGAGAACCCTCCCAGGGCGTGGTAGTTCTGCTGTTTTGGGCTCCCCCCCCTCGCGTGTTCATCAATAAGGAACAGTAATCAGCAAGAATCAGAACTGTGACAGTGGACACTGGAAGCTGCAACTGGTACAGGGAGCAGCACACTCCCAGCCTACAGCCTGGTGGCTCCGCAAGGGGGCCGGCAGATGAAGGATTGAAGGCGAACCTCTACAGGAGGAGGGGCGGCTTTCAACGATATATGAGGAATCGGGGGCGGATCTCGAGGCTCATACTATGGAAGTGTGGTGCGCAGAACTGCATGACGAAAGGGAACTACTGGAGGCAACTCCACTAGAGGACCTTTTCACAGTCGCCCACATTGCGTTGGCTTGAATCGGCGCCTGCGGCGGGCTCATTGTGTAATGCCTGAACAAAACGACACCTGCGACGGTCTTCTTCACAGCCTCGCAGATTGCCGACGACCCCGCCGCCCCCTCATTCTTATTCGCAACTGCGAGGGCTATGGTTCTTCTGGCTTGCTCCAGGGTTCTTAGCAGATGATGCGCGTGACGGCCGCCTTTTGCATCTACGCTTCCCAGTCTTCCTCCTCTTCGTCCTCTTCTTCCTGCGCTTACCGTAGCGATTTCGGCCCCAGCCCTGGTGCTTGCAACCTTGTCTTGTATTTGTGGTCTGTTTTTGCCACTCGCTTGTCGGCACTCCGTCTTCGCCACATGGTGTTCGTGAATGCCGACGGATCTCGCATGGTGGCGCTGGTAATTGGCAGCGGGCCCAGAGCTCGCAGCCTTGGCATGTTCGAGAGGATGCACGAGTTGGGCATGAGCACTGTCGTCGTTGATGGCGAGGGTTCTTGGGTTCATGAGATGGAGGTCACTGGCGTGGTGCACAAGGTGGTCGTCGTTCCAGGCCTCCGACAACTTCCGCAGGAAGCGGAGCTCGCCGATGCAGTCGTGGACGCCTTGCGGGCCGCGTCGATTGGCAACGTTACTGGTGCCTACAACGCGTACAACAAGTACTTGCTCTTGACCGCTTTGGTCGCAGAGAGGCTCGGTGTGGTGACGAACAGCTACGAGGCAGTACGGAGATGCGTGTTCAAAAACGAAACCCGCAAGTGCCTCGTTGCCCATGGGCTGGAGCCGTGGAAATCGTTCCCATGTTCCACGACGCAGGACATTGAGCAGGCTGTGTGTCAGATTGCGTTCCCTGCGATCTTGAAACCAGCGAAAGGTTCTGCCTCTGTTGGTGTCGTCAAAGTCTTTTCCGCAGAGGAGGCCGTGAAGACATTTTTGGAACAGCGCGCCGAGCGCAACATTCGGGACGAGGTTTTCCTTTTGGAAGAGTACATTGACGGGCCCGAGTTTGGTGTGGAAATTGTGATGCAGCACGGCCGCCTCTTGTTTTGCTCCGTCATGGACGCCGACAAGCAGAGCTATGGGCAGTTCTTCCAGGGCACGGGCCGCAGCTTCCCTACTGCCCACGGGCATGTCGTCGAGGCTTCTGTTGCCTCTCACTGCGTTGCTTCCGTGCAGGCGCTTGGCTTGACGACGGGGGTTTTCGACCTTGACGTGAGGTTCTCCCCGCAGTGTGGCGTGCGGATCTTGGAGGTCAATGCACGCATGGGCGGTGGCTCTGTCCAGAGGATGCACCAGCATGTTTACGGCATGGATTTGGTGGAGCTTCACTTGCAGACGTGCATGGGCATCTCCGTGGGGCATGTAGCCGACATGCGTCCCTTGGAACCCTCGATGTGCTACGAGGCGGGCTGGGTGGAATCCCCGTATTCTGGAAAGGTCTCTGGCATTGGCATCGATGCCTTCGCAGAGAGATTGCGATCCATGTTCAGGGAGCATCCGCACGTGTTGGAGTTCGTCCCCCTCTGTGACGACGGCGATGCAATCAACGGCTACAAGGTGCCGGGCTTGCCGTCTTCGCTGATTATGGTATTCACCAAAGGCGCCGAGAAGAGCTTCGCCCGGAAGCACCTCGCTGGGGCTCTTTGTGCAGCGGAGGAGCGCATCGCAGATCTTGTCGAGCCAGATGCTCCGCTTGCCCCCAAGGTGACGACCAGCGTCGATGCCGTGGTCACGGCGGCAGTCGGCACGGCTATGATTTGCGCGGCCGCCGCTTTGACGCATCCGTTGTTGTTCGAGCAGGTGATGTCTCCAAAGCGGCGCAACGCTCCGGCCGATTGCGCGTCGATCCAGCCGTTTGGGGCGCTCGAGGCTTCTGCGGAGCTTATGCCCTCGCCTGTGCCCTCGCCCGCTTACCCAGCATTGGCGGTCGTCAGTTAGTCTTGAACGTGTGTTATTTTGTTCACTGATTGTTCAGTTGTCGACCGTACAGTGTCGTTGGGCGCTGCCTCAGTGGGTGGCTTGATGTGGCATGTGCGCGCCCCCATGGCTCCCTTGTTAGTGGTTTTTGTGTGTGTAACTATGTGTGCACGTGTGTGTGTGTGTGTGTGTGTGTGTCATCGGCCCTGGTAAATATAACGTTCATAGACGAAGTGGGTGGGAGCCGAGGGCTTGGGGTACACAGTCGCTCTCCCCACTTCGCTGCGCGTCAGCCCGAAGCGTTGGGGGCGCGGGCCGCTTGCCGCCTGGCGCCCAGGCGGGCATGCGCCCCAATTTTTTTTGTGTTTCTGTCAATCTCTCTCCCTTTCTCGACCTCTGGGGGGGCCCCCAGGGACCTCTGGCGACTGGCGAGTGCTGAAGTGGCGTCATTCCGCAGGGGGCGCCAAGACGGCCTTTGGACCTGCGCCGTAGAGAGTGATCCTAGGGGGTTGGGCCAGCCCGAGCAGATCTTTACGCTGCATCTTCGGGGGGGCCCCGTCTGTCCACAACGTTGGTGTCTTTTCTTATGCCCCACGCGGGATCGATGCGCACTCGACGCAGATTTGGCGTTGCTTGGTCGCGGATTCGACGTGGATTCGACGAAGATTCGACGAGTCCGACATGAATTCGACACGGCTGCGACGCGGAGGGGCTCGGCGGGACAGATAATGCCCCCCGAACAGGCAACGTGAGGATCCATGTTTGTTCGAATGTGGCCGTCTGGTCCGGGCGTCGAAGAGGCGCCTGTGACCAGGCCCCTCCCAGGCTCGAGGACACGTCCCGAAGGCAGACGTCCTCAGGGTCTTTGGTCTGCTGGAGAGCCAGCTTCCACAAGCGAGAGCCCTGGGGGACGCTGACCGTCGACCCCCTGGGTCGACGGCGCCTCGACTTCGGGGCCGTGCCAGCTTGTGGAAATAGGACCGGTATGCAGAAGCCTGCACCCGTCGCTCTGGCACTAAGAGGCTGTGCGCGCGAGGTGCAGGCTCAGCCTGCTGATAGATCGCGGGCGAAAATGCGAACGAAACGGTCGAACCACGATCACGTTGTCGCACGTCATGCGCCCGTCGGGGGATCCACGGGAGCATTGGGTGGCAGCTCGGGGAAAAGCCAGAACGGGCCCTCCGCTTGCCCACCCCCCGAAAAGACTTGCCTGGGCGGCGAACCCCTGGGGAGGGAGTCGGAGGACGGGGAGGCCTCTTTTTCCCCCTGCGCTTATGAGCTGGCATTCCCCGCAAGCTTGACACACGGTCGGGGAGACGTCTAGTTGACTGGGGCCAACGACCTGTGTGACCCATTCAGTAGCGTCTCAATGCCGCTTGCTCGGATCACCTCGGGCAGGCAGCAATCGAAGTGCCGCTGTCGGTAAAAGCCAGGCCCCGAGGGGTACCCTGGCCTTTTTCGTTTGTGTTTGGAGGTGGCGAGTTCGAGACACCGGCGGCCCTCCCCGGCGTTCTTGTTCGTCCGTGCTGCGAGCTTCTCGTCGCCGCGGTCGGATCCGTCTCGAAAGCGGGTCACCATGGGCCCCAGGAGGGGTCCGGGGGACCGATTTGTAGCGGACTTGTGCTTTGCGGGAGAGCCGCCGATGTTTCCATTGGCCCTCTTCCGAGTTTGGGCTCTCCAGCCTGGAATGCTTTGCGTTTGCCCTGTGGCCTTGGGCCTTTGGCGATGGGGCTCCTGTCCATCATTGTGCCCCTTGCCCTATTGTCCTTCCGATCTCCCTCCCCTCCCTCTCCTCGCCAAGTGGACCTGACTAGATTGATTCCGCAATAGTCCCACAGAGTTGACTCACTTGTCGGGGGCCGCAGGGATCCGCTTTGCGGTCCTCGAGCGCCAAGCCTGCTACATCGCGATGGGCATGGAGCTTTGAAGAGAGAGGGGTCTTGGCCACCAAACATGCAAACCGCTTTGTACATCCCCTCAAGTCGGGGGGGCGAACGGGTAAATGTCCTACCCCTTGGCAGCTCCTCCTTGCGGTGCTCACGTGCCACGCCTGCCACATCGCGATGGGCGCGGGGCCTTGAAGAAAGAGAAGTCTGGGCCACCAAACAGGCAAACCGCTTGCGACATTCCCACAATTTGGGTACAACCAGGCAATTGCCATTCCCCTCTGGCGGCGGCGGCACCTCCTTGGGGTGCTCAGGTGCCACACTTGTCACATCTCGATGAGCATGGGGTGGTGCACCGCTTGGGACATCCCCACAATCTGGGCGCGGACGGGCACATGTCCTGCCCCCTGGCGGCTTCTCCTTGGGGCTCTCAGCTTCCACGACTGCCACACCGAGACAACATGGTGCTCCTAAAATAGAGAAACCTGGGCCACCAACCAGGCAAACCGCTTGGGGCATCCCCACAATCTGGGCGCGAACGGGCAAACGTCCTATCCCGTGGCGGCTCCTCCTTGGGTGCCACGACTGCCACATCGCGATGGGCACGGGGCTTTGAAGCGAGAGCAGTCTGGGTCACCAAACAGGCGAACCTTCTGAGACATCCTTACACTTCGGGCACGAGCGGGCCCATGCCGTACCCATCTGGCGGCCTTCTTCGGGTGCTCAAGTGCCGCGCAGGGCTACATCGCGACGAGCTTGGGGAGGTGCACCGCTTGAGACATCCGTCAATCTGGGTGCGAACGGGCAAATATCCTATCCCCTGGCGGCTTCGCCTTGGGGTGCTCAACTGCCACGACTGCCACATCGCGATGGCCACCAAGCAGGCACACCGCTTGGGACATCCCCACAAGTTGGGTGCAACCAGGCAACTGCAATCCCTCTCTGGCGGCTCCTCCCTGGGGTGCTCACACGCCACGCCTGCCACATCGCGATGAGCACGAGGACCTGAAAGAAGAGTCTTGGGCACCACACTGGTCAACCGCTCGAGACATCCCAAGAATCTGGGTGCGAACGGGCAAACTTCTGCCCCTTGGCAGCTCCTCCTTGGGGAGCTCAACGGCCACACCTGCTACATCGCGATGGGCACGGGGCGTTGACTCTATGGGTGATGTGTGTATCGGTCGGGTCATGACTTGGGTGAGTACGAGTTGATCTGAGTGGGAGTGGGGTGTGAGTGTGTGTGATTGATTCTGAGTATGTCTGAGTGTGAGTACGAGTGGGTCTGAGAGAGCGTGAGTCTGAGTATGAGTGACCTGTGCCAGAACCAGCGCCTCGCCTGAGACATCCTCGCAAACGTCTCCGAAAGCAAAGGATGTTGGGCACGCAAACAGACAAACCGAGTGAGATGTCTTCACAATCTGGGAGCGACCGGGCCCATGCAATACCCTCTGGTGCCCTCGTTTGGGGAGGCTGAAACCAGCGCCTCGCCTGGGACATCCTCGCAACCGGCTCCGACAGCAGCTGATAGTGAGCATGCAAACTGGCAAACCGCCTCAGACATTCCCACAGTCTGGGCGCGAACGGGGCGATCGACAGACCCCCAATGGGGGTACGACCGAAGACGAAGGGGGCGGGTCTCGAGGGTGCGGGATACACATGTTGAATGACACGCGAGCAGATAAGAGCGAACAGTCTCAACACAATTGTTCCTATTGTTACTGTTCTTGTTGTTGCTGCCGAAACCAAGGGCTAGTTGTTTCGCCTTGTTGTCGTCCTCTCCTGCGACCCGCCCACGACACTCTCCGCGACCCACCTGCGACCCACTCCGCAACCCACCCGCGGTCCACCTGCGACTCGCACACACTGTGTTGGCTTGAGTCGGCGTCTGCGGCGGGCTCGTTGCGGAATGCGTGAGAACACGGCGCCTGCAACGGTCTTTTTCAGAGCCCCGCCCCGCAGATTGTCGACGACCCCGCCGCCCCCTCACTCTTATTCGCAACTGCGGGGGCTATGGTACTTCTGGCTTGCGCCAGGGTTCTTAGCAGCTGATGCGCGTGACGGCCGCCTTTTGCATCTACGCTTCCCAGTCTTCCTCCTCTTCCTACTCTTCTTCCTGCGCTTACCGTAGCCATTTTGGCCCAAGCCCTTGTGCTTGCAACGTTGTCTTGTGTTTGTGGTCTGTTTTTGCCACTCGCCTGTCGGCACTCCGTCTTCGCCACATGGTGTTCGTGAATGCCGACGGATCTCGCATGGTGGCGCTGGTAATTGGCAGCGGGCACAGAGCTCGCAGCCTTGGCATGTTCGAGAGGATGCACGAGTTGGGCATGAGCACTGTCGTCGTTGATGGCGAGGGTTCTTGGGCTCATGAGATGGAGGTCACGGGTGTGGTGCACAAGGTGGTGGTCGTTCCAGGCCTCGGACAACTTCCGCAGGAAGCGGAGCTCGCCGCCGCAGTCGTGGACGCCTTGCGGGCCGCGTCGATTGGCAACGTTACCGGTGCTTACAACGCGTACAACAAGTACTTGCTCTTGACCGCTTTGGTCGCAGAGAAGCTGGGTGTGGTGACGAACAGCTACGAGGCAGTACGGAGATGCGTGTTCAAAAACGAAACCCGCAAGTGCCTCGTTGCCAATGGGCTGGAGCCGTGGAAATCGTTCCCATGTTCCACGACGCAGGACATTGAGCAGGCTGTGGGTCAGATTGCGTTCCCTGCGATCTTGAAGCCGGCGAAAGGTTCAGCTTCTGTTGGTGTCGTCAAAGTCTTTTCCGCAGAGGAGGCCGTGAAGACATTTTTGGAACAGCGCGCCGAGCGCAACACTCGGGACGAGGTTTTCCTCTTGGAGGAGTACATTGACGGGCCAGAGTTCGGTGTGGAAATCGTGATGCAGCACGGCCGCCTCTTATTTAATCGCTTCGCTCATGCCGCCGGCCCTGGAGCCCTCTTTAGGGCCTCTTGGGGGCCTCTTGGGGACCTCTTGGGAGTCTCTTGGGGCTCCTTGGCGGCGTTTTGGAGGCCCCCAGGGCCTCTTGGGGGGCTCTTGGGGGTAGTCGATTGCGGCTCCCCCCTCGGAGGCCACGATCCTCGTGAGGGGTGTCGAAAAATACCCTCCCCTGGAGTGGTCTGGTGGCTTCTCCCGGGCTTCTCTCGGGACCTTGCCGGGGTACTTTTCGTCCGGGGGCCCCCAGGGGCCGCTCCGCGCGCGCGAACTAGAAATATTGTTAACAAGTTACCGGAGATCTTAGCACGCCTCTGGCCCGTTGGGCCGGCGAATTTTGCTCCGTCATGGACGCCGACAAGCAGAACTATGGGCAGTTCTTCCAGGGCACGGGCCGCAGCTTCCCTACTGCCCACGGGCATGCCATCGAGGCTTCTGTTGCCTCTCACTGCGTTGCTTCCGTGCAGGCGCTTGGCTTGACGACGGGGGTTTTCGACCTCGACGTGAGGTTCTCCCCGCAGTGTGGCGTGCGGATCTTGGAGGTCAATGCACGCATGGGCGGTGGCTCTGTCCAGAGGATGCACCAGCATGTTTACGGCATGGATTTGGTGGAACTTCACTTGCAGACGTGCATGGGCATCTCCGTGGGGCATGTAGCCGACGTGCATCCCTTGGAGCCCTCGATGTGCTACGAGGCGGGCTGGGTGGAATCCCCGTATTCTGGAAAGGTCTCTGGCATTGGCATCGATGCCTTCGCAGAGAGATTGCGATCCATGTTCAGGGAGCATCCGCACGTGTTGGAGTTCGTCCCCCTGTGTGACGACGGCGATGCCATCAACGGCTACAAGGTGCCGGGCTTGCCGTCTTCGCTGATTATGGTATTCACCAAGGGCGCCGAGAAGAGCTTCGCCCGGAAGCACCTCGCCGGGGCGCTCTGTGCAGCGGAGGAGCGCATCGCGGATCTTGTCGAGCCAGATGCTCCGCTTGCCCCCAAGGTGACGACCAGCGTCGATGCCGTGGTCACGGCGGCAGTCGGCACGGCTATGATCTGCGCGGCCGCCGCTTTGACGCATCCGTTGTTGTTCGAGCAGGTGATGTCTCCAAAGCGGCGCAACGCTCCGGCCGATTGCGCGTCGATCCAGCCGTTTGAGGCGCTCGAGGCTTCTGTGGAGCTTATGCCCTCGCCTGTGCCCTCGCCCGCTTACCCAGCATTGGCGGTCGTCAGGTAATCTTGAACGTGTTATTTTGTTCACTGATTGTTCAGTTGTCGACCGTACAGTGTCGTTGGGCGCTGCCTCAGTGGGTGGCTTGATGTGGCATGTGCTCGCCCCCATGGCTCCCTTGTTAGTGGTTTGCGTGTGTATGTAACTATGTGTGCGCGTGTGTGTGTGTGTGTGTGTGTGTGTGTGTCATCGGCCCAGGTTAATTACGTTCATAGACGAAGTGGGTGGGAGCCGAGGGCTTGGGGTACACAGTCGCTCTCTCCACTTCGCTTCGCGTCAGCCCGAAGCGTTGGGGGCGCGGGCCGCTTGCCGCCTGGCGCCCAGGCGGGCATCCGCCCCAATTTGTTTTGTGTTTCTGTCAATCTCTCTCCCTTTCTCGACCTCTGGGGGGGCCCCCAGGGACCTCTGGCGACTGGCGAGTGCTGAAGTGGCGTCATTCCGCAGGGGGCGCCAAGACGGCCTTTGGACCTGCGCCGTAGAGAGTGATCCTAGGGGGCTGGGCCAGCCCGAGCAGATCTTTACGCTGTATCTTCGGGGGGGCCCCGTCTGTCCACAACATTGGTGTCTTGTCTCATGCCCCACGCGGGCTCGATGCGGACTCGACACAGATTTGGCGTTGCTTGGTCGCGGATTCGACGTGGATTCGACGAGTCCGACATGAATTCGACACGGCTGCGACGCGGAGGGGCGCGGCGGGACAGATAATACCCCCCGAACAGGCGACGTGAGGATCCATGTTTGTTCGAATGTGGCCGTCTGGTCCGGACGTCGAAGAGGCGCCTGCGACCGGCCCCTCCCGGGCTCGAGGACACGTCCCGAAGGCAGACGTCCTCAGGGTCTCCGGTCTGCTGGAGAGCCAGCTTCCACAAGCGAGAGCCCTGGGGGACGCTGACCGTCGACCCCCTGGGTCGACGGCGCCTCGACCTCGGGGCCGTGCCAGCTTGCGGAAATAGGACCGGTATGTAGAAGCCTGCACCCGTCGCTCTGGCACTAAGAGGCTGTGCGCGCGAGGTGCAGGCTCAGCCTGCTGACAGATCGCGGGCGAAAAAGCGAACGAAACGGTCGAACTACGATCACGTTGTCGCACGTCATGCGCCCGTCGGGGGATCCACGGGAGCATTGGATGGCAGCTCGGGGAAAGGCCAGAACGGGCCCTCCGCTTGCCCAGCCCCCGAAAAGACTTGCCTGGGCGGCGAACCCCTGGGGAGGGAGTCGGGGGACGGGGAGGCCTCCTTTTCCTCCTGCGCTTATCAGCTGGCATTCCCCGCAAGCTTGACACACGGTCGGGGAGACGTCTAGTTGACTGGGGCCAACGACCTGTGTGACCCATTCAGTAGCGTCTCAGTGCCGCTTGCTCGGATCACCTCGGGCAGGCAGCAATCGAAGTGCAGCTGTCGGTAAAAACCAGGCCCCGAGGGGTACCCTGGCCTTTTTCGTTTGTGTTTGGAGGTGGCGAGTTCGAGACACCGGCGGCCCTCCCCGGCGTTCTTGTTCGTCCGTGCTGCGAGCTTCTCGTCGCCGCGGTCGGGTCCGTCTCGAAAGCGGGTCAGCATGGGCCCCAGGAGGGGTCCAGGGGACCGATTTGTAGCGGACTTGTGCTTTGCGGGAGAGCCGCCGATGTTTCCATTGGCCCTCTTCCGAGTTTGGGCTCTCCAGCCTGGAATGCTTTGCGTTTGCCCTGTGGCCTTGGGCCTTTGGCGATGGGGCTCCTGTTCATCATCGTGCCCCTGGCCCTATTGTCCTTCCGATCTCCCTCCCCTCCCTCTCCTCACCAAGTGGACGCTGACTACATTGATTCCGCAACCGTCCCACAGAGTTGACTCATTTGTCGGGGGCCGCAGGGATCCAGCTTGAATCCGTGCAAACGTTTGTATGCGCTGGCAGACCCTGTTGGTGCTGTTCGTGTGTTGAGGAAATGATTGACCGTCGAGCACATGGCAGTAAACCAGGTGATGCTTAGAACGCCGGTCCAGACACCTAATTCGATAGGTGCTGCAAGGTAGTACATTCTGAAACGATGCATGTCTTGATCGGTAAACAGATCCCGGAAGAGCCAAACCGCTGGAGACCCCCCAGCAATCTGGGCGCCAACGGGCAAATTCTCCACCCGCTGGCGGCTCCTCCTTGGGGTGCTCAAGGGCTCAGAAAAGAACGGGGTCTGGACCATCAAACAGGCAAGCCGCCTGAAACATCCCCGCTATCTGGGCGCGAACGGGCAAATGCCCTACCCCTTGGCTGCGCCGCTTTGCGGTCCTCGAGCGCCAAGCCTGCTACATCGCGATGGGCATGGGGCTTTGAAGAGAGAGGAGTCTTGGCCACCAAACATGCAAACCGCTTTGTACATCCCCACAAGTCGGGGGGTGACCGGGTAAATGTCCTACCCCTTGGCAGCTCCTCCTTGCGGTGCTCACGTGCCACGCCTGCCACATCGCGATGGGCACGGGGCTTCAAAGAAAGAGAAGTCTGGGCCACCAAACAGGCAAACCGCTTGCGACATTCCCACAATTTGGGTACAACCAGGCAATTGCCATTCCCCTCTGGCGGCGGCGGCACCTCCTTGGGGTGCTCAGGTGCCACACTTGCCACATCTCGATGAGCATGGGGTGGTGTACCGCTTGGGACATCCCCACAATCTGGGCGCGGACGGGCACATGTCCTGCCCCCTGGCGGCTTCTCCTTGGGGCTCTCAGCTTCCACGACTGCCACACCGAGACAACATGGTGCTCCTAAAATAGAGAAACCTGGGCCACCAACCAGGCAAACCGCTTGGGGCATCCCCACAATCTGGGCGCGAACGGGCAAACGTCCTATCCCGTGGCGGCTCCTCCTTGGGTGCCGCGACTGCCACATCGCGATGGGCATGGGGCTTTGAAGCGAGAGCAGTCTGGGTCACCAAACAGGCGAACCTTCTGAGACATCCTTACACTTCGGGCACGAACGGGCACATGCCGTACCCATCTGGCGGCCTTCTTCGGGTGCTCAAGTGCCGCGCAGGGCTACATCGCGACGAGCTTGGGGAGGTGACCGCTTGAGACATCCGTCAATCGGCAACTGTCCTATCCCCTGGCGGCTTCGCCTTTGGGTGCTCAGCTGCCACGACTGCCACATCGCGATGGCCACCAAGCAGGCACACCGCTTGGGACATCCCCACAAGTTGGGTGCAACCAGGCAAGTGCAATCCCTCTCTGGCGGCTCCTCCCTGGGGTGCTCACACGCCACGCCTGCCACATCGCGATGAGCACGGGGACCTGAAAGAGGAGTCTTGGGCACCACACTGGCAAACCGACCGAGACATCCCAAGAATCCTGGTGCGAACGGGCAAACTTCTACCCCTTGGCAGCTCCTCCTTGGGGAGCTCAACGGACACACCTGCTACATCGCGATGGGCACGGGGCGTTGACTCTATGGGTAATGTGTGTATCAGTCGGGTCATGACTTGGGTGAGTACGAGTTGATCTGAGTGGGAGTGGGGTGTGAGTGTGTGATTGATTCTGGGTATGTCTGAGTGTGAGTACGAGGGGGTCTGAGTGAGCGTGAGTCTGAGTATGAGTGATCTGTGCCAGAACCAGCGCCTCGCCTGAGACATCTTCGCAAACGGCTCCGAAAGCAAAGGATGTTGGGCACGCAAACAGACAAACCTACTGAGACATCCCCACAATCTGGGAGCGAACGGGCCCATGCAATACCCTCTGGTGCCCTCTTTTAGGGAGGCTGAAACCAGCGCCTCGCCTGGGACATCCTCGCAAACGGCTCCGAAAGCAGCTGATCTTGAGCATGCAAACTGGCAAACCGCCTAAGACATCCCCACAATATGGGCGCGAACGGACCCGCAAAACCCCCTGGCGTCCCCCCTTGGGGAAGCTGAAACCGGCGCCTCGCTTGAGACATCTTCGCTTGAGCAGACAGACCCCAAATGGGGGTACGATCGAAAACGAAGGGGGCGGGTATCGAGGGCGTGGAATACACATGTTGAATGACACGCGAGCCGATAATAGCGAACATTCTCAACACAACTGCTGCTAGTGTTACTATTACTGTTGTTGTTGCCGAAACCAAGGGCTAGTTGTTTTGCCTTGTTGTCGTCTTCTCCTGCGACCCGCCCGCGACCCACCTGCGACCCATTCCGCAACCCACCCGCGATCCACCCGCGACTCGCCCACATTGCGTTGACTTGAATCGGCGCCTGCGGCGGGCTCATTGTGTAATGCGTGAACAAAACGACACCTGCGACGGTCTTCTTCAGAGCCTCGCAGATTGCCGACGACCCCGCCGCCCCCTCACTCTTATTCGCAACTGCGGGGGCTATGGTACTTCTGGCTTGCTCCAGGGTTCTTAGCAGATGATGCGCGTGACGTCCGCCTTTCGCTGCATCTACGCTTCCAGTCTTCCTCCTCTTCATCCTCTTCTTCCTGCGCTTACCGTAGCCATTTTGGCCCCAGCCCTTGTGCTTGTAACCTTGTCTTGTATTTGTGGTCTGTTTTTGCCACTCGCTTGTCGGCACTCCGTCTTCGCCACATGGTGTTCGTGAATGCCGACGGATCTCGCATGGTGGCGCTGGTAATTGGCAGCGGGCCCAGAGCTCGCAGCGGCCTTGGCATGTTCGAGGGATGCGCACCGGGGGGGGGGGGGGGGGGGAAGTTTGGGCATGAGCACTGTCGTCGTTGATGGCGAGGGTTATTGGGTTCATGAGATGGAGGGTCACTGGAGGGGTGCACAAGGTGGTGTCGTTTTTCCGGCCTCCGACAACTTCCTGCAGGAAGGGAGCTCGCCGATGCAGTCGTGGAAGCCTTTGCGGGCCGCGTCGATTGCAAACGTTAATGGTTGCCTACAACGCGTTACAACAAGTACTTTTGCTTTCTGATTTGTGTTTTTTTTCTTTTTTTTTTTTCTTTCTTTTTCTCTTTTTTCTTTTTTTTTTTTTTTTTTTGTATTTTTCTCTTTTTTTTTTTCGTTTTCTTTTTTTTTTTTTCTTTTTTTTCTTTTTTTTTTTTTCTTTTTTTTTTTTCTTGACCGCTTTGGTCGCAGAGAGGCTCGGTGTGGTGACGAACAGCTACGAGGCAGTACGGAGATGCGTGTTCAAAAACGAAACCCGCAAGTGCCTCGTTGCCCATGGGCTGGAGCCGTGGAAATCGTTCCCATGTTCCACGACGCAGGACATTGAGCAGGCTGTGTGTCAGATTGCGTTCCCTGCGATCTTGAAACCAGCGAAAGGTTCTGCCTCTGTTGGTGTCGTCAAAGTCTTTTCCGCAGAGGAGGCCGTGAAGACATTTTTGGAACAGCGCGCCGAGCGCAACATTCGGGACGAGGTTTTCCTTTTGGAAGAGTACATTGACGGGCCCGAGTTTGGTGTGGAAATTGTGATGCAGCACGGCCGCCTCTTGTTTTGCTCCGTCATGGACGCCGACAAGCAGAGCTATGGGCAGTTCTTCCAGGGCACGGGCCGCAGCTTCCCTACTGCCCACGGGCATGTCGTCGAGGCTTCTGTTGCCTCTCACTGCGTTGCTTCCGTGCAGGCGCTTGGCTTGACGACGGGGGTTTTCGACCTCGACGTGAGGTTCTCCCCGCAGTGTGGCGTGCGGATTTTGGAGGTCAATGCACGCATGGGCGGTGGCTCTGTCCAGAAGATGCACCAGCATGTTTACGGCATGGATTTGGTGGAGCTTCACTTGCAGACGTGCATGGGCATCTCCGTGGGGCATGTAGCCGACACGCGTCCCTTGGAACCCTCGATGTGCTACGAGGCGGGCTGGGTGGAATCCCCGTATTCTGGAAAGGTCTCTGGCATTGGCATCGATGCCTTCGCTGAGAGATTGCGATCCATGTTCAGGGAGCATCCGCACGTGTTGGAGTTCGTCCCCCTCTTTGGGGACGACGGCCGATTGCCATTTCAACGGGCTACAGGTGCCGGGCTTGCCGTCTTCGCTGATTATGGTATCACCAAAAGGCTCCGAGAGAGCCTTCGCCCGGGAAAGCACATCGCTGGGGCGTCTTGGGTACAGCGGAGGAGCGCATCGCAGGATCTTGTCGAGCAGATGCGGCCGCTTGCCCCCAAGGTGACGACAAGCGTCGATGGCCGTGGTCACAGCGGCAGTCAGCAAACGGGGCATATGATTTGCGCGGCCGCCGCTTTGACATCCGTTGCGTTCGAGGCCGGTGATGTCTCCCAACAGCGGCGCAAAAACGCTCCGGCCGATTGCGCGTCGATCCAGCCGTTTGGGGCGCTCGAGGCTTCTGCGGAGCTTATGCCCTCGCCTGTGCCCTCGCCCGCTTACCCAGCATTGGCGGTCGTCAGGTAGTCTTGAACGTGTGTTATTTTGTTCACTGATTGTTCAGTTGTCGACCGTACAGTGTCGTTGGGCGCTGCCTCAGTGGGTGGCTTGATGTGGCATGTGCGCGCCCCCATGGCTCCCTTGTTAGTGGTTTTTGTTTTGTGTGTGTGTAACTATGTGTGCACGTGTGTGTGTGTGTGTGTGTGTGTGTGTGTGTCATCGGCCCTGGTAAATATAACGTTCATAGACGAAGTGGGTGGGAGCCGAGGGCTTGGGGTACACAGTCGCTCTCCCCACTTCGCTGCGCGTCAGCCCGAAGCGTTGGGGGCGCGGGCCGCTTGCCGCCTGGCGCCCAGGCGGGCATGCGCCCCAATTTGTTTTGTGCTTCTGTGAATCTCTCTCCCTTTCTCGACCTCTGGGGGGGCCCCCAGGGACCTCTGGCGACTGGCGAGTGCTGAAGTGGCGTCATTCCGCAGGGGGCGCCAAGACGGCCTTTGGACCTGCGCCGTAGTGAGTGATCCTAGGGGGTTGGGCCAGCCTGAGCAGATCTTTACGCTGCATCTTCGGGGGGGCCCCGTCTGTCCACAACGTTGGCGTCTTGTCTCATGCCCCACGCGGGTTCGATGCGGACTCGACGCAGATTTGGCGTTGCTTGGTCGCGGATTCGACGTGGATTCGACGACGATTCGACGAGAAATTCGACACGGCTGCGACGCGGAGGGGCGCGGCGGGACAGATAATGCCCCCCGAACAGGCAACGTGAGGATCCATGTTTGTTCGAATGTGGCCGTCTGGTCCCGGCGTCGAAGAGGCGCCTGTGACCAGGCCCTTCCCAGGCTCGAGGACACGTCCCGAAGGCAGACGTCCTCAGGGTCTTTGGTCTGCTGGAGAGCCAGCTTCCACAAGCGAGAGCCCTGGGGGACGCTGACCGTCGACCCCCTGGGTCGACGGCGCCTCGACCTCGGGGCCGTGCCAGCTTGTGGAAATAGGACCGGTATGCAGAAGCCTGCACCCGTCGCTCTGGCACTGAGAGGCTGTGCGCGCGAGGTGCAGGCTCAGCCTGCTGACAGATCGCGGGCGAAAAAGCGAACGAAACGGTCGAACTACGATCACGTTGTCGCACGTCATGCGCCCGTCGGGGGATCCACGGGAGCATTGGGTGGCAGCTCGGGGAAAGGCCAGAACGGGCCCTCCGCTTGCCCTCCCCCCGAAAAGACTTGCCTGGGCGGCGAACCCCTGGGGAGGGAGTCGGAGGACGGGGGGACCTCCTTTTCCTCCTGCGCTTATGAGCTGGCATTCCCCGCAAGCTTGACACACGGTCGGGGAGACGTCTAGTTGACTGGGGCCAACGACCTGTGTGACCCATTCAGTAGCGTCTCAGTGCCGCTTGCTCGGATCACCTCGGGCAGGCAGCAATCGAAGTGCAGCTGTCGGTAAAAACCAGGCCCCGAGGGGTACCCTTGCCTTTTTCGTTTGTGTTTGGAGGTGGCGAGTTCGAGACACCGGCGGCCCTTCCCGGCGTTCTTGTTCGTCCGTGCTGCGAGCTTCTCGTCGCCGCGGTCGGATCCGTCTCGAAAGCGGGTCACCATGGGCCCCAGGAGGGGTCCGGGGGACCGATTTGTAGCGGACTTGTGCTTTGCGGGAGAGCCGGCGTTGTTTCCATTGGCCCTCTACCGAGTTTGGGCTCTCCAGCCTGGAATGCTTTGCGTTTGCCATGTGGCCTTGGGCCTTTGGCGATGGGGCTCCTGTTCATCATCGTGCCCCTTGCCCTATTGTCCTTCCGATCTCCCTCCCCTCCCTCTCCTCACCAAGTGGACGCTGACTATATTGATTCCGCAACCGTCCCACAGAGTTGACTCATTTGTCGGGGGCCGCAGGGATCCAGCTTGAATCCGTGCAAACGTTTGTATGCGCTGGTAGTCCCTATTGGTGCTGTTCGTGTGTTGAGGAAATGATTGACCGTCGAGCACATGGCAGTAAACCAGGTGATGCTTAGAACGCCGGTCCAGACACCTAATTCGATAGGTGCTGCAAGGTAGTACATTCTGAAACGATGCATGTCTTGATCGGTCAACAGATCCCGGAAGAGCCAAACCGCTGGAGACCCCCCAGCAATCGGGGCGCCGACGGGCAAATTCTCCACCCGCTGGCGGCTCCTCCTTGGGGTGCTCAAGGGCTCAGAAAAGAAAGGGGTCTGGACCATCAAACAGGCAAGCCGCCTGAAACATCCCCGCTATCTGGGCGCGAACGGGCAAATGTCCTACCCCTTGGCTGCGCCGCTTTGAGGTCCTCGAGCGCCAAGCCTGCTACATCGCGATGGGCATGGGGCTTTGAAGAGAGAGGAGTCTTGGCCACCAAACATGCAAACCGCTTTGTACATCCCCACAAGTCGGGGGTGACCGGGTCAATGTCCTACCCCTTGGCAGCTCCTGCTTGCGGTGCTCACGTGCCACGCCTGCCACATCGCGATGGGCACGGGGCTTCAAAGAAAGAGACGTCTGGGCCACCAAACAGGCAAACCGCTTGCGACATTCCCACAATTTGGGTACAACCAGGCAATTGCCATTCCCCTCTGGCGGCGGCGGCACCTCCTTGGGGTGCTCAGGTGCCACACTTGCCACATCTCGATGAGCATGGGGTGGTGCACCGCTTGGGACATCCCCACAACCTGGGCGCGGACGGGCACATGTCCTGCCGCCTGGCGGCTTCTCCTTGGGGCTCTCAGCTTCCACGACTGCCATATCGCGATGGCATGGTGCTCCTAAAATAGAGAAACCTGGGCCACCAACCAGGCAAACCGCTTGGGGCATCCCCACAATCTGGGCGCGAACGGGCAAACGTCCTATCCCGTGGCGGCTCCTCCTTGGGTGCCGCGACTGCCACATCGCGATGGGCATGGGGCTTTGAAGCGAGAGCAGTCTGGGTCACCAAACAGGCGAACCTTCTGAGACATCCTTACACTTCGGGCACGAACGGGCACATGCCGTACCCATCTGGCGGCCTTCTTCGGGTGCTCAAGTGCCGCGCAGGGCTACATCGCGACGAGCTTGGGGAGGTGACCGCTTGAGACATCCGTCAATCGGCAACTGTCCTATCCCCTGGCGGCTTCGCCTTTGGGTGCTCAGCTGCCACGACTGCCACATCGCGATGGCCACCAAGCAGGCACACCGCTTGGGACATCCCCACAAGTTGGGTGCAACCAGGCAAGTGCAATCCCTCTCTGGCGGCTCCTCCCTGGGGTGCTCACACGCCACGCCTGCCACATCGCGATGAGCACGGGGACCTGAAAGAGGAGTCTTGGGCACCACACTGGCAAACCGACCGAGACATCCCAAGAATCCTGGTGCGAACGGGCAAACTTCTACCCCTTGGCAGCTCCTCCTTGGGGAGCTCAACGGACACACCTGCTACATCGCGATGGGCACGGGGCGTTGACTCTATGGGTAATGTGTGTATCAGTCGGGTCATGACTTGGGTGAGTACGAGTTGATCTGAGTGGGAGTGGGGTGTGAGTGTGTGATTGATTCTGGGTATGTCTGAGTGTGAGTACGAGGGGGTCTGAGTGAGCGTGAGTCTGAGTATGAGTGATCTGTGCCAGAACCAGCGCCTCGCCTGAGACATCTTCGCAAACGGCTCCGAAAGCAAAGGATGTTGGGCACGCAAACAGACAAACCTACTGAGACATCCCCACAATCTGGGAGCGAACGGGCCCATGCAATACCCTCTGGTGCCCTCTTTTAGGGAGGCTGAAACCAGCGCCTCGCCTGGGACATCCTCGCAAACGGCTCCGAAAGCAGCTGATCTTGAGCATGCAAACTGGCAAACCGCCTAAGACATCCCCACAATATGGGCGCGAACGGACCCGCAAAACCCCCTGGCGTCCCCCCTTGGGGAAGCTGAAACCGGCGCCTCGCTTGAGACATCTTCGCTTGAGCAGACAGACCCCAAATGGGGGTACGATCGAAAACGAAGGGGGCGGGTATCGAGGGCGTGGAATACACATGTTGAATGACACGCGAGCCGATAATAGCGAACATTCTCAACACAACTGCTGCTAGTGTTACTATTACTGTTGTTGTTGCCGAAACCAAGGGCTAGTTGTTTTGCCTTGTTGTCGTCTTCTCCTGCGACCCGCCCGCGACCCACCTGCGACCCATTCCGCAACCCACCCGCGATCCACCCGCGACTCGCCCACATTGCGTTGACTTGAATCGGCGCCTGCGGCGGGCTCATTGTGTAATGCGTGAACAAAACGACACCTGCGACGGTCTTCTTCAGAGCCTCGCAGATTGCCGACGACCCCGCCGCCCCCTCACTCTTATTCGCAACTGCGGGGGCTATGGTACTTCTGGCTTGCTCCAGGGTTCTTAGCAGATGATGCGCGTGACGTCCGCCTTTCGCTGCATCTACGCTTCCAGTCTTCCTCCTCTTCATCCTCTTCTTCCTGCGCTTACCGTAGCCATTTTGGCCCCAGCCCTTGTGCTTGTAACCTTGTCTTGTATTTGTGGTCTGTTTTTGCCACTCGCTTGTCGGCACTCCGTCTTCGCCACATGGTGTTCGTGAATGCCGACGGATCTCGCATGGTGGCGCTGGTAATTGGCAGCGGGCCCAGAGCTCGCAGCCTTGGCATGTTCGAGAGGATGCACGAGTTGGGCATGAGCACTGTCGTCGTTGATGGCGAGGGTTCTTGGGTTCATGAGATGGAGGTCACTGGCGTGGTGCACAAGGTGGTCGTCGTTCCAGGCCTCCGACAACTTCCGCAGGAAGCGGAGCTCGCCGATGCAGTCGTGGACGCCTTGCGGGCCGCGTCGATTGGCAACGTTACTGGTGCCTACAACGCGTACAACAAGTACTTGCTCTTGACCGCTTTGGTCGCAGAGAGGCTCGGTGTGGTGACGAACAGCTACGAGGCAGTACGGAGATGCGTGTTCAAAAACGAAACCCGCAAGTGCCTCGTTGCCCATGGGCTGGAGCCGTGGAAATCGTTCCCATGTTCCACGACGCAGGACATTGAGCAGGCTGTGTGTCAGATTGCGTTCCCTGCGATCTTGAAGCCAGCGAAAGGTTCTGCCTCTGTTGGTGTCGTCAAAGTCTTTTCCGCAGAGGAGGCCGTGAAGACATTTTTGGAACAGCGCGCCGAGCGCAACATTCGGGACGAGGTTTTCCTCTTGGAAGAGTACATTGACGGGCCCGAGTTTGGTGTGGAAATCGTGATGCAGCACGGCCGCCTCTTGTTTTGCTCCGTCATGGACGCCGACAAGCAGAGCTATGGGCAGTTCTTCCAGGGCACGGGCCGCAGCTTCCCTACTGCCCACGGGCATGTCGTCGAGGCTTCTGTTGCCTCTCACTGCGTTGCTTCCGTGCAGGCGCTTGGCTTGACGACGGGGGTTTTCGACCTCGACGTGAGGTTCTCCCCGCAGTGTGGCGTGCGGATTTTGGAGGTCAATGCACGCATGGGCGGTGGCTCTGTCCAGAAGATGCACCAGCATGTTTACGGCATGGATTTGGTGGAGCTTCACTTGCAGACGTGCATGGGCATCTCCGTGGGGCATGTAGCCGACACGCGTCCCTTGGAACCCTCGATGTGCTACGAGGCGGGCTGGGTGGAATCCCCGTATTCTGGAAAGGTCTCTGGCATTGGCATCGATGCCTTCGCAGAGAGATTGCGATCCATGTTCAGGGAGCATCCGCACGTGTTGGAGTTCGTCCCCCTCTGTGACGACGGCGATGCCATCAACGGCTACAAGGTGCCGGGCTTGCCGTCTTCGCTGATTATGGTATTCACCAAAGGCGCCGAGAAGAGCTTCGCCCGGAAGCACCTCGCTGGGGCGCTTTGTACAGCGGAGGAGCGCATCGCAGATCTTGTCGAGCCAGATGCTCCGCTTGCCCCCAAGGTGACGACCAGCGTCGATGCCGTGGTCACGGCGGCAGTCAGCACGGCTATGATTTGCGCGGCCGCCGCTTTGACGCATCCGTTGTTGTTCGAGCAGGTGATGTCTCCAAAGCGGCGCAACGCTCCGGCCGATTGCGCGTCGATCCAGCCGTTTGGGGCGCTCGAGGCTTCTGCGGAGCTTATGCCCTCGCCTGTGCCCTCGCCCGCTTACCCAGCATTGGCGGTCGTCAGGTAGTCTTGAACGTGTGTTATTTTGTTCACTGATTGTTCAGTTGTCGACCGTACAGTGTCGTTGGGCGCTGCCTCAGTGGGTGGCTTGATGTGGCATGTGCGCGCCCCCATGGCTCCCTTGTTAGTGGTTTTTGTGTGTGTGTAATTATGTGTGCACGTGTGTGTGTGTGTGTGTGTGTGTGTGTGTGTCATCGGCCCTGGTAAATATAACGTTCATGGACGAAGTGGGTGGGAGCCGAGGGCTTGGGGTACACAGTCGCTCTCCCCACTTCGCTGCGCGTCAGCCTGAAGCGTTGGGGGCGCGGGCCGCTTGCCGCCTGGCGCCCAGGCGGGCATGCGCCCCATTTTTTTTTGTGTTTCTGTTAATCTCTCTCCCTTTCTCGACCTCTGGGGGGGCCCCCAGGGACCTCTGGCGACTGGCGAGTGCCGAAGTGGCGTCATTCCGCAGGGGGCGCCAAGACGGCCTTTGGACCTGCGCCGTAGAGAGTGATCCTAGGGGGTTGGGCCAGCCCGAGCAGATCTTTACGCTGCATCTTCGGGGGGGCCCCGTCTGTCCACAACGTTGGTGTCTTGTCTCATGCCCCACGCGGGTTCGATGCGGACTCGACGCAGATTTGGCTTTGTTTGGTCGCGGATTCGACGTGGATTCGACGAAGATTCGACGAGTCCGACATGAATTCGACACGGCTGCGACGCGGAGGGGCGCGGCGGGACAGATAATGCCCCCCGAACAGGCAACGTGAGGATCCATGTTTGTTCGAATGTGGCCGTCTGGTCCGGGCGTCGAAGAGGCGCCTGTGACCAGGCCCCTCCCAGGCTCGAGGACACGTCCCGAAGGCAGACGTCCTCAGGGTCTTTGGTCTGCTGGAGAGCCAGCTTCCACAAGCGAGAGCCCTGGGGGACGCTGACCGTCGGCCCCCTGGGTCGACAGCGCCTCGACCTCGGGGCCGTGCCAGCTTGTGGAAATGGACCGGTATGCAGAAGCCTGCACCTGTCGCTCTGGCACTAAGAGGCTGTGCGCGCGAGGTGCAGGCTCAGCCTGCTGACAGATCGCGGGCGAAAAAGCGAACGGAACGGTCGAACTACGATCACGTTGTCGCACGTCATGCGCCCGTCGGGGGATCCACGGGAGCATTGGGTGGCAGCTCGGGGAAAGGCCAGAACGGGCCCTCCGCTTGCCCTCCCCCCGAAAAGACTTGCCTGGGCGGCGAACCCCTGGGGAGGGAGTCGGAGGACGGGGAGGCCTCCTTTTCCTCCTGCGCTTATCAGCTGGCATTCCCCGTAAGCTTGACACACGGTCGGGGAGACGTCTAGTTGACTGGGGCCAACGACCTGTGTGACCCATTTAGTAGCGTCTCAGTGCCGCTTGCTCGGATCACCTCGGGCAGGCAGCAATCGAAGTGCCGCTGTCGGTAAAAGCCAGGCCCCGAGGGGTACCCTGGCCTTTTTCGTTTGTGTTTGGAGGTGGCGAGTTCGAGACACCGGCGGCCCTTCCCGGCGTTCTTGTTCGTCCGTGCTGCGAGCTTCTCGTCGCCGCGGTCGGATCCGTCTCGAAAGCGGGTCACCATGGGCCCCAGGAGGGGTCCGGGGGACCGATTTGTAGCGGACTTGTGCTTTGCGGGAGAGCCGGCGTTGTTTCCATTGGCCCTCTACCGAGTTTGGGCTCTCCAGCCTGGAATGCTTTGCGTTTGCCATGTGGCCTTGGGCCTTTGGCGATGGGGCTCCTGTTCATCATCGTGCCCCTTGCCCTATTGTCCTTCCGATCTCCCTCCCCTCCCTCTCCTCACCAAGTGGACGCTGACTATATTGATTCCGCAACCGTCCCACAGAGTTGACTCATTTGTCGGGGGCCGCAGGGATCCAGCTTGAATCCGTGCAAACGTTTGTATGCGCTGGCAGACCCTGGTGGTGCTGTTCGTGTGTTGAGGAAATGATTGACCGTCGAGCACATGGCAGTAAACCAGGTGATGCTTAGAACGCCGGTCCAGACACCGAATTCGATAGGTGCTGCAAGTTAGTACATTCTGAAACGATGCATGTCTTGATCGGTCAACAGATCCCGGAAGAGCCAAACCGCTGGAGACCCCCCAGCAATCTGGGCGCCGACGGGCAAATTCTCCACCCGCTGGCGGCTCCTCCTTGGGGTGCTCAAGGGCTCAGAAAAGAAAGGGGTCTGGACCATCAAACAGGCAAGCCGCCTGAAACATCCCCGCTATCTGGGCGCGAACGGGCAAATGTCCTACCCCTTGGCTGCGCCGCTTTGAGGTCCTCGAGCGCCAAGCCTGCTACATCGCGATGGGCATGGGGCTTTGAAGAGAGAGGAGTCTTGGCCACCAAACATGCAAACCGCTTTGTACATCCCCACAAGTCGGGGGGGGACCGGGTAAATGTCCTACCCCTTGGCAGCTCCTGCTTGCGGTGCTCACGTGCCACGCCTGCCACATTGCGATGGGCACGGGGCTTCAAAGAAAAGACGTCTGGGCCACCAAACAGGCAAACCGCTTGCGACATTCCCACAATTTGGGTACAACCAGGCAATTGCCATTCCCCTCTGGCGGCGGCGGCACCTCCTTGGGGTGCTCAGGTGCCACACTTGCCACATCTCGATGAGCATGGGGTGGTGCACCGCGTGGGACATCCCCACAATCTGGGCGCGGACGGGCACATGTCCTGCCCCCTGGCGGCTTCTCCTTGGGGCTCTCAGCTTCCACGACTGCCACACCGAGACAACATGGTGCTCCTAAAATAGAGAAGCCTGGGCCACCAACCAGGCAAACCGCTTGGGGCATCCCCACAATCTGGGCGCGAACGGGCAAACGTCCTATCCCGTGGCGGCTCCTCCTTGGGTGCCGCGACTGCCACATCGCGATGGGCATGGGGCTTTGAAGCGAGAGCAGTCTGGGTCACCAAACAGGCGAACCTTCTGAGACATCCTTACACTTCGGGCACGAGCGGGCACATGCCGTACCCATCTGGCGGCCTTCTTCGGGTGCTCAAGTGCCGCGCAGGGCTACATCGCGACGAGCTTGGGGAGGTGCACCGCTTGAGACATCCGTCAATCTGGGCGCGAACGGGCAAATGTCCTATCCCTTGGCGGCTTCGCCTTGGGGTGCTCAACTGCCACGACTGCCACATCGCGATGGCCACCAAGCAGGCACACCGCTCGGGACATCCCCACAAGTTGGGTGCAACCAGGCAACTGCAATCCCTCTCTGGCGGCTCCTCCCTGGGGTGCTCACACGCCACGCCTGCCACATCGCGATGAGCATGGGGACCTGAAAGAGGAGTCTTGGCCACCACACTGGCAAACCGATCGAGACATCCAAAGAATCTGGGTGCGAACGGGCAACTTCTACCCCTTGGCTGCTCCTCCTTGGGAAGCTCAATGGCCACACCTGCTACATCGATGGGCACGGGGCTTTGACTGTATGGGTAATGTGTGTATCAGTCGGGTCATGACTTGGGTGAGTGCGAGTTGATTTGAGTGGGAGCGGGGTGTAAGTGTGTGATTGACTCTGAGTATGTCTGAGTGTGAGTACGAGTGGGTCTGAGTGAGCGTGAGTCTGAGTATGAGTGATCTGTGCCAGAACCAGCGCCTCGCCTGAGACATCTTCGCAAACGGCTCCGAAAACAAAGGACGTTGGGCACGCAAACAGACAAACCGACTGAGACATCCCCACAATCTGGGAGCGAACGAGCCCATGCAATACCCTCTGGTGCCCTCTTTTAGGGAGACTGAAACCAGCGCCTCGCCTGGGGCATCCTCGCAAACGGCCCCGAAAGCAGCTGATCTTGAGCATGCAAACTGGCAAACCGCCTAAGACATCCCCACAATCTGGGCGCGAACGGGCCCGCAAAACCCCCTAGCGTCCCAACCGGCGCCTCGCTTGAGACATCTTCGCTTGAGAAGACAGACCCCCAATGGGGGTACGATCGAAAACGAAAGGGGCGGGTATCGAGGGTGTGGGATACACATGTTGAATGACACGCGAGCAGAGAATAGCGAACATTCTCAACACAACTGCTGCTAGTGTTACTATTATTGTGATTGTTGCCGAAACCAAGGGCTAGTTGTTTTGCCTTGTTGTCGTCCTCTCCTGCGACCCGCCCGCGACCCACCTGCGACCCATCCGCAACCCACCCGCGCTCCACCCGCGACTCGCCCACATTGCGTTGACTTGAATCGGCGCCTGCGGCGGGCTCATTGTGTAATGCGTGAACAAAACGACACCTGCGACGGTCTTCTTCAGAGCCTCGCAGATTGCCGACGACCCCGCCGCCCCTCACTCTTATTCGCAACTGCGGGGGCTATGGTACTTCTGGCTTGCTCCAGGGTTCTTAGCAGATGATGCGCGTGACGGCCGCCTTTTGCATCTACGGTTCCCAGTCTTCCTCCTCTTCGTCCTCTTCTTCCTGCGCTTACGGTAGCCATTTTGGCCCCAGCCCTTGTGCTTGCAACCTTGTCTTGCATTTGTGGTCTGTTTTTGCCACTCGCTTGTCGGCACTCCGTCTTCGCCACATGGTGTTCGTGAATGCCGACGGATCTCGCATGGTGGCGCTGGTAATTGGCAGCGGGCCCAGAGCTCGCAGCCTTGGCATGTTCGAGAGGATGCACGAGTTGGGCATGAGCACTGTCGTCGTTGATGGCGAGGGTTCTTGGGTTCATGAGATGGAGGCCACTGGCGTGGTGCACAAGGTGGTGGTCGTTCCAGGCCTCCGACAACTTCCGCAGGAAGCGGAGCTCGCCGATGCAGTCGTGGACGCCTTGCGGGCCGCGTCGATTGGCAACGTTACCGGTGCCTACAACGCGTACAACAAGTACTTGCTCTTGACCGCTTTGGTCGCAGAGAGGCTCGGTGTGGTGACGAACAGCTACGAGGCAGTACGAGATTGTTTTTTTATCCTCTGGGGGGTAACGCTCGTTACCCGGGCCTCTCCCCCCCCCCCCCCCCCCGTAACGGTACCGCTCGTACGCGGGGGGGGTCTCGGTCTTCCCCTCCAACATGCTGGTGCCCGAAGGCATGCGCACTGTGGTGTGGTGGTCGCAGGCGCACTGTGGGCGCTCGCAGGCCATTGCGGCGCTCGCATGCGCGATGCTGGTGCTTGCGGGCTTTGCGCTTGTACTCGAACGTCGTCGTCGTCGTCGTCGACGGCGCCCGAAAAACGGCCTCCGGAGTCCGACAAACGTCGTCGTCGTCGTCGTCGACCTCGTCGCTCGTCGCTCGTCGATCATCGTCGTCGCGCGCGCGGGCGCGGGCGTGGTGCCCCGGGACCATGCGGCGGGCTTTGCGCTTGTACTCGAATCGCAAGCCACTGTGGTGCTCTCAGGCAGAGAGTGCTGCTCGCGCGCATACTATGGCGATCGCAGAGCGCCCCTGCCTCGCCATACCCCGCCCAGCCCAAGCGTTACCGTTACCCGAGGGGCACGACCCCCCCCCCCCCCCCCCGGTAACGAGCGTTATCGGCCAGAATAAAAAAACAATCTCTACGGAGATGCGTGTTCAAAAACGAAACCCGCAAGTGCCTCGTTGCCCATGGGCTGGAGCCGTGGAAATCGTTCCCATGTTCTACGACGCAGGACATTGAGCAGGCTGTGGGTCAGATTGCGTTCCCTGCGATCTTGAAGCCAGCGAAAGGTTCTGCCTCTGTTGGTGTCGTCAAAGTCTTTTCCGCAGAGGAGGCCGTGAAGACATTTTTGGAACAGCGCGCCGAGCGCAATATTCGGGACGAGGTCTTCCTCTTGGAGGAGTACATTGACGGGCCCGAGTTTGGTGTAGAAATCGTGATGCAGCACGGCCGCCTCTTGTTTTGCTCCGTCATGGACGCCGACAAGCAGAGCTATGGGCAGTTCTTCCAGGGCACGGGCCGCAGCTTCCCTACTGCCCACGGGCATGTCGTCGAGGCTTCTGTTGCCTCTCACTGCGTTGCTTCCGTGCAGGCGCTTGGCTTGACGACGGGGGTTTTCGACCTTGACGTCAGGTTCTCCCCGCAGTGTGGCGTGCGGATCTTGGAGGTCAATGCGCGCATGGGCGGTGGCTCTGTCCAGAGGATGCACCAGCATGTTTACGGCATGGATTTGGTGGAGCTTCACTTGCAGACGTGCATGGGCATCTCCGTGGGGCATGTAGCCCACATGCATCCCTTGGAGCCCTCGATGTGCTACGAGGCGGGCTGGGTGGAATCCCCGTATTCTGGAAAGGTCTCTGGCATTGGCATCGATGCCTTCGCAGAGAGATTGCGATCCATGTTCAGGGAGCATCCGCACGTGTTGGAGTTCGTCCCCCTCTGTGACGACGGCGATGCCATCAACGGCTACAAGGTGCCGGGCTTGCCGTCTTCGTTGATTATGGTATTCGCAAAGGGCGCCGAGAAGAGTTTCGCCCGGAAGCACCTCGCCGGGGCGCTCTGTGCAGCGGAGGAGCGCATCGCGGATCTTGTTGAGCCAGATGCTCCGCTTGCCCCCAAGGTGACGAGCAGCGTCGATGCCGTGGTCACGGCGGCAGTCGGCACCGCTATGATTTGCGCGGCCGCCGCTTTGACGCATCCGTTGTTGTTCGAGCAGGTGATGTCTCCAAAGCGGCGCAACGCTCCGGCCGATTGCGCGTCGATCCAGCCATTTGAGGCGCTCGAGGCTTCTGCGGAGCTTATGCCCTCGCCTGTGCCCTCGCCCGCTTACCCAGCATTGGCGGTCGTCAGGTAGTCTTGAACGTGTGTTACTTTGTTCACTGATTGTTCAGTTGTCGACCGTACAGTGTCGTTGGGCGCTGCCTCAGTGGGTGGCTTGATGTGGCATGTGCGCGCCCCCATGGCTCCCTTGTTAGTGGTTTGCGCGTGTGTGTAACCATGTGTGCGCGTGTGTGTGTCATCGGCCCTGGTCGCTCTCCCCACTTCGCTGCGCGTCAGCCCGAAGCGTTGAGGGCGCGGGCCGCTTGCCGCCTGGCGCCCAGGCGGGCATCCGCCCCAATTTTTGTTTGTGCTTCTGTGAATCTCTCTCCCTTTCTCGACCTCTGGGGGGCCCCCCAGGGACCTCTGGCGACTGGCGAGTGCTGAAGTGGCGTCATTCCGCAGGGGGCGCCAAGACGGCCTTTGGACCTGCGCCGTAGTGAGTGATCCTAGGGGGTTGGGCCAGCCTGAGCAGATCTTTACGCTGCATCTTCGGGGGGGCCCAGTCTGTCCACAACGTTGGCGTCTTGTCTCATGCCCCACGCGGGTTCGATGCGGACTCGACGCAGATTTGGCGTTGCTTGGTCGCGGATTCGACGTGGATTCGACGACGATTCGACGAGAAATTCGACACGGCTGCGACGCGGAGGGGCGCGGCGGGACAGATAATACCCCCCGAACAGGCAACGTGAGGATCCATGTTTGTTCGAATGTGGCCGTCTGGTCCCGGCGTCGAAGAGGCGCCTGTGACCAGGCCCCTCCCAGGCTCGAGGACACGTCCCGAAGGCAGACGTCCTCAGGGTCTTTGGTCTGCTGGAGAGCCAGCTTCCACAAGCGAGAGCCCTGGGGGACGCTGACCGTCGACCCCCTGGGTCGACGGCGCCTCGACCTCGGGGCCGTGCCAGCTTGTGGAAATAGGACCGGTATGCAGAAGCCTGCACCCGTCGCTCTGGCACTAAGAGGCTGTGCGCGCGAGGTGCAGGCTCAGCCTGCTGACAGATCGCGGGCGAAAAAGCGAACGAAACGGTCGAACTACGATCACGTTGACGCACGTCGTGCGCCCGTCGGGGGATCCACGGGAGCATTGGGTGGCAGCTCGGGGAAAGGCCAGAACGGGCCCTCCGCTTGCCCTCCCCCCGAAAAGACTTGCCTGGGCGGCGAACCCCTGGGGAGGGAGTCGGAGGACGGGGGGGCCTCCTTTTCCTCCTGCGCTTATGAGCTGGCATTCCCCGCAAGCTTGACACACGGTCGGGGAGACGTCTAGTTGACTGGGGCCAACGACCTGTGTGACCCATTTAGTAGCGTCTCAGTGCCGCTTGCTCGGATCACCTCGGGCAAGCAGCAATCGAAGTGCCGCTGTCGGTAAAAGCCAGGCCCCGAGGAAGGAGTAGGGAGTAGGGAGTAGGAAAAAGGAAGGAGGAGGAGGAGGTTAAGGGGGAGTAGGGGTACCCTTGCCTTTTTCGTTTGTGTTTGGAGGTGGCGAGTTCGAGACACCGGCGGCCCTCCCCGGCGTTCTTGTTCGTCCGTGCTGGGCCCCCTGCGAGCTTCTCGTCTCCGCGGTCGGATCCGTCTCGAAAGCGGGTCAGCATGGGCCCCAGGAGGGGTCCAGGGGACCGATTTGTAGCGGCATTGTGCTTTGCGGGAGAGCCGCCGATGTTTCCATTGGCCCTCTTCCGAGTTTGGGCTCTCCAGCCTGGAATGCTTTGCGTTTGCCCTGTGGCCTTGGGCCTTTGGCGATGGGGCTCCTGTTCATCATCGTGCCCCTGGCCCTATTGTCCTTCCGATCTCCCTCCCCTCCCTCTCCTCACCAAGTGGACGCTGACTATATTGATTCCGCAACCGTCCCACAGAGTTGACTCATTTGTCGGGGGCCGCAGGGATCCAGCTTGAATCCGTGCAAACGTTTGTATGCGCTGGCAGACCCTGTTGGTGCTGTCCGTGTGTTGAGGAAATGATTGACCGTCGAGCACATGGCAGTAAACCAGTTGATGCTTAGAACGCCGGTCCAGACACCTAATTCGATAAGTGCTGCAAGGTAGTACATTCTGAAACGATGCATGTCTTGATCGGTAAACAGATCCCAGAAGAGCCAAACCGCTGGAGACCCCCCAGCAATCTGGGCGCCAACGGGCAAATTCTCCACCCGCTGGCGGCTCCTCCTTGGGGTGCCCAAGGGCTCAGAAAAGGAAAGGGTCTGGACCATCAAACAGGCAAACCGCCTGATACATCCCCGCTATCTGGTCGCGAACGGGCAAATGTTCTACCCCTTCGCCGCGCCGCTTTGAGGTCCTCGAGCGCCAAGCCTGCTACATCGCGATGGACATGGGGCTTTGAAGAGAGAGGAGTCTTGGCCACCAAACATGCAAACCGCTTTGAACATCCCCACAAGTCGGAGGGCGAACGGGTAAATGTCCTACCCCTTGGCAGCTCCTCCTTGCGGTGCTCACGTGCCACGCCTGCCACATCGCGATGGGCACGGGGCTTCGAAGAAAGAGAAGTCTGGGCCACCAAACAGGCAAACCGCTTGCGACATTCCCACAATTTGGGTACAACCAGGCAATTGCCATTCCTCTCTGGCGGCGGCGGCACCTCCATGGGGTGCTCATGTGCCACACTTGCCACATCGCGATGAGCATGGGGTGGTGCAACGCTTGGGACATCCCCACAATCTGGGCGCGGACGGGCACATGTCCTGCCCCCTGGCGGCTTCTCCTTGGGGCTCTCAGCTTCCACGACTGCCACACCGAGACAACATGGGTTTCCTAAAATAGAGAAACCTGGGCCACCAAACAGGCAAACCGCTTGGGGCATCCCCACAATCTGGGCGCGGACGGGCAAACGTCCTATCCCTTGGCGGCTCCTCCTTGGGTGCCACGACCGACTGCCACATCGCGATGGGCACGGGGCTTTGAAGCGAGAGCAGTCTGGGTCACCAAACAGGCGAACCTTCTGAGACATCCTTACACTTCGGGCACGAACGGGCACATGCCGTACCCATCTGGCGGCCTTCTTCGGGTGCTCAAGTGCCGCGCAGGGCTACATCGCGACGAGCTTGGGGAGGTGCACCGCTTCAGACATCCGTCAATCGGCAAATGTCCTATCCCCTGGCGGCTTCGCCTTGGGGTGCTCAACTGCCACGACTGCCACATCGCGATGGCCACCAAGCAGGCACACCGCTTGGGACATCCCCACAAGTTGGGTGCAACCAGGCGAGTGCAATCCCTCTCTGGCGGCACCTCCCTGGGGTGCTCACACGCCACGCCTGCCACATCGCGATGAGCACGGGGACCTGAAAGAAGAGTCTTGGGCACCACACTGGTCAACCGCTCGAGACATCCCAAGAATCTTGGTGCGAACGGGCAAGCTTCTACCCCTTGGCGGCTCCTCCTTGGGGAGCTCAATGGCCACACCTGCTACATCGCGATGGGCACGGGGCGTTGACTCTATGGGTGATGTGTGTATCAGTCGGGTCATGACTTGGGTGAGTACGAGTTGATATGAGTGGGAGTGGGGTGTGAGTGTGTGTGATTGATTCTGAGTATGCCTGAGTGTGAGTACGAGTGGGTCTGAGAGAGCGTGAGTCTGAGTATGAGTGACCTGTGCCAGAACCAGCGCCTCGCCTGAGACATCCTCGCAAACGTCTCCGAAAGCAAAGGACGTTGGGCACGCAAACAGGCAAACCGAGTGAGATGTCCTCACAATCTGGGAGCGAACGGGCCCATGCAATACCCTATGGTGCCCTCGTTTGGGGAGGCTGAAACCAGCGCCTCGCCTGGGACATCCTCGCACACGGCTCCGACAGCAGCTGATAGTGAGCATGCAAACTGGCAACCGCCTATGACATTCCCACAGTCTGGGCGCGAACGGGGCGATCGACAGACCCCCAATGGGGGTACGACCGAAGACGAAGGGGGCGGGTCTCGAGGGTGCGGGATACACATGTTGAATGACACGCGAGCAGATAAGAGCGAACAGTCTCAACACAATTGTTCCTATTGTTACTGTTCTTGTTGTTGCTGCCGAAACCAAGGGCTAGTTGTTTCGCCTTGTTGTCGTCCTCTCCTGCGACCCGCCCACGACACTCTCCGCGACCCACCTGCGACCCACTCCGCAACCCACCCGCGGTCCACCTGCGACTCGCACACACTGTGTTGGCTTGAGTCGGCGTCTGTGGCGGGCTCGTTGCGGAATGCGTGAGAAAACGGCGCCTGCACCGGTCTTTTTCAGAGCCCCGCCCCGCAGATTGTCGACGACCCCGCCGCCCCCTCACTCTTATTCGCAACTGCGGGGGCTATGGTATTTCTGGCTTGCGCCAGGGTTCTTAGCAGCTGATGCGCGTGACGGCCGCCTTTTGCATCTACGCTTCCCAGTCTTCCTCCTCTTCCTACTCTTCTTCCTGCGCTTACCGTAGCCAGCCATTTTGGCCCAAGCCCTTGTGCTTGCAACGTTGTCTTGTGTTTGTGGTCTGTTTTTGCCACTCGCCTGTCGGCACTCCGTCTTCGCCACATGGTGTTCGTGAATGCCGACGGATCTCGCATGGTGGCGCTGGTAATTGGCAGCGGGCACAGAGCTCGCAGCCTTGGCATGTTCGAGAGGATGCACGAGTTGGGCATGAGCACTGTCGTCGTTGATGGCGAGGGTTCTTGGGCTCATGAGATGGAGGTCACTGGTGTGGTGCACAAGGTGGTGGTCGTTCCAGGCCTCGGACAACTTCCGCAGGAAGCGGAGCTCGCCGCCGCAGTCGTGGACGCCTTGCGGGCCGTGTCGATTGGCAACGTTACCGGTGCTTACAACGCGTACAACAAGTACTTGCTCTTGACCGCTTTGGTCGCAGAGAAGCTGGGTGTGGTGACGAACAGCTACGAGGCAGTACGGAGATGCGTGTTCAAAAACGAAACCCGCAAGTGCCTCATTGCCAATGGGTTGGAGCCGTGGAAATCGTTCCCATGTTCCACGACGCAGGACATTGAGCAGGCTGTGGGTCAGATTGCGTTCCCTGCGATCTTGAAGCCGGCGAAAGGTTCAGCTTCTGTTGGTGTCGTCAAAGTCTTTTCCGCAGAGAAGGCCGTGAAGACATTTTTGGAACAGCGCGCCGAGCGCAACACTCGGGACGAGGTTTTCCTCTTGGAGGAGTACATTGACGGGCCAGAGTTCGGTGTGGAAATCGTGATGCAGCACGGCCGCCTCTTATTTTGCTCCGTCATGGACGCCGACAAGCAGAGCTATGGGCAGTTCTTCCAGGGCACGGGCCGCAGCTTCCCTACTGCCCACGGGCATGTCATCGAGGCTTCTGTTGCCTCTCACTGCGTTGCTTCCGTGCAGGCGCTTGGCTTGACGACGGGGGTGTTCGACCTCGACGTGAGGTGTTCCCCGCAGTGTGGCGTGCGGATCTTGGAGGTCAATGCACGCATGGGCGGTGGCTCTGTCCAGAGGATGCACCAGCATGTTTACGGCATGGATTTGGTGGAACTTCACTTGCAGACGTGCATGGGCATCTCCGTGGGGCATGTAGCCGACGTGCATCCCTTGGAGCCCTCGATGTGCTACGAGGCGGGCTGGGTGGAATCCCCGTATTCTGGAAAGGTCTCTGGCATTGGCATCGATGCCTTCGCAGAGAGATTGCGATCCATGTTCAGGGAGCATCCGCACGTGTTGGAATTCGTCCCCCTCTGTGACGACGGCGATGCCATCAACGGCTACAAGGTGCCGGGTTTGCCGTCTTCGCTGATTATGGTATTCACCAAGGGCGCCGAGAAGAGCTTCGCCCGGAAGCACCTCGCCGGAGCGCTCTGTGCAGCGGAGGAGCGCATCGCGGATCTTGTCGAGCCAGATGCTCCGCTTGCCCCCAAGGTGACGAGCAGCGTCGATGCCGTTGTCACGGCGGCGGTCGGCACGGCTATGATTTGCGCGGCCGCCGCTTTGACGCATCCGTTGTTGTTCGAGCAGGTGATGTCTCCAAAGCGGCGCAACGCTCCGGCCGATTGCGCGTCGATCCAGCCGTTTGGGGCGCTCGAGGCTTCTGCGGAGCTTATGCCCTCGCCTGTGCCCTCGCCCGCTTACCCAGCATTGGCGGTCGTCAGGTAGTCTTGAACGTGTGTTATTTTGTTCACTGATTGTTCAGTTGTCGACCGTACAGTGTCGTTGGGCGCTGCCTCAGTGGGTGGCTTGATGTGGCATGTGCGCGCCCCCATGGCTCCCTTGTTAGTGGTTTGTGTGTGTAACTATGTGTGCACGTGTGTGTGTGTGTGTGTGTCATCGGCCCTGGTAAATATAACGTTCATAGACGAAGTGGGTGGGAGCCGAGGGCTTGGGGTACACAGTCGCTCTCCCCACTTCGCTGCGCGTCAGCCCGAAGCGTTGGGGGCGCGGGCCGCTTGCCCCCTAGCGCCCAGGCGGGCATGCGCCCCAATTTTTGTTTGTGTTTCTGTCAATCTCTCTCCCTTTCTCGACCTCTGGGGGGGCCCCCAGGGACCTCTGGCGACTGGCGAGTGCTGAAGTGACGTCATTCCGCAGGGGGCGCCAAGACGGCCTTTGGACCTGCGCCGTAGAGAGTGATCCTAGGGGGTTGGGCCAGCCCGAGCAGATCTTTACGCTGCATCTTCGGGGGGGCCCAGTCTGTCCACAACGTTGGTGTCTTGTCTCATGCCCCACGCGGGATCGATGCGGACTCGACGCAGATTTGGCGTTGCTTGGTCGCGGATTCGACGTGGATTCGACGACGATTCGACGAGTCCGACATGAATTCGACACGGCTGCGACGCGGAGGGGCGCGGCGGGACAGATAATACCCCCCGAACAGGCAACGTGAGGATCCATGTTTGTTCGAATGTGGCCGTCTGGTCCCGGCGTCGAAGAGGCGCCTGTGACCAGGCCCCTCCCAGGCTCGAGGACACGTCCCGAAGGCATACGTCCTCAGGGTCTCCAGTCTGGTGGAGAGCGAGCTTCCACAAGCGAGAGCCCTGGGAGACGCTGACCGTCGGCCCCCTGGGTCGACAGCGCCTCGACCTCGGGGCCGTGCCAGCTTGTGGAAATGGACCGGTATGCAGAAGCCTGTACCCGTCGCTCTGGCACTAAGAGGCTGTGCGCGCGAGGTGCAGGCTCAGCCTGCTGATAGATCGCGGGCGAAAAAGCAAACGAAACGGTCGAACTACGATCACGTTGTCGCACGTCATGCGCCCGTCGGGGGATCCACGGGAGCATTGGGTGGCAGCTCGGGGAAAGGCCAGAACGGGTCCTCAGCTTGCCCTGCCCCCGAAAAAACTTGCCTGGGCGGCGAACCCCTGGGGAGGGAGTCGGAGGACGGGGAGGCCTCTTTTTCCTCCTGCGCTTATCAGCTGGCATTCCCCGCAAGCTTGACACACGGTCGGGGAGACGTCTAGTTGACTGGGGCCAACGACCTGTGTGACCCATTCAGTAGCGTCTCAGTGCCGCTTGCTCGGATCACCTCGGGCAGGCAGCAATCGAAGTGCAGCTGTCGGTAAAAACAAAGGCCCCGAGGGGTACCCTTGCCTTTTTCGTTTGTGTTTGGAGGTGGCGAGTTCGAGACACCGGCGGCCCTCCCCAGCGTTCTGGTTCGTCCGTGCTGGGCCCCTTGCGAGCTTCTCGTCGCCGCGGTCGGATCCGTCTCGAAAGCGGGTCACCATGGGCCCCAGGAGGGGACCAGGGGACCGATTTGTAGCGGACTTGTGCTTGGCGGGAGAGCCGCCGATGTTTCCATTGGCCCTCTTCCGAGTTTGGGCTCTCCAGCCTGGAATGCTTTGCGTTTGCCCTGTGGCCTTGGGCCTTTGGCGATGGGGCTCCTGTCCATCATTGTGCCCCTTGCCCTATTGTCCTTCCGATCTCCCTCCCCTCCCTCTCCTCGCCAAGTGGACCTGACTAGATTGATTCCGCAACAGTCCCACAGAGTTGACTCACTTGTCGGGGGCCGCAGGGATCCAGCTTGAATCCGTGCAAACGTTTGTATTCGCTGGCAGACCCTGGTGGTGCTCTTCGTGTGTTGAGGAAATGATTAACCGTCGAGCACATAGCAGTAAACCAGGTGATGCTTAGAACACGGGTCCAGACACCCAATTCTATAGGTGTTGCAAGGTAGTACATTCTGAAACGATGCATGACTTGATGAGTAGACTAATCCCGAAGAGCCAAGCCGCTGGAGATCCCCCAACTGTCTGGACGCCAACGGGCAAATTCTCTACCCGCTGGCGGCTCCTCCTTGGGGTGCTCAAGGGCTCAGAAAAGAACGGGGTCTGGACCATCAAACAGGCAAGCCGCCTGAAACATCCCCGCTATCTGGGCGCGAACGGGCAAATGCCCTACCCCTTGGCTGCGCCGCTTTGCGGTCGTCGAGCGCCAAGCCTGCTACATCGCGATGGACATGGGGCTTTGAAGAGAGAGGGGTCTTGGCCACCAAACGTGCAAACCGCTTTGTACATCCCCTCAAGTCGGGGGGGCGAACGGGTAAATGTCCTACCCCTTGGCAGCTCCTCCTTGCGGTGCTCACGTGCCACGCCTGCCACATCGCGATGGGCGCGGGGCCTTGAAGAAAGAGAAGGCTGGGCCACCAAACAGGCAAACCGCTTGCGACATTCCCACAATTGGGGTACAACCAGGCAATTGCCATTCCCCTCTGGCGGCGGCGGCACCCCCATGGGGTGCTCATGTGCCACACTTGCCACATCGCGATGAGCATGGGGTGGTGCACCGCTTGGGACATCCCCACAACCTGGGCGCGGACGGGCACATGTCCTGCCCCCTGGCGTCTTTTCCTTGGGGCTCTCAGCTTCCACGACTGCCACATCGCGATGGCATGGTGCTCCTAAAATAGAGGGACCTGGGCCACCAAACATGCAAACCGCTTGGGGCATCCTCACAATCTGGGCGCGAGCGGGCAAACGTCCTATCCTGTGGCGGCTCCTCCTTGTGTGCCACGACTGCCACATCGCGATGGGCATGGGGCTTTGAAGCGAGAGGAGTCTGGGTTACCAGACAGGCGAACCTTCTGAGGCATCCTTACATTTCGGGCACGAGCGGGCACATGCCGTACCCATCTGGCGGCCTTCTTCGGGTGCTCAAGTGCCGCGCAGGGCTACATCGCGACGAGCTTGGGGAGGTGCACCGCTTGAGACATCCGTCAATCTGGGCGCGAACGGGCAAATGTCCTATCCCCTGGCGGCTTCGCCTTGGGGTGCTCAACTGCCCCGACTGCCACATCGCGATGGCCACCAAGCAGGCACACCGCTTGGGACATCCCCACAAGTTGGGTGCAACCAGGCAAGTGCAATCCCTCTCTAGCGGCTCCTCCCTGGGGTGCTCACGCGCCACGCCTGCCACATCGCGATGAGCACGGGGACCTGAAAGAAGAGTCTTGGGCACCACACGGGTGAACCGCTCGAGACATCCCAAGAATCTGGGTGCGAACGGGCAAACTTCTGCCCCTTGGCAGCTCCTCCCTGGGGAGCTCAACGGCCACACCTGCTACATCGCGATGGGCACGGGGCGTTGACTCGATGGGTGATGTGTGTACGGGTCATGACTTGGGTGAGTACGAGTTGATATGAGTGGGAGTGGGGTGTGAGTGTGTGATTGATTCTGAATATGCCTGAGTGTGAGTACGAGAGGGTCTGAGTGAGCGTGAGTCTGAGTATGAGTGACCTGTGCTAGAACCAGCGCCTCGCCTGAGACATCCTCGCAAACGTCTCCGAAAGCAAAAGATGTTGGGCACGCAAACAGACAAACCGAGTGAGATGTCTTCACAATATGGGAGCGAACGGGCCCATGCAATACCCTCTGGTGCCCTCGTTTGGGGAGGCTGAAACCAGCGCCTCGCCTGGGACATCCTCGCAAACGGCTCCGACAGCAGCTGATAGTGAGCATGCAAACTGGCAAACCGCCTCAGACATTCCCACAGTCTGGGCGCGAACGGGGCGATCGACAGACCCCCAATGGGGGTACGACCGAAGACGAAGGGGGCGGGTCTCGAGGGTGTGGGATACACATGTTGAATGACACGCGAGCAGATAAGAGCGAACAGTCTCAACACAATTGTTCCTATTGTTACTGTTCTTGTTGTTGCTGCCGAAACCAAGGGCTAGTTGTTTCGTCTTGTTGTCGTCCTCTCCTGCGACCCGCCCACGACACTCTCCGCGACCCACCTGCGACCCACTCCGCAACCCACCCGCGGTCCACCTGTGACTCGCACACACTGTGTCGGCTTGAGTCGGCGTCTGCGGCGGGCTCGTTGCGGAATGCGTGAGAAAACGGCGCCTGCAACGGTCTTTTTCAGAGCCCCGCCCCGCAGATTGTCGACGACCCCGCCGCCCCCTCACTCTTATTCGCAACTGCGGGGGCTATGGTACTTCTGGCTTGCGCCAGGGTTCTTAGCAGATGATGCGCGTGACGGCCGCCTTTTGCATCTACGCTTCCCAGTCTTCCTCCTCTTCCTACTCTTCTTCCTGCGCTTACCGTAGCCATTTTGGCCCAAGCCCTTTTGCTTGCAACGTTGTCTTGTGTTTGTGGTCTGTTTTTGCCACTCGCCTGTCGGCACTCCGTCTTCGCCACATGGTGTTCGTGAATGCCGACGGATCTCGCATGGTGGCGCTGGTAATTGGCAGCGGGCACAGAGTTCGCAGCCTTGGCATGTTCGAGAGGATGCACGAGTTGGGCATGAGCACTGTCGTCGTTGATGGGGAGGGTTCTTGGGCTCATGAGATGGAGGTCACGGGTGTGGTGCACAAGGTGGTGGTCGTTCCAGGCCTCGGACAACTTCCGCAGGAAGCGGAGCTCGCCGCCGCAGTCGTGGACGCCTTGCGGGCCGCGTCGATTGGCAACGTTACCGGTGCTTACAACGCGTACAACAAGTACTTACTCTTGACCGCTTTGGTCGCAGAGAAGCTGGGTGTGGTGACGAACAGCTACGAGGCAGTACGGAGATGCGTGTTCAAAAACGAAACCCGCAAGTGCCTCGTTGCCCATGGGCTGGAGCCGTGGAAATCGTTCCCATGTTCCACGACGCAGGACATTGAGCAGGCTGTGGGTCAGATTGCGTTCCCTGCGATCTTGAAGCCGGCGAAAGGTTCAGCTTCTGTTGGTGTCGTCAAAGTCTTTTCCGCAGAGGAGGCCGTGAAGACATTTTTGGAACAGCGCGCCGAGCGCAACACTCGGGACGAGGTTTTCCTCTTGGAGGAGTACATTGACGGGCCCGAGTTCGGTGTGGAAATCGTGATGCAGCACGGCCGCCTCTTATTTTGCTCCGTCATGGACGCCGACAAGCAGAGCTATGGGCAGTTCTTCCAGGGCACGGGCCGCAGCTTCCCTACTGCCCACGGGCATGTCATCGAGGCTTCTGTTGCCTCTCACTGCGTTGCTTCCGTGCAGGCGCTTGGCTTGACGACGGGGGTTTTCGACCTCGACGTGAGGTTCTCCCCGCAGTGTGGCGTGCGGATCTTGGAGGTCAATGCACGCATGGGCGGTGGCTCTGTCCAGAGGATGCACCAGCATGTTTACGGCATGGATTTGGTGGAGCTTCACTTGCAGACGTGCATGGGCATCTCCGTGGGGCATGTAGCCCACATGCATCCCTTGGAGCCCTCGATGTGCTACGAGGCGGGCTGGGTGGAATCCCCGTATTCTGGAAAGGTCTCTGGCATTGGCATCGATGCCTTCGCAGAGAGATTGCGATCCATGTTCAGGGAGCATCCGCACGTGTTGGAGTTCGTCCCCCTGTGTGACGACGGCGATGCCATCAACGGCTACAAGGTGCCGGGCTTGCCGTCTTCGTTGATTATGGTATTCACAAAGGGCGCCGAGAAGAGTTTCGCCCGGAAGCACCTCGCCGGGGCGCTCTGTGCAGCGGAGGAGCGCATCGCGGATCTTGTCGAGCCAGATGCTCCGCTTGCCCCCAAGGTGACGACCAGCGTCGATGCCGTGGTCACGGCGGCAGTCGGCACCGCTATGATTTGCGCGGCCGCCGCTTTGACGCATCCGTTGTTGTTCGAGCAGGTGATGTCTCCAAGGCGGCGCAACGCTCCGGCCGATTGCGCGTCGATCCAGCCGTTTGAGGCGCTCGAGGCTTCTGCGGAGCTTATGCCCTCGCCTGTGCCCTCGCCCGCTTACCCAGCATTGGCGGTCGTCAGGTAGTCTTGAACGTGTGTTACTTTGTTCACTGATTGTTCAGTTGTCGACCGTACAGTGTCGTTGGGCGCTGCCTCAGTGGGTGGCTTGATGTGGCATGTGCGCGCCCCCATGGCTCCCTTGTTAGTGGTTGGCGCGTGTGTGTAACCATGTGTGCGCGTGTGTGTGTCATCGGCCCTGGTCGCTCTCCCCACTTCGTTGCGCGTCAGCCCGAAGCGTTGGGGGCGCGGGCCGCTTGCCGCCTGGCGCCCAGGCGGGCATCCGCCCCAATTTTTTTTGTGCTTCTGTGAATCTCTCTCCCTTTCTCGACCTCTGGGGGGCCCCCCAGGGATCTCTGGCGACTGGCGAGTGCTGAAGTGGCGTCATTCCGCAGGGGGCGCCAAGACGGCCTTTGGACCTGCGCCGTAGTGAGTAATCCTAGGGGGTTGGGCCAGCCTGAGCAGATCTTTACGCTGCATCTTCGGGGGGGCCCAGTCTGTCCACAACGTTAGCGTCTTGTCTCATGCCCCACGCGGGTTCGATGCGGACTCGACGCAAATTTGGCGTTGCTTGGTCGCGGATTCGACGTGGATTCGACGACGATTCGACGATAAATTCGACACGGCTGCGACGCGGAGGGGCGCGGCGGGACAGATAATACCCCCCCAACAGGCAACGTGAGGATCCATGTTTGTTCGAATGTGGCCGTCTGGTCCGGGCGTCGAAGAGGTGCCTGTGACCAGGTCCCTCCCAGGCTCGAGGACACGTCCCGAAGGCAGACGTCCTCAGGGTCTTTGGTCTGCTGGAGAGCCAGCTTCCACAAGCGAGAGCCCTGGGGGACGCTGACCGTCGACCCCCTGGGTCGACGGCGCCTCGACCTCGGGGCCGTGCCAGCTTGTGGAAATAGGACCGGTATGCAGAAGCCTGCACCCGTCGCTCTGGCACTAAGAGGCTGTGCGCGCGAGGTGCAGGCTCAGCCTGCTGACAGATCGCGGGCGAAAAAGCGAACGAAAGGGCAGTAATCGAAGTGCTGCTGTCCCCAGGCCCCGAGGGGTACAGTTGATTTCTCCGTGTGTGCTCGGAGGTGGGCGAGTTCCAGACACCGGCGGCCCTCCCCAGCGTTCTCGTTCGTCCGTACTGGGCGCCCTGCGAGCTTCTCGGCGCCGCGGCTGGATCCGTCTCGAGAGCGGTTCAGCACGGACCCCAGGGGAGGCATCTCCACAACTCGGGGGGTGACCGGGCAAATGTCCTACCCCTCGGCAGCTCCTCCTTTTGGTTGCTCACGTGCCACGCCTGCCACATCGCGATGGACTCGGTGCTTTGAAGAGAGTCTTGGCCACGAAAGAGGCAAATTGCTTGGGACATCCCCACAAGTTGGGTGCATCCAGGCAACTGCCATTCCCCTCTGGCGGCTCCTCCTTAGGGTGCTCAGGCGCCACGCTTGCCACATCGCGATGAGCATGGGGTGGTGAACCGCTTGAGATATCCCACAATCTGGCCGAAACGGGCACATGTCCTGCCCCATGGCGAGTTCTCCTTGGAGCTCTCAGCTCCCACGACTGCCACATCGCGATTACATAGTGCTCCGGAAATAAAGGCCTTGGCCACCAAGCAGGCATACCGCTTGAGATATCCCAGCGATTCGGGCGCGAACGGGCAAAAGTCCTATCCCGTGGCGGCCCCTCCTTGGGTGCCACGACTGCCACATCGCGATGGGCATGGGGCTTTGAAGCGGGAGCAGTCTGGGTCACCAAACAGGCAAACCTTTTGAGATATCCTTACACTTCGGGCACGAACGGGCAAATGCCGTACCCCTCTGGCGGCCTTTTTCGGGTGCTCAAGTGCCACGCAGGGCTACACCGCGATGAGCATGGGGAGGTGCACCGCTTGGGACACCCCCACACACAACCTGGGCGCGAACGTGCAAATGTCATATCCCCCTGCGGCGCGCCCTTGGGGCGCTCGACTGCTACGCCTGCTGCATCGCGATGAGCATGGGACTCCGAAGATCGAGGGGCCTGGGCCACCAAACAGGCAAACTGCTGGAGACATCCCCACAATCTGGGCGCGAACGGGCAAATGCCCTACCCCCTGGGAGCTCAACGGCCGCACCTGCTACATCGCGATGAGCATGGGGACCTGAAAACAGAAGAGGCTTGGCCACTACACTGGCAAAACGCTTCAGACATCCCATGAATCTGGGTGCGAACGGGCAAAATTCCTACCCCTTGGCAGCTCTTTCTTGGGGTGTTCAACTGCCACACCTGCTACATCGCGATGGGCATGGGGCTCTGACTGTATGAGTGATATGTGTAGCAGTCGGGTCATGACTTGGTTGAGTACGAGTGGATATGAGTGGGAGTGGTGTATGTCTGTATGAGTATGTATGAGTGAGGTACGAGTGGGTCTGAGTGAGAGTGAGTCTGAGGATGAATGATCTGAGTGTGATGAGAGGGCGGAGGCGGGAGTGAGTGAGGGGGCAAAGGCAACCCAGTGATGGCAAGAAACCCATACGTAGGATATGAGGACCACGACGGATGATGTTACGGCATTTGATGGCCTTCTGGGGCCCATGCCCGACCCCAGGGCCGTCACACACCCACTCGGAGGGAAACATTGCCCTCGAGAAAGGTCCAAACTTTTCGGGACCCACGTTGTGAAACACATTGCAGGTATCTAAGCAAGGAGGCACATACGGAGCAATGACGCAGCCGAGCCTTGTGCACTTTTCGCGGAGCTTGTGTGTGTGTGGTTGTTAGTTCCCTTCCCTCTGCATCGGAACCCAGAGACATTTGGCAAGCTCCCCTTCAAAACGGGATGTTCTTTTACTCTAGGCGTACAGGGTGCTCATCTTTCAAGAGTGCGCTTCGTGTGGCGAACAGGAAGGCTTTGTGGGGATCTATCAGGAGAGGACTTGGGACGGGAGGGTGTGTGGAAACATCGTTAATACATCCTCGGGTTACACTACGTACGTTCCTCTTCCCTCCCTCCACCTCCCCCCATGTCTTCCTTCAGAAGCCGGCTTCTGGGCCCATCCCAGGGTGCGTTCTGACCGGAAGGTCGAGCGGAACCCAGCCCTCCCGAATCCCCCCAAAGCGTTTGAAAGCCTCGAACCTCGAGGTCCGACCCTCGATCCTCGAAGGGGACGCCGCTCCCCTCATCCCTGCCACAGGCCCCTCCCCCAGGGAGCCCCTAATGTTGCAATTCCTCTTGATGCACCTTGGGTCTACTGTGTTCTTCTTATTATTACTTCCCCTCTTCCTCCTCCTCCTCCTCCTCCTCCTCCTCCTATTCCTTCTTCCTCCCTCTTCCTCCTCCTCCTCCTCCTCCTCCTCCTCCTCGGTTGTGAACTGGTGAACCACAGTCATGCATGCTGCATACGCCAGCTCAATTCAACAAAACTCGGGAGTGGCTGCTCGGACTGATTCAGGGCGTTGCATGCCTGGAAACCGTTCTCCCCCTCCCTGGCCCCCCTCTGGCCTCTGCAGGGGCAGAGGCCGTTGGTCAGGAGCGAAGGAAGGACGCACACGTACGTGAGTCCACGTTGCGTTCGACCGGTGCGCGGTGCGCGAACGTTCGTAGCACGAGGCTGGCCTCGCGGTCCGGGGGCCATACGCGTGTGCGCGGTGGGGCGCGTGCGTCCCTGCTGTGGGCCTCCCGAGCTGGGCAGGCGGGGCGCGCACGCGCGGCTGCGGCCCATGTGCACCTTGAGCAGAAGCGGCCAGGGGAAGCGGCTGCCCGGGGAGGAGGAGGAGGAGGAAGAGGAGGAGGAGGTGGAGGAGGAGGAGGTGGAGGAGGAGGAGGAGGAGGAGCAGCGGGAGCTGGAGGAGCAGGAGGTGGAGGAGGAGGAGGAGGAGGCGGAGGTGGAGGAGGAGGAGGGGGTGGAGGACGCCCTGGCCGCCCCCCACCCCGCCCCACAGGAGCCCCCCGAGGCAGACTGGGCGCACGGCGCCGTCGGGCTCACCCCGGAGAGGCGCCGAGCGCGCGCTGCCCGGCCGCGTCAGTCCTCTTCGTCGTCGTTGTCGTCGCTCTCGCCGTCGCCGTCGTCGTCGCCGTCGTCGTCGTCGTCGTCGTCGTCGTCGTCGTCGTCGTCGTCGTCCCTCGTCCCTTGTCCCTTGTCCCTTGTCCCTTGTCCCTTGTCCTCGTCGTCGCCCTCGTCGTCGTCGTCGTCGTCGTCGTCGTCGTCGTCGTCAGGCGCTCCGGGTCCTTCCGCCGGGCGGGGTCCGACCACGTGACCGTTTCACCCCCACGGGGCCCCGCCCCCCCCCCGTAACGGGAAGTCGGGCCTGTCCCTCTACAGGAGAGATTTTCACAAATAGTAAAAATAATTTGTTTTTTTTTTGTTTTAAAGATTTGCTGTTTTACAAATTGGAGTAGTATTGAGTATTTTGCATTCTTCCTACAAGATCCGTCTGTAGGGGGACATGCCCGACCTAACCGTAACGGACGTTACGAGGGGGAAAACAAAAACAGTCTCCCGTGTCATGTCGACGCGGCGGTGACCCCGTCGCAGGCTTTCGAGCCAGAGTCTTCGCATCGTGAAAGACAGCGACGGGAGGTGCTTCGCAGTTTTCTGCCTCTGGAGGCCCTTGCCGGGCCTCGGGGGGCCGTCAGAAAAACTACTCGGGAAGAGAAGCGAGCCCACGGGAGGGGGCCCAGACTTTTGGAGAATCATGTGATGACGCAATCACGACGTCGGAGGTCTGGGAAGAAGGTTGCACGCCGCCCGTGATCGAAGAAGAGAAACGCCATAAATATAAATTTCTAGGTGGACCCGCATCGGCCGAGGGCGAAGTGCCTGCGCTGTCGCAGAGTCGCGATCGCTCGAGGCGGAACGATCCGCGCGGCGTCGGAGACCAACGCGCGCGAGCTGGTGCGGCACGCGCCCACTGCAGACCCTGTGGCGGGGAGGGCCTCGCCCTCCCCAGACCTCGTCCACGCCCTCGCCCTCCAGCCTGCCGGATGTGTCGGAGGAGAAGCACTCGGGGCAGCGTGAGGGGGGGGTGAGTGGGCTCAGGGGGGGGTGCATCGGCCCCCAACCGCCCACGCATCGCCGGATCGCCCGGATTCGTCGGGGACCCATCGCCGACCTGTCGGCGATGCATCGCCGATTCCAGGTCGATGTTTCCCCCCCGAGGGTCCCTCCCTGTCGTCCTTGCCCTCGAGCGAGAGAGCACCGCCACCGAGGACACGGCGGGGGCCTGGCCGACCCCTGGGCCCCTGGGCGGTGGCACGCTCGGGTGCCACCCGGTGCTGGACGACACTCGCACGTGCCACCGCCCGGGGTGGGTGCGGGGCCCTCCCTGATGGATTCTCTGTGGCGGTGGCCGTTGTTTCTCCTCGGAATGTGATCGTAGACTCCTACAGGTCAGAATCGGGCATGACCCCCTACAGGAGGAATATTAAGAAATAGTCAAAGCATAGTCTGGGGACGATTTATTGATTTTGAGTATGTTTGAATATGTTTGGTGTACTTTGTTAGTTTTCGTCAAAAATTCGCCTGTAGGAGGACACACGCCCGAGCTAACTATAGGTTGTCCAGCCTCGGGTTCCGCATGTCCGTTTCGGCCACCCTTTACGCGCTTCGCGACCCCCCAGGGAGCTCCCCCGAAGACTCCAGTGTCAGGGTTTGCATGCTGACTCGGGCTCATTGCGGCGCACCCTTCATACGCATTTCGGCACGCCCCTCACACGCTTCGTGGCCCCACAGGGAGCTCCAGCGGTGGCCCCGGTAGCTGCGGCCGCATGGTGATTCGGGTCCAGATCGGCAAATCCCTCACAAGCTTCGGGGCCCCATAGGAGGCTCCACCGAGGGCCCCAGTGGTTGCGTCCGCATGGCGACTCGGGCCCATCTCGGCAAACCTCTCATACGTTTCGTGGCCCGATAGGGAGCTCCACTGAGGGCCCCAGTGGCTGCGTTCGCATGGCGCCTCGTGTCCCTTTTGGCACATACCTCACACGTTTCGGGGCCCCAGAGGGAGCTCCACCGAAGGCCCTAGTGGCTGCGTTCACATTATGATTCGGTTCCATTTTGGCACACCCCTCGCCCGTTCTGTGGCCCCACAGGTAGCTCCACCGAAGGCCCCAGTGGCTGCGTTCGCATATCGCCTCGTGTGCATTTCGGGACACGCCTCACACGTTTTCGTGACATCCTCGGGGCTTCACCGACCGCCCAGTGGTTGCATTTGCCAAGTGGTGCGTGCTCACGAGCATCGCTGTGCCAACTGAATGTCGCGGGGGTCGCAGGCGTGTCTGTGTTTTCGCAGCAAAGTACAGCTTCTCTTTTTCGGGAAGAAGACAAGAGGAGGGGCAGGAAGAGGAGAGGGCGGAGGTGGACGAGGAAGGGGAACCCAGGAGGGCTTAACGAGGGTGGGGTGGAGGAGGGGGAGGGGGCGAAAAATGGAGGGGCGAACGGGGAGGGGGTTGAGGATGAGGAGGAGATGGGGATTATCTGTCCAGCTGCCTGCGGCAAGTCCCGCCACCGTGCCATCCCAGCATTCTGGGTGGCAATTTGTCGAGGGGGCACGAGGGGCCGTCACGTGTGACACCTCCTGTCTCCAGGCTTCACAGAGCTGATAAGGATGATGATAATCACGAGGATGCTGAAGATGATGGTTGTGACGATCATCGATGATGACGGTGCTGATGACGACGATGCTAACGCTTATGGCGATGCTGATGATGGCCATGATGATGCTGATGATGATGCTGATGATGATGATGATGATGCTGTATGATGATGTTGGTGATGAATGATTGTGATGGTGATGGTGATGGCGATGATGACGTTGTTGACGTTATTTGTGTGGATGGCGATGATGTTGCTGCTGATGCTCATGCTGTTGGTGATGATGCCGCTGCTGATGCTGATGAGGATGATGATGCTGGTGATGGTGATGACGATGATACTGATGCTGCTGACGCCATTACTGATGCTGATGCTGATGCTGCTGATGATGATGGTGATGATTATGATGGTGGTGATGGTGATATTGACGATGACGATGCTGCAGCGTGTGATGATAATGGTGACGCTGCTGATGCTGACGATGATGACGATGCTGGTGATGGTGATGATGCTGATGCTGCATAGATTGTTGATGATGCTGATGGTGCTGATGCTGATGCTTATGCTGATGTTGCTGGCGATGCTGATCGTGATGATGATACCGCTGCTGATGATGCTGATGCTGATGCGAGTGATGATTATGACGACGACGAGGCTGATGATGCTGCTGCTGATGCTGATGCTGATGATGATGGTGTTGCTGATGCTGATGCTGATGTTGATGATGGTGATGATAATGATGATGGTTACGATGATGCCTTAGTCTTACCATTAATACCATTACTTGATGATGCTGATGATTATGATGATGGTGCTGCTTCTGATGATGACTGTAGTGGTGATGGTGGTGGTGGTGATGAGGTTGTTGCTGCTGGTGATGACGCTGATGATATTGATGATATTGATGGCGATGATGCGTACGACGAGGTTGGTGAGTTTGACGTTGACGATGTGGATGGCTGTGATAGGGACACTAAGGGTGATGCTACTGGTTTTGTTGATGATGGTGGTGAAACTCGGTTGGGCCGTTCTGGTGCTGCCAGAGCCTACTTTGAGGCAGTCTTTGGGGCCCCTGGGGCCCTATTGGGCCATCTTGGGGCCCTCTTACGCCGGCTTGGGTTTCTCTTGGGCCGTCGTGGGGCCGTCTTGACTGTGTGGTCGGTGTCAGGGAGCCGTCGTGGGGCCCTCTTGGCTCTGCCTTGGGCCGTCGAAAGCCTTCTAAGGCCGTCTTGGGTCCCACGGGAAGCTCTCTTAGACCGTTTTGGGGCCGTCTTGGATGCCTCTTAGGCCATCATAGAGTCATCTTGGGCCGTCTTGAGCTGACGGCATCCCGAAAGGGCGAGTATGCGAAACTCATGCAGAGACGCAATGGAAATCAATGATTTTGACTTCTTCGGACCCTGGTGAAGGTTCTCTTGTGGTCCTCACGGGCCGTCTTGCAGGCATCTCAGGCCGTCGTGGACCAATATTCGGCCGCCTTGGAGCCATCTTGGGCCGTCTTCGGGGCATCTTGGGTCGTCCTGGTGTCCTTGGTTGCCTGCACGGGTCGTCTTGGAAGCTCGGGACGCATATCCATCATGTGTAACGAGGGATCGTGGCTTGGGAGGTCCTGGAGCGCTTGGGAGCAGCGCCTGGGAATGCGGGAAGTGCACCATCCTCGAGCGGGTTCGCGTGTGATGTGGGTTCCAGGAGGCAGCAGTAACGCGGTAAGTGCGCAATCCTGAAGCGGGCGCGCAGGGAATGAGGGAGCAGGCGCGAGTTGCCCTGCTGGAAGTGCACCCTCCTCGAGCGCACACGCTTGAAAGGGGGTTCGGGCATCAGCTGCCCTGCGGGGAGCGCGCCATCCTCGAGCGGGCACGCGTGGAAGGGGGTTCTGGCATCAGCTGCCCTGCGGGACGTGCACCATCCTCGAGCGGGCGCGAGGAAGGTGGCCTCAGTGTGTAGGGGGGGGTGCACGCGACAGTCTGCGGGTAAGGGGGGGGCTCTTGTATCAGAATCCAAGCAAACCCTACCAGGCAGACCTTGACATCCTTCCACACCTCAACGTGCACAAGGCACGGTGGCATATATAGGTAAAACCATGTTAACCAGAGTGGATCCCAAACAGTGTTTTTTTCTAGCAGTGCCAGTGGTGCTATGGATGTGGAGGAATCTGCGTGGTTCAATCCAAGTGGAGCAATGTATGTGGTGCGACCGATGTGATGCAGTTTCTAATGTGCAGCCTATGTCGTGCAATCTACGGCAAATGTGACGACTCCACCTCCGACAGTGGAAGCGATGTAGATTGCGCGCCACCTTCACCACTTCCAGCGACAGACTTTCTAGACGAGGAGCAGGACCTTCTGGAAGCTTGGTCACAATGGATCAGACGTGCAACACAACACGCAGAGCTTACCCATTCCAAAATGGGCAATACTGATGGGAAACAGTAGTATCAAGGAACATGAATGGGATTGGATACGTCAGATCGCCACGAGTACGACGAAGGAGAGGGCACGAGCAATTTTACAATGGGGTCCCGAACGGGATGCGCAGACACCGGCACAACGACGTGTGAGATGGCCGAAAGCACGATGGTGGGACGATGTGTTGTGACATGCGCAGCAAGCGGCCCAGGATTCGCGAATGATCCCGACTGATCCATTGATATGTACAACAACAGGGGAATGGGGAATATTAAACTCAGGCTTCTCTGACCAGTGACTGGCGTATTTTTGTAAAGTACACGCACACGTAATATTGTATGCCAAATGTTTGTCTCTTCCACTACGCCTCGCTCCTCGCTTCCCTCCCGTGCTTACCCCTGTCATCCTTCGGCGGCGCCCCAGCGCCCCCTGCATCGCTCCTGCGGCGCCTTGACGCAGGCCGCATGTCCGCATGTCCGCAATCTACGATGTGCAGTATCTGCTGTGCAAGTTGGGTAGTGCAGTGTATGGTGTGCAGTCAAGGTGGTGCAATCTACGTGGAGCAGTTTCGGTTGTGCAACCTGCGTTGTGCAATGCATGTGATGCAAGGTATGTTGTACAACTGGATTGTGCCATCTATGCTGCGCAATATTACGTAATACCATGCATGTGGTGCCATCAATGTGTTGCGGCCTGTATTGCGCAACTTTTGCTGTTCAAAATAGGCGGCGCAGTTCCTGTGGTGCGCTATACGTATTACAATGTATGGTGTACAGTTTACGTGGGGGCCATGTGGTGCAAATTCTGTGGTTCCCACGATGTTGAGCAGTATAGGTGGTGCGACCCAAGTTGTGCAATACACACTGTGCAACCTACGTTGTGGAATACTGGTGATGCAACATATGCCGTGCCATCTATGGTGTGCAATTCATATTGATTGTCTTGAAGCTGTCCTCTCCACTGCTCGTGCAAACTTCCCACCCTCCCACCCGCAACTTGGTCGCACGACCTCTTGAGACCGTGACGGTAGGTGCCTAATTGCACTTGGCAGCGACGCCGACGACGACAGCGACAACGATGACGACGACGTCGACGACGACTACGCCGACACCGACGGCGACTCCGACGACTTCGACGACGACGACAACGACGACGACGATACCGACGACGATGACGACGCCGCCGCCGACGACGACGACGACGATGACAACGCCGACGACGACGCCGACGACGCCGACGACGACGACGACGCCGACGACGACGACGACGACGAAGACGACGACGACGACGAAGGCGACGACGACGACGACGTGACCAACGAAGGCGACGACGACGAGGGAGGAGGGAGGACGACGATAACGACGAGGGAGGAGGGACGGCGGCGACGACGCGAACGACGAAGAAGGAGGGAGGACGGCGACGCCAACGACAACGACGAAGGAGGAGGGAAGACGACGACGACGACAACGATCACGGCGACGAAATAGGAGGGACGACGACGAGACGCCAACGACGGACAACGACGACGACGAGGGAGCAGGAAGGACGACCACGGCGACAACGACGACGGAAACGACGACGACGCCAAAGAGGAGGACGACGACGACGACGAGGAAAGACACAGGACGACGACGACGAGGGAGGAGGGAAGACGGCGTTGACGATGACGACGACGACGACGCAAGAGCGGGCGCGCACGCTTTTGTTGAAAACCCGTGTTGCGAAGACCTGTGTGTGTTGTAATTTTCTTGGACACGCGATTTTGAAATCCGTCCGACCCTGGAGGTTTTTTAAAAGGATTTCGGCATGCGCGCGCGACGGCGCGCGCGCGTGCACTTCGTCTCGTTATTTGCAGAGGGTTCTCGCCACGGCACGCGCGCAATGGCGTCCGAACGACTTCGACATGCGCGCGCGCGAAGCCCGTTTGGTAGTATGTAATGAGAACCTTAAAACACCGATGGTTTGTAAAGATTTCGCAGGAGCGGGTGCTTAAGATGTTTAAGAACATCCGTGTTGCGGAACCCTGCGTTTGTGTGTGTGTTGGGGATCTCGATTTAAAAAATTCCGGCACCGAAGGTTTTTGAAGGATTTCGGCATGCGCGCGCGACGACGCGCGCGTGCGCACTTCGCCCCGTCTTTTTGCAAGGGGCTCTTGGAAACTTATGATTGTTTGATAAACGATTGCCCGCGCATTGTATTTGTTTCAAGGGAACCGACGTGGGATCGAGACCAGCTTGGCTGGGATACTACGAATTCGCAGTTAGGATGGACGATAAGGGGCAGAACCACACGCACATTGCAATACGAAAAGGGGGATCTTGAAGTCCGAAGGGGTAGTACCTTTTTTATTTATAAAAAAAAGAGAATCTACGTAGTGAAGTCCATACTGCTGAACTTGGAGTCGTCATCTTCACTGCTCGTGCAAACATTCCACCCTCCCACCCGCAACTTGTTGGGCTAAACTCATGATGCGGGGGACGGCGGCGCCACCGATGACGATTCGATGATCATATCCTCACTGCCGATGCTCGTCACCGTGAGTCGATGATGACGGTGAGCAGATCGACGATACCCGGACGTGCGCGATGACAAAATGACGTCGGTAACGTCTGCGACCATGACGAAGGTGGCACCAGCGACGACGATGTTCAAGAGGGCGACGGCACGAACGATAACGGCGCCAATGATGGCAATCACGTTGACGATGTTGATGTCCATCTGTCGATGAGGCACGTGATCGCGGTGATGCTGACAAGGTTGACAAGAAAAGCAGCGCGCGCGCGGAAGTTCAACAAATCCGTCGGACTGATCATGCTCGCGCGGCGGTGCGTGCATTTGGCCCGGGTTTTTTTTTGTTTTGAGCGCCCTCGGCGCGGGACGCGAAATCGTTGGATTTGGCAGACTTCACAAGTACTCGATGGTTTTTGTTGTCATGAATTTAGCATGGGCGTGCGGACAGGAAATTCGCACCCCCCCAAAAAAACGTCGCAGAACTATGTTTCTTATATAAAAATATAAAACAAAGTTGGTGAGCTGAGATGCCTGCGAACGAATTGTGCGCGGTGCGTTTTTTTACATGGGCGCGCGCGTGATGACTTTCTGGTACGTTACGCCGGAGATTTTTGAAAGTTGCTGTCTCAAGCTGCAAAAGTGCGCACGCGCAGTGCGACTTGACAGGGGTGGCGGGCGGGGAGGGGGGGGGGGCGATGCCCCGGCTTGGCTGGGATAGTGTGAATTCATATTTATAATGTACGAGTGCGCTGAATAGATTTGAAATTACAAACGCCCCCGGGGGGGCCGTTAATTCCAGCGCGGCGAGGGGGGGTAGAGTTTATTTTACACGATTTCCGTTATGCAACCTTTGTAGTGCAACATTTGTGATGCGATCCATGTCGCGCAACATATGCTGTGCAAGTGCGCTCGTTCGCCGTGGGTTGTCAACTCCGCCGGTCGCGCAATCGCCCCATCCACCCGCTTGCAATTGGGTTTGCTAAACCTGTTTGCGCCGGCGATCGCTATGAATACTTTGAGCTGGTTGGCGCGTCATTGCGCGCGCGTTATCGCGCGCAGGCTCTCGGCCAGCTAGTCTGGCGCGACCGGCTCGGCCGCGACGGCAGTGACCGTCGGGGACTTCCCACCGCTTCTGCCAGGCCGCGCTGACGCGCGGGCACTTCAGTGCGAGTCGGCGTTTCGGGCGGGCGTGGTATCATGGCTACGTCGACAAGTGCAGACACAACGATGATTGCAGCGACGCGGGGGAAGACGATGGCGATGGCCTGGCGACGGCAATACCAAAAACGGCGCCGATGCTGATCACGCGAATGACGATGATGGTGTTCTCACGTCGGTAATAAGGTTTTTGGGAAAGGTTCGTCATTCGTACGCGGACGACGCGCGCGAGCGGCCCGCATGTTTTCAGGTGAGAGGAACCGTGCCCCCCCCCAAAGCACGCGCGCAAGGGCGTCCTGATGACTTCGACGCGCGAGCGCGGGAGGCCCCGTTGGTCGGATTTGGTGAGCAGGTTGAAACAGTAACCGTTGTTTTTTGACAAATTGCAGAAGCACGCCCGCGTGTTTTCAAACTCGTGTTGCAAAGCCACATGTGGTTCAAATGTTTTAGGGGCGACCGATTCTGAAATCGTTGCAAAATGCACGGCTTGGAAGGAGTTCGGCATTCGTCCACCACCACGCGCACGCATGCACTTCGTCAAATTTCTAATTTTTCAACAGGAGTCGTTGACAGCGGATGATGTTTGATAAGCGAATGTGCGCGCATCGTGTTTTTTTTGCACGGGATGGTTTGAGGGCATCGAACCCTCCTTGAATTGGACGATATGTCTGAATGAACGATGGGGAAAATTCGGATGCAAGTTGCACATCCCCGGAACGGGGGTCGATAATCCCGCCCCCGGAGTGGTGGTGGACCCGCAGACCTTATGAGAAAGGAAAATCGGTGTTCAGCAGCTTTTGTGGCGGCGTCGAGGCGGCGACGGGGCGGCGACGGCGGCCACATAGCCACCAGCGACAGACGACGGGCCAGAAAACCTTCCCTCTCGCCCCGCGCCCTTTTGTGCGCCGCCAGTCCTCGCCCCCCTCTTGCATGCACCTCTTTGTGCTCCCTTGCAGCGCGATGGATGTTCAGCGTAGACCTTCTGATGCTCTGTCGTGCCGTCTGCTGCGGCGCCCGCGATCAGCTGAGTCTGCTGCGTCCGCCTGCCCCCATGTTGGCACTGTCGCACGCCTCACTGTGTGAGACACACGGGGCTGCAGTATCGCGCTCTCGAGTTCACGTTGGCACGGTCAGCTTCAGCTTGCGTCTTGCTTCTGAATTGTTTTTCATACGCGAACCCTGGCAGGTTGTCTTACTACCACCGGTCCCTCACGCGCTGGTCAGTGGCCAAGGTGCTCTCCACAATTGAGTCACATGCCAGTTGGGCAGTCAGTGCAATGCAGTAAATTTTCTTTGAAGGGCTTGGCGTCGAAATTTGAGGCTGCATGCAAGGCTTTTGTCATGCTTTGACGCATGACGCATTCAAGAGTGCTTCAGCACGGGGCTGTAGATTTCAGACCGTGGCGCAGGCTTCTTTGTTGAACGAGCAGCGATGCATGATCACGGACCGCGCAGTACGTGTTGTGTGTTGCATCGTGTCTGTGCGTTTCAGATTGGGGCGTACGCATGGTCGGGCAGCCTGGTCCTGACGCAGGCTCGCAAGATTCTTCAAAAGGCTTACGCCGTTCCTGCCACCCCCTGAAAATGGATATACGCGATGTCTGATGTTCTACGTGTTGTTGGCCGCCTCCCGTCGTGCCGCCCCTCTTATAAGCCTCTCTTTGGGCCCCTCGTGGGGCCCTCTTGAGGGCCTTTCGGGCCGTCCTGGGAGCCTCCTGGGCTGTTTTGGGAGCCCTCTTGGGGGCTTCTTGGGCTGTCATGCGACAGGGTGGTCGGGGCTCTCTCGGGCCGCAGAGGGCTGGCGGAAGCCAGGAAAGATGAGAGCGTGACATATGCAATTGTCCCAGCAACGCACCCTAATAGCACCGAAGGTGACCTGTGGGACCTGTGGGGCAGGTGGGAAGTGTGGGACTTGTGCGATCTGTGGGACCTGTGAGACCTGGGGGACCCATGGTCTACGGGTCCTGTGTGACCTGCGTTAGACCTGTGGGACGATCGCGATCCGATGCGACCTGATCCCGATCCGATCCCGATCCGATCCCGATCCCGTTCCCCACTCCGACCCGATCCCGATCCGATCTGTTTCCCGATCCCGATTCCGATCCCGATTTTGATTCTGTCCCGATGCGATCCAATCCCGATCCTGATCCCGTTACTGATTCGATCCGATCCCGATCCGATCCCGGTCCGATCCTACCCCGATCCGACACGTGTGATTTGGGATTGACTTGGGATAGCTGAAATGGTGAGAATCCTGTGGCCTTGCCACACGTTCGTGATCTGAGCAGGGTGAAATGGTGAGAAACCCATGGCCCTGCCACACGTTCGTGATCTGGGAAGGCAAGAATTACCATTCTAGTGCTTTTGTTACGACAGACCGTGGCCGCCCAGACCAAACATGTAGCCGGCACTGAGGCGAGAGCACGATTCTTGAATGATTTGCGAGGAAGCCTCAGGCGAAACGGGTCGAACCTTCTGCCGAACCGCACGGCCATCTTGGGCTCCCCGTCTCTCATGTGAGTTATTGTGTTGTCTTGTGCATCTCCACGAGAACTCTCTAGCGAGACGCCATGAGGGAAGCTGGACAACACATGTCGGCGGCACTGAGGCGAAAGCACGTTTCCTGAAAACATTGTGAGGAAGTCTCTTGCGAAATGGGCCGAACCGGCAGCCGAACCGCACGGCGATCTCGGGCTCCCCGTTCCCGCTTGGGGGACTTTTCTGCGAACCGCTAGTAGGGACAATTTTGTACTGGCACGTGCGATCTGGCCATCTTCGGCACGCCCTATGGCAATCTAGAGCACGGCAATGCTCGGGGCTCCCTTCACGCTCCGATCCAAGGGTCAACCCGTGACGATGCGTGGCGTGACCTCTCGAGCGGGCATCGCCGCCAGCTGCGCCGCCAGTCGACGGCCGACATCCTCCAATGCGCGTGCCACTGCCCAGATGCAGGGAGACTTCATACGCATACATTTTCTGGTGGGTGGTAAGTGGGGGTGACCTACGTAGGGGGTGAAGAGGGGGCCCTACAGGGGCCCGTTAGGCCCCTTTTAGAGCCAATACGGGTTTCAGAGGGCCTTTCGGGCCCCCTTCTTCACCTCCCATATGGGTCAACCTCCCCTTAACACCCGCCCGAAAGTTTTAGAGGTCCGCGCGGATTTCTTGGATCGGCGCTTCCCGGCGCCGACCCTGCCGCGCTCCGCGCGCCAGGGAAGGGGGTCCCAGCGCCGATCCAAGAGACCTGGGCGGACCCCTTCGACCGTTTGTTCCCCATGCGGCAGGATGATGTGTTCTGAGTTGTCAAGTTGAAAGAGAAGAGCCCCCGACCCGACTCGCACACCCTGCAAACCTGCGGGCGCCAAGCCCGGAGTGCGTTGGTGCCTCCTGGGGATCACGCTTCGTGCTGCACACCTCTGGCCCTCCCAGAGGGGGCCCGAGCAGATGGTGTCGGAGGATCGCGCCGCATCGCCGATGCATCGGCGGTGCGGCTCGATGCGGAGGCCAAGTTGCTTCTCGCCGACGTCACCGATGTATCGCCGACGTCGCCAGTGCATGGCCGATGCACCGCCGATGTATCGTCGATGAGGCGCGATCCTCCGACCCCATCTACTCTGACCCCATCTAGGAGGCCTCCAATACTGCGGCCGCCAGGCCGTTCTCGGGTGGGGATCGCTCAAATCAAAGTAATTAGTTCTCGGCAGCAGTATCCATCTTGGTCAGACACTGGTGAGCAGTACTGCGAGGTGATTGTTTTGCCGATCTGCGCGGGTCCCCAACCACCCCCCTCCCCCCCCGCACCACGGAGTGGGTCTTGGCTGTTCGGGGCGCCTGTTTCGCTGTTTCGAGCGGGTCGGGAACCTCCTCTCCTGGGACGCACTGTCGCAAACAGCCGCGCTAAGCAGAGAAGGTGCGGAGCCACTCCCCCCCCCCTCCCCCCCCCCCTCCCTTCCGCCAATGTCGAAACGCCGCATAAAAGAACGCTCACGAGGCCACTGCAGGTCCTCCTCACGTGCGCGCTGAGTCCTGCGTGCGTCCCGTGGCCTCGCGCCTGCCACCCGTCGCAAACTCTGTGCACCGCGGCCGCTCGAGGGCGTGCCTGGCCTGCCGTGCAGCGGGCATCGGAGGGACTCGGTGCACACATCGCGTCGTCTGGTCGGCCAGTGGGCCATTCGGTGCAGAGGCGCCCCAGCATCCTATAGGCTGTCAAGCTTGGGTGTCATACACCGAGCCCCTCGGCCGACCAGGCGACACGGTGTACACTTCGAGCCCCTCCCAGGGCAAGAGCTGAAGGATTGGCAGTCTGGCGATAGAAAAACAGGAACTGCGGTAGGTTCGCGCCGTACCGACGCGGCGGCGACCTCTCAGCATGGGCGTTCCAAGGTGGAATACGACCAGTGGCCCAGAACCGGCTGCTTTCGAACGAGCCGCACTATCGGAGAGCCTCGATCCTTCAGGATGAACGATAGGCGCGGTGTCGCAATCAGCGCAAAAGTAGTCTCGACGCGAACTTGCCGCAGCAATGTTATGTGGATCGGCATTTGGCACCGGTTGACGTACTCTCCGTGCCGTCGTGCTTCTCCCGCTCGTGTGTCGTCGAGTTCGATGAGCAGGTCGACCCTTCAGATCAGGGGTGCCCAATTGTCCTGTGCGACAGCGTCCCATGCCCTCTGCATCGTGGGGCAATGTGGCCCCCGGAAAAGTCGTGTGGTGATAGTTTTTTTTATTCATTGTTTTGCCGATCGGCGAGGGCCCTCGCCCCCCCCCCCTCCGCCCATGGAGTAGATCTTGGCTGTTTGGGGCGCCTGTTTCAAGCAGGTGGAGGCCCTACCCCATCGGACGCACGGTTGCAAACAGCCGCATTGAGCAGAGGTCTGGAGCCACCCCACCCCCCCGTCCTCCCCCCCTTCCGCCCAATGTCGAAACGCCGCATCAGAAAATGCTCACGTGTCCTCTCGAGACCTCCCGAGGGCGCCCAGTCAGACCCAACCGTGTGCCGACGGTGGCTGGGAGCGCACCTCTCAGAGGGCCTCGCCGCACGTCTGGGAGGCCGGGGCCCGAGCCGCCGAGGGGCACTCTGCGCTCCTCGGCCCGCCATGCCCGCGCCTCGCCGCAGGTTCGCCGCGACTTCCGAGGGCACGTGGCCTCCATGCGGCGGAGTCTCGAGGTCCCCAGCCTGTCTGCTGCTGCAGTGCAATTCAGCACCCACAAGGCCACGCCAACCCAACCCGAAGGCCTCAAGTTGCTCCATTTCCAGTGGTGGGTGGGGGAGCATGGAACACAAAAACACATGGAACCCGTGCCCCCCCCCCCCAAACCCGAAATTCGGGTCTTCGGGTTGGGTTGGGGTAGCCTGGTGGGTAGTCAGTAATCTATGCTGTCCTCCTCGTCGTTACCATCGTCTTCGTCTTTGTGCTTTTCTCGACCTCCGCGGCTGCTCGCGCTCGGAGCTGGGGCGGAGAGCCGCAGGGCGGGAGGCAGTCGCCCAAGGGTCAGCACCTCCAGCGGGGCCCCCACTGGGTCCACCCTCCACATCCCCCCTTCTTCCCCACGGTTCCCTCCACCCCTCACCATCCTCTCGCCGTCCCTCCTGCCATCGTTCTCCGGCCCCCCCCTCCCCCCATGCGCCCTCGTGTCTCGTGCTGCCCCTCGTCCTCTAATGCCCATCCCGCCTCCCTTCCCATCCTTCCTCCCCCCCTCCTACTTGTTCCCCTGCCTCGCCTCGTCGTTTCTCGTGCTGCCCCCATACACCTTTAATTCTTTACGCTTCGCGTATCCCCACCAGCCCATCTCACAGCAGCAACTCTCGCGAAGCATGCCGACAGTCGTGTTTTTCAGGCGTGTGTCCGCTTGGCCTCGCATATCTCCCCTGTTCCTCCTTCCTCCCGCCTCCTTGTACATCCTCCTTGTGAGGGGAGCGGGAGAAGGACGAGGCGGAGGAGGAGGGAGAGAAAGCGCTCCTCGTGATTTGAGTCGTTTGGGGTTTCTCGTCCTGGTGTGAGTCGTTCGGGCCCTTCTTCCTGGTGTGAGTCGTTCGGGCTCTTCGTGGTGTGAGTCGTTCGGGCTCTTCGTCCTGGTGTGAGTCGTTCGGGCTTCTCGTGGTGTGAGTTGTTCGGGCCCCTCATCCTGGTGTGAGTCGTTCGGGCCCCTCCTCCTGGTGTGACTCGTTCGGGCTCCTCGTGGTGTGAGTCGTTCGGGGCCCGCGTCGTGGTGTGAGTCCTTCGGGCTCCTCGTGGTGTGAGTCGTTCGGGCGCCTCGTCCTGGTGTGAGTCGTTCGGGCCCCTCCTTGTGGTGTGAGTCGTTCGGGCTCTTCGTGGTGTGAGTCGTTCGGGCCCCTCGTCCTGATGTGAGTCGTTCGGGCTCCTCGTGGGGCCTCTTGGGGGCCTCTTGGAGCCTCGTGGGGCCTCTTGGGGGCCTCTTGGGGGCCTCTTGGGGGCCTCTTGGGGGCCTCTTGGGGCCTCGTGGGGCACAGTTTAGGACAATCAATGAGTTTGGCATATTCGTGCCCTCCTGGAAGACCCCCTGGACGCCTTTGTGGCCGTCTTGGAGGCTTCTTGGGGGCCTCTTGGGCCATCTTGAGGCCATCTTAGGTTGTCTTGGGTGCATCTTGGGCAATCTTGGAGACATACTGGTGCCATCTTAGCCGTCTTGGAGGCCATGTTGGCCGTCTTGGAGGTTTCTTGGGCCGTCATGGGGCCATCTTGGGGGCCTCTTGGGCCGTCTTTGGGCCATCTTGGAGGCCTCGTGGGCGACCTTGGGGGCCTCTTGGGTCGTCTTGAGCCGTCGGAATGCCGAACAGAAGCAAATGCCAACATCCTTCAAAAACCTCACTCAAATCAATGATTTTGGCCTCTTCGGGCCCTCGTGGAGGACCTCTTGGAGGCCTCTTGGGCAGTTTTGGAGGCCTCTTGGGGGCCTCTTGGGCCGTCTTAGGCCATCTGGGGGCCATCTCAGGCCGTCTTGGTTTCAGATTGGGCCGTTTGGGATGCATCTTGGGGGCCATCTTAGCCGTCTTGGAGGCATCTTGGGCGTCTTGGAGGCCTCTTGGACGCCTCTTGGGGCCGTCTTGGAGGCCTCTTGGGCCGTCGTGGGGCCATCTTGGAGGCCTCGTGGGCGATCTTGGGGGATCTTGGGGGCCTCCTGGGCCGTCTTGAGCTGTCGGAGTGCCGAGAAGAAGCAAATGCCAAAGTCCTTGAAACATGTACGGGAAATCAATGATTTTAGCCTCTTCGGGTCCTCCTGGAGGACCTCTTGGAGGCCTCCTGGGTCGTGTTGGGCCGTCTTGGAGGCTTCTTCGGCGAACTTGGAGGTATCTTGGACTCTGTTGGGCCGTCGTGGAGGCCGTGTTGGACCATCTTGGGCGGACTTGGAGGCCATCTTGGACCATTTTGGAGGCCATCTTGTGCCAACGTGGCCATCTTGGAGGACATCTTGAGCCGTCTTGGAGGATTTGTTGGTTGGAGGATTTTGATCCCTTTCGGGTGGCCGGCGGGACGGGCAGAAGCCCCAGGGGGAGTTCTTTGGGAAAAAAACCAAAACCAAACCGAAAGGGTCTAGCACGCCCAGCACTCCTGTGGCAAGCCAACAGGAGGCGGCGGATCGAAGACACCTACGGCGAATCACCGCCGCCCCATGCCTTTTGGAAACGCCTATGTTGCCGATCGTTGTGGCCAGAAATCTGCCAAGCTATCGGACCATGTGTTCCCCGAATCGGTTTGGAAAGCGTTCGGGGAACACGGTGGGGGAGGCTGGGCCGACTTGGGGCTTTCTTGGGGTCTTCCAGGGCCGTCTTGGAGGCCATCTTGAGCATCTTGGAGGCCTCTTGGAACGTCTTGGGGGCCTCTTGGGGCCGTCTTGGGAGCCTCTTGGGCCGTTCGGGGGCTATACTGGAGACCTCTTGGGCGATCTTTGGGGGCTCTTGGGCCGTCTCGGGCCGTCGGAAGGCCGAAAAAAGCAAATGTCACAATCCTCCAAAAACTCATAGGAAATATATGATCCTTGAGGGCTTCGCCCCATGCCGCCGGCCCCCTGTCTCGGATAATGGGAGATGCAAAAGCTAAATCATGAGGTCTGGGCGCCGCCGTGAAGCAGTGTCGGGACCTTTTTTTTTGACCCTGACCCTACGGATCTGCGTCACGGGTGCCACCGAATTTCACAAATGTAGCAAATCCCTTATGTTTTTGGACCCTGACCCTACGGATCTACGTGGGGGGTGCCGCGGAATTTCAGAAATGTATCAAATCGATTATGTTTTTGGACTTTGACCCTGCCGATCTGCGTGAGGGGTACCGCTGAATTTCAGAAATGTGGCAAGTCCCATGTGTTTTTGGACCCTGACCCCGCCGATTTGCATGAGGAGTGCCACCGAATTTCAGAAATGTGGCAAATCCCATGTGTTTTTGCACCCTGACTCCGCCGATCTGCGTGAGGGGTGACAATTATTACCCCCCAGAAATTCTGAGAACCCTTTTTGCTGTGGTAAAAATGTCCGTTTTGGGCCTCCCCCCCTCGCGCGGTCCATCAACAAGGAATAGTAAGCAGCAAGAAGTCAACAGGGAACAGTAAGCAGCAAGAAGCATAACTGTAACAGTGGAAACTGGAAGCTGCAACTGGTACAGGAAATAGCGAATTCCCGGCCTACAGCCTGGTGGCCCCGCAAGGGGGCCGGCGGATTTTGGCCTTTTCGGGCCTTCTTGGAGGTCCTCTTTGAGGCATCTCGGGCCGTCTTGGGCCATCTTAGGGCCATCTTCTGCCGTCTTGGTGGGCTCCTGGCCCGCCTGATGCCGTCGGAAGCCGTTTGGAGGGCCTCTCTGGGCCGACTTGGGGCCTTCTTGGAATGCTCCAGGGCCGTCTTGGAGGCCATCTTGGGCGTCTTAAAGGCCTCCTGGGCCGTCTTGGGGGCCTCTTGGGAGGCAATCTGCCAGCGTCCGGGCCGTACCTGTCGCGATGCAAAGTGACAGGCATGATGGGCTTGCGTGCAGTGTGCCAGCATCCCCGCCGTCCTCGTCAAAACTCAAAAACCGAGGTATCGCGGTGTGCCCGCGCATGATCCAGATGTCGTCGCACAGTTCAGCGTGTGCTGCTTATTGAAATGTATGATTGGCCTGCGCACAGCGAGCAGATGCCAGCATCCACGCAGTCCATGTTAAAAACCAATGCGGAGTGATCGCAGGGCGCCCACGCATGATCTAGATTTGGAGGCACGTTGTATGTTGGTTGTGTTATCAGGGATGGTGGGGGGGTTCGGCATGGGTCTCTGTTGGTTGTCGGTCGGGCGGGGGAGGGGGTGTTTATCAATACGGAATTGTGATGAGCCCATCCTAAATGGCAAGAAGGTGTTCGGGAGAGACATATTCGAACACACTCACGCCCTACAGGGCAGGTGGACTTCTCCCTCCTTCCTGCTCAACATCGTTATGCTGATCCCGATCCCATGTCTACCCTGCCCTCTTGTTGCGCTCATGGTCGTCCTTCGTTGCCTCCTCCTCATCTTCCATCCCTTCGCTCCTCTGTCCTTGATTATCCTTCCTACTCCTGCTGCCTCCACTCTCCTCTTCTGTCCTCTCCCCCTCCTGTTAGCTTTCTGGTAGTCATCAGAATTGTTTCGCTGGGACCAGCAGATTCACTAGATAGCATTTGTGGTATTAGGTTCGACGGGTGGACCGACTTCGCGTTAAATATTCATATTGCGCACGGCTTCCAGTGGGAGGAGGCTGGAGAGCAGGGGAAGCAGAGGGTGAAGGACCTGCATACTCAGCAGGAGGGAGGCGACGTCACAACCTGGGAATCGGACGTAAAGGTACAGTGGGTGATATTGCATGCAATATCAGCTTAGCATCCGATTGCGCAAACATAGTGCCTCAGTGCTAGGCTGCGTGCTCTTATAGTCAGGAAGTGCTATGCGATGAAGGCATGATGATCATAAGTTCGGCTACATCGCGCATTCCAATGATGGGCTCGCATCCTGTCCAGATGGCAGCGTTTGCCTGAGACGCTGATCACGTGATTATATTCGGTACTGATAGGTCGGAACAATGACGGCATGAGCGTGACGTAGATGTGAAGAGCGCATCACCCACGTTCTTTTCTCCCACTGGGGAATAGAGGTTCGCCAGCAAGCTAGCCTTCGGCAGCAATTGAAGCAGGAACCCGCGGGACGCAGGGACTGATGAGGATTCAGCCGCGCGCGCGAGGTCGCAATCAATTCACGCGAAGAAGGATCGCAGGCGCCGCATCGAGGGAGCACCTTTGTGACGTCTGTGCTGCTTGTGCCACCTCTCTATGATCACTGGTTCTCGGTCGGACATCTGTCCCGTGCCCCATTGGCCTGCATGACTCGCTCGGGCCTACCGCGTTGCCGAACGTGCGAAGGCCATCAAGATCTGCCTGCCTCCTTCGCATCACCCAGTGCCTCTGTCCACTCGCGCCGTCGCGCGAGCCCTGCCGCCGCGCTGGCGGCGGGCGCCCCGGGGGAGGGGCGGGGGGATGGCGCCGAAGGATCGCCCACTCCGTTCCGACGCTTCGGGTTCTTGTTCAGGGCGTCGGGGCCTTTGGCATTCGGCCCCCCCCACCCCGCGTTCCTCGTCGTCGGGGAGTGGAGGAGGAGGAGGAGGAGCAGGAGGAGGAGGAGGAGGAGGAGTAGGAGGAGCAGTAGCAGAAGCCGCAGCAGGAGGAAAAGGAAGAGGAATTTGGTAGTCCCAGGGCCCTCTCGACCGTATGGCCTTTGTCTGCGGCCGTCGTGAGGTTGTTTTGCCGCCGTCTTGGGCTGTCAAATGGCCTTATGAGGCCGTCTTGGGTCTCACCCGATGCCCTCTTGAGGCCATCTTGGAAGCTTCTTTTCCCTTTCGTGCGTTCACGGTAGCCCGAATGGGCGACAACGCCAGAAGATTTACAACACCTTAGGGACATCAGTGATTGCGGCTCTTGGTGGCGTCTTGGGCCGTCCCGAGTCCGTCCTGGGCCGCCTCGGGTCTGTCTTGAAGGCGTCTTCAACCATCTGAGCGGCCCTGATTGCCTGCCCCGGCCGTCTCGGAAGCTCGGGAGGGCGGATCGATCGTCGGTTTGCAAGGGGTCGTTGAGTCGGAAGCGCGAGGCTGCCGTTTCTTACCCGGGGGGGGCCCGTGGCCTCGGGAAAAAAGCAGGGGCGAGGCACGCAGCTGGTGCGGCGGGAAGGGGGCGGGGCCCCGTGGAAACTCACGGAAGCCCTGCAACGCATCCCTGGGCATGGTGCCCCGCCTTGACGCTCCAGGGGACATGGTGGTGAACACACAGGGGAGCTGCATGCACTGTGCACACGGCACGGCCGGCCTGGTCGAGAGGGGGACGCAGACGTGGCCAGACGTCCTTACAGCGTTCGGCCCTCGCATGCCCAGGCATGGGCTGCCCCGGGGAGGTGTCCCGAGGGAGGCGGGGCCTGCAGACCCCGAGTGGGCGTCACACCAACATACTACGAATACCATGTGTGCATGTGTGCGTTGCCCCCACCAGGGGCGACGTGCGCGCCGAGAAATCTTGTGGCATGTGCTCCGTGGCGTACGCTTTCTTGCCATAGCGCTCGGGGGACGATACATTACGCTTTGCTTTACTATATGCTCGGGTCGGACGCACGCCTCCGAGAAGGATACCTTCTGCTTCACACCAAGGCTTTTCCAATGACCACTTCGTCACCGTCACCTGCGTATTTTTGCGACTGCCCAGGGGCACCTGGAGGACATCCCAGGGGCCCGAAAACGGCTACAGTCTTCGGGGACCCTTTTCCTTTGTGCCATTGTGTATCCATCACATTTTCGGAGTTCCGTTCGGATTTCTTGGATTGGCGTCAGGCCCCCCTGGCGGTGCCTCCAGCGCTGCCCCCGGAGCGCTTTGCGCGCCAGGGAGGGGGTCCAGCGCGGATCCAAGAAACCCGCGTGGAGTTCCGAAAGTTTGTGTTTATGCCATTTTTGTTTCCTCTCATCCACGACCTACAGATGCTCCACACGTGAATTCAGCCGCGTGTGCCTCCTCCTGCGCGCCCCCCGATGACGCTTTGCCTGCTTTGCAGTTGCGCGGAATTCGGGTTCCTCGCGCGAAGTTGCGCTTCTCATCAACGTGGTGCGCTTTTTGTGAAACATGTTGCATAGAGAATGAACGGCCAACTTTCCACGAGCGCGCGTTTTTTTCATTGTCTTGCAAAGTCAAGAAATACATGGTATGTGTTGTTTTTCCCTACCTAGGCTCTGCCTAGAAGGGTTCTTAATCTCTTAGCTTAAAGGGGCCGGGCAGTGTAAAGCGCCCCGGGCGGTTCCCCCAGTCCCCTGGGAGCGGTTCCCCCCAGTCCTTTGGGAGCTTTAGCTTTAGCTTTAGCTTTAGCTTAGCTTTAGCTTAGCTTTAGCTTAGCTTTAGCTTAGCTTTAGCTTAGCTTTAGTTTAGCGTTTCGCTTAGCTGTTCGATTAGCGTTTAGCTTAGCTTTAGCTTAGCTTTAGCTTAGCTTAGCTTTAGCTTAGCTTGAGCTTAGCTGTAACTTAGCTTTAGCTTAGCTTTAGCTTAGCTGTAGCTGAGCTTTAGCTTAGCTGTTGCTCAGCTTTAGCTTAGCTCTAGCTTAGCTTTAGCTTAGCTTTAGCTTAGCTTAATCTTAGTTTTAGCTTAGCTGTGGCTTAGCTTTAGCTTAGCTTTAGCTTAGCTTTAGCTTAGCTTTAGCTTAGCGTTACTGTTACTACTAATGCTGCTTTCCTAGGGGTTCCAACTCCCAGGTAGGGTCGCACTGGGATAAGTTACGACTTGCGTTTTCCTTAGATTCAAGTTGAAAAGGGGCGCGCGCAAAAAAAACGTAATAGATGCGCCGTATTCTTGGTGGCACCCCTCACGCACTTCGCGGCCCCACGTGGGATTGTAGAATTTTGCCAGATGTCTTGAATTGTTGGAATCCACGAAAGTTCGTTAAAGTGCTTGATCTATTTTGATGCAGTGCGTGGAGACAGTGCGCAGGCATCTTGCAGGCCCGTCCGTTTGCCTCCCGGGGGCGCGCGAAATCTCTCCGCCATCGCGCAGCGAAATCAGCGTTCCGCGCAGGTTCGCCGCCAGTTGTTGCTAGAAGCGGTTGAGCACTGTACGCGTCTTCACCACAGGCTTATGATACACCAGCGATCATATCCATGTTTGCTCCCTAGCGCTCTGGATTCCAGGGCGCGATCCCGTGGATACGCGGTCGCACGGATACGTACGTTCCGCGCGGGGCATCCGCGAAAAAGAACGCCTTGCATCCACAGAGTCGCGGCCCAGGGGCATGGCCCGCGACCGCCCACGACCTCCCCGCGACGTGAGGACGTCGCGACGAAAGTCCTTCAGCAGCCTTCGGCCCACGGGCACCCTTCTAGAAGTCCTGGGACCGTCAAGAAAAGGCCAGGCATTCTAGGCCTCCCAGCTGGGGTCCGAGCAGATGGGGTCGGAGGATCGCGCCGCATCGCCGATGCACCGACGATGTATTGGCGATGCGGCTCGGTGTGGAGCCTGATTTTCTCCACGCCCGCGCCGCCGAGACATCGCAGACGTCGTAGACGTCGCCGATGCATCGTCGATGCATCGGCGGCGATGCATCGGCGATGCGGCGCGATCCTCCGACCCCATCTACTCGGACCCCGTTTAGGAGGCCTGGAGTTGTGCAAACTTGAGGAGGAGGAAGAAGAATTAGGAGAAGGCAGGAGGTGCGAGAGGAGGGGGAGGCGGACGAGGAGGAGGGGGAGGAGGAGAGGAGGAGGAGGAGAGGAGGTGGAGGAGGAGGAGGAGGAGCAGCAGCAGGAGGAGGACCCCATTTCGCAGGCCTCCGATTGCCCACGCAGCAGCCTCCGCCGCCCCCCCCCCCCCCACCCGAAGTGCCCAGGGCGCGCAGCTGTCCACCGCCGCGCTCGGCCACCTGGGCGAGGCGCCGCGGCGGGGCCCCCCTTCCCGGCAGCACCCCTTCAGGGCGCGCTTCGATTCCTCCGATTCGATTCGATTCGACTTCGACGGATTCCGATTCCGATTCGATTCGATTTCGGATTCCGATCTGGGGTCAGATTTCTCATTGGACGCATACTGGCCTGCCGATTTCCGCCGATCCGACTTGTCCCGACTCGGCTGCCGATTTCCTCCGATCCGGTTCACTTCGATTGCCGATCAGACTTATCGATTCGATTCTGGGCTCTCCTGCCCATTCCTCCTGGCGTCGCGCACGAGGTTCAGAGGAGGGAAAGGTACCCATACCGCTACTATTCCCCGTTTTCGCCCTCTTTGGGCCTCCTGCCGGGCGGCCCCCGTCGCCGCCGACGGATTCGTTACGACATCCTGGCCAGAACGCACCCTGGGAGAGGCCCGGGGAGGAGCGGCATCGGTGCCGTTTGCTTTCCTCAGGGGTCAGGGGCAACGACGCTAGGGAGAGATAGGCTCGGCGGGGGACGCATCGACCCCCAGTCGCCCATCGATCGCCGATAGGGGCCCGACCGCCCTCCTCCTCCTGGCGTCGCGCAGGAGATCAGGGCAACGCTAGGCGAAGCAAACAAAAAATGCACAGGGGCCCCGTTGGGGCCTGTCAGGGCCCCTGTTGGCTCCAGAAGGGGCCCCAGAGGGACCCTGTGAGGCCCTTCTCGTCACCCCCACTTAAGTCATCTCCCACTTAGGTCACCGAGGATGATGATGATGATGAGGAGGAGGAGGAGGAGGAGGAGGAGGAGGAGGAGACCGGAGGAGGGAGGAGGGAGGAGGGAGGAGGAGTAGGAGGAGGGAGGAGGGATTGTGTTGTTGTTGACCTTCTTGGCTTTTTGAGGGCCCCCAGGGGTCTCTGGAGGACTCCGTGGGACGCTGGGCACCTCCAGGGACCTGTGGGGAATCTCAGTGAAGGCGAAGAGGAGGACAAGGCGGCTCCTCCTCCTCTTCCTCCTCCTCTTCCTCCTCCTCCTCCTCCTGCTCCTCCTCCTCCTCCCCTCGTCATGCAGCGTCGTGACAAAGATCAGGACGGAGGTGTTTCGCAGTTCTCGGCCTCTCGTGGCCCCTCGCTGGGCCCAGGGACTGTCAGCAAAGACGGCTCGGAGCGGAGACCTGGCCCTGGGGAAAGGTCCTTGGGCCCGCGCACGGAAGCCATCGGGACATCGCACGTCTGGGTCTCCGTTGTCGCGCGCGGCTGGCGCGCGGCTCGGAGGGAAGGTCGAGCGGGTGCACGGGACAGGTGTTGGGGGCCGCTTTTGAGCAGAAGGGTGAGAGGGGCACAGTCCAGAAGTTGGGTCCAACAATCCGTGGCCCCCGACCGCGCCCCCCCCTCCCCGGTCGAGACCCAGGGACAGGGGTTAATTCGGGGGGGGGGGAGGGGGGATAAACCTTGCCCCGAGGGTGAAGCAGGAGTTTGGAAGACAATCAAGTGCGCCCGATTGGTGGGATTCGTCCTGCGTGTTCGCCGTTTGGGAGCCTGGCTGCGCATGAAGAGGGAACCGAAACCAGATTTCCACAACCGAAACAACACCACTGTCTTATTCAGGCTGGGGGACACCGGAACAGGACAGTTACCAGGGGGATTTTTGTCTGCATCCCAACGCAGAACGGGCACGAAGATTTGGCGCGGAATCGACGCGGGTAGCGGCCGCGATGGAACAGATAAGATCCCCCGAAGACGCGATGTAAATTTGGGGTTTTGGGTCAAGTCCCTTGGGAACCAGTTTAGGGCGTGACAGGCGGAGGGAAAAGGAGGGGGAGGGGGGGGAGGAGGGGGCGTACAAGCTGCTTATGAGTAGTGCTACGTAATGTTGCCCAAGCTCGACTAAGTTACTCACCAATACTGATATGCAAGTTACCCCGCACGGCTAAGTATGGAAAACTGTTATATGTACCGCAAATGGACTGACACCGCGCGAGCAATACTTGAGCGAAGTTTCCAATACTTAAAGTACATGCAACCGTTACATCTTGCCTTTACTATATTGCATCCAGCTGTACCTTGGTTGCAAGTTGCATAAGAGACGCAATCTTCTCAGTGGGAATCCCGGGGCTGCAAAAAGTGGGATGAGTGAACTCGGGACGAAAAGCAGGACTCGAAGAGGCGGCTACACCGGAGCCTCAGGTGGAGGGGTTCGTGTCGGCCATCTACCGCTTCTTCAGGAGTGTGGACGTAGCCGACGGAGGAGGCCGGGGCTAGTTTCACGTTTGTGTAGCGCAGACAACTAATTGGGCGGTCGTGACAGGGCATGGAGGCGATGTTGGTAGCATAATGTGCATGTGAGGCGTTCCAGAAAAGGCCTCGCATTCAAGCATCGAAGGAGCTGTCATTTCTTCGTTGGCGGAAGGCCGCGGAAGGCCAGCGGAAAGCGGCGGAAGCAAAACGAGGCCGCCTCCGCCGGCGGACGTTGGCGGAAGTAGAAATTTGCCTCCCAAGATTTTAAGAGATGAATCGTTTCTTGGGTGCAGGGTTTCTGGACTCTGCCATGTCGGATAGAGCAGCAGGAGAAGGAAATGCAGAGGACGGATTAGAACGAGGGGGGTAGGGGTGAGGCAGGGCTGCTCACAATCCGACTTGATCGCATCGGATTCCCAAACTTCCATTTCGATCCCGATCTCAACCCGATCCGAGCCGCCACGAGCCGATCCTTCTCTGGCCCGCAGGGGCCGAACTCCAGGGGCGACCCTTCAGCAGACCGATCTCGATCCGCTTCCGCGCCGTTGCGGGCGCGAGCCGATCCGTCTCCAGCCCCGTCCGATGGCGTGATCCGAGCCAGCTCGGGCCTGCCGGGCCAGAGAAGCACGAGGAGCGGTTTTTCCCGATCGGCGGCGACACTGCCCCTCTCTCTACGTCGAGCGCGCGAGGAACCTCGACCGAAATTGCGACTGATACAACCAGCTCTTCCACCACGACCTCGTCTACATTCGCTCGCGGTGACGCGAACGATCCCTACATCTCCGACCTACAGGATCGACGCCTCGCGAACCTTTCCCTGTCTCCGGCCGCTCGTGGTAACACGGCCGGCACCATCACTACCTCCAGATGTACCACGGCCCCGTCTACAGAATACATTACTTGGGACTGATGGTGTACGGTCTGACTGCGGCGGCCAGTGGAGTTGTTCTTGGACTTTTGAGCCGCGAGCGAGAGGGCGACCAGACGAGGGATCCGACCTCGGACCCAACGAGATCTGTCCCGTGCCGCGCCTGGGTTCTCGAGGTGCACGCCTGGCTGAACGTCCACTCTGGACGCATGACACCGTCGCAGCAAGCTGCAGCATTACAACGTGGTCTTCCAGGCCTGGCACGCGCGGTAGCTATGGGGATCCCACCTGCCGTCGTTAGTTTCGGAGTGTCGCTTGCGATCGGTGCCATTGGGCCTGGAGGACATGACGCCGTGCTCGTCGAGCGTCCTCGGGGTGCGCGAATGCCAGCGTGGCGAATTGCACCACGTAGCCTGGACAACATATATTCCACCACGTAGAGCGCACAGCATAGCTTGCACCACGTGTGTTTCTCCATACCGATTGAACCACATACGTTTTCCACATGTATTGCAGTACATCGCTTGCACCGTGTAGGGTTTACCATGTATCGAGCAACACACACACACACACACATTGCAGCGTACACGGAATAGCTTTCAACATACAGGCTGCACATCGAGGTTGCAGGAGTTTATTATGTGGGATCCACGTTAACAGACATGCATGTAGTTGTTTTGTCATCGTTTTCGAATCGTTCGGGTGCCCTACGCAGCGATTATGTGACAATCCCACGCAACGCTTCTACTACAAGGTGTCCGTCTGGCATGGCTTTTGCATCGTATATCCCACATGTTCTCGCGGGTTGTCTTCATGACCCCCCGTATGGTCATTGGCTTGTGCATTATAGTAAGATGGTATCTTCCTGTTTGAAGCATGTTTTGTATTGCTTAGGGCCTTTTTCCTGCCAGGGATTTCTGTTGGTGAGTTCAGTCATGGTTATAGTGCGCTGCTTGCGCACCCTCCCAATTATACCACCATATCACATTCTTTGTGAGCTCCCCGTACTTCGCCAGCCGCATCCCGATGCCAATTGACCTAGCCTTCGGTGTGTGGCGGCACCCGCCCTTCAGCGCCAGCTTTGGAAACGTGCTGCCCGCTCCCATTTTCTCCCTCCGAAGCAATGCGCCGGTTTTCTCTCTCGCTGTCGCTCTCTCTCTTTCTCGCTCTCTCTCTCTCTCTCCCTTTCGCGCAACAGCTTGCATTGCGTTGCCGGTGTGCCGCATCTGCGCCACCACGCATGGCGCAACGCCCTCGACGTTTGGCCAAGTGCGCGGCGGCGCGCGCGATCTCAATCGCGGCGCGAGACCCCGACACTTATGGCCGCACGCCCAGGTTCTGCGGATGCGGCGCATGTCATGTTCCCCCATGTCGAGGGGGCGGCGTGGGTGCAGAGGCGAGGAGGGAACTCCCTCCAGGGCGCCGCCGAGGCAGATGCCGATGGGGCTGGGTCACGGGCGTCGCGGGCGCGTGCAGGAGCAACCCCCTCCCAACAGTTCTGTGGAGGGGGTGGGTTGCGTGCGCGCGTTCGGTACCAGCATTTGTTTGTGATTATGCCTCCCTTTCTCTCTCACCCTCCTCCCTTCCCCCCCCTCTCTCCCTCCCCCCCTGTTGTTTCCCCCCCTTTCCTCCACCGCCCACTCCTTCTGCTACCCTCCCTCAGAAGCTTGCGCAACTGGCGCACAGCGGCGCGAGCTTGGCGAACGCCACATTCTAAGCAGAGAGCTAGCTGACCACGCTGCCAAGCAAAGAACGAAGCTGAACGAGCAAAGAATCAGCAACCGTACCATCATAAGTTTCACATGGTAGCAGATGCTGTGGAATTTGCACGATGACCGACGAGGCACCGATGGTAGAATCACGAATGTCGGAGGGAGCACGGCCGTCGAGTAACACCACCCCCCGCTCATGTGTCCTTCTCCTCCTCCTGCCTGCTCCTCGTCCCCCCCATCACCCCCCGCTCATGTCTCCTTTTCCTCCTCCTTCTCCTCTTTCCCCTCGTACTTCGGTCGAGAGCGAACCGACGGCTGACTCCGAAGTTCTCGAGATCACCCGCCACGATCGCACTCTGAAGGCACGACTACTGGGCCACCATTTGGAGATTCGGCCAACTTTGTATCTTGTCGCCTGCGCACCTCCTGCGCCCACTGCAAGTGGACAGCTCTGCAGAACAGCCCTTGTGAGAGGCCACGGTTCGGTTCTGCAAGGGTATACCGGACGCGCTCGTGGGATGGACGCTGTCCCAATCCAGGGGCTCCCGGGCCGAACAGTCCTGCAGTGATTCGGTGGGCTCTCCCTGCCCCGACCAAAGGTGAGAGATCCATCTCGGCCGAACAAGACTCCCCCCCCTCCCCCCCTCAGCCTCCCCTCTCCACCGCTCTCCTATGGCGCGAGGCGGGCGGGCCCCGTGGGGCGGGGAAACACGGGGGAGGAGGAGGGAAGGCGTGGGGATCTCGTCCGGCCGAGAACTCAGTCACCGCTCTCCCCCCCACAGGTCCCGACCCATCCCCCGGGACTGGTGTTTCATCCCGAGTCGTTTTTCGGCGCTCCCGAGGCCCGGTCAGGGCCCCCGGAAGGCGAAGAGAGCGATGTGCCCCCGTCGCGAGTTTTCCATGATTCGAGGGGGCCTGGGTCCCCTCCCCCTCCCGCCTGCCCCGCCCTCACCCCAGCCACCCTCCCCCCCGTTCGCCCTAGCCGCCGCGCGGCCCCGCCTGCCGCAAAGGCCGCCCAAGCACGCCGAGCACCCCGCCAGCTGCTGGCAGCCCCCCCCCGCGCGCGGGGGGCCAGGCGAGGGCAACGCCAGAGTTAAGTCGGGCATGTCCCCCTACAGGGAGATTTTCGACGAAAAATAAATTACCCGTACCCAGCCCATTTATATCAATGGAAACAATGAGTTGGCCGAAGCTTATATGGACAGTCAACTTGATGTGTAAGCTACTTGGGAGGCGTCACTGTGCTGGGCCCCGCCAGCAGGCCTCGAAAGTGGCGACAGTTTCACAGATCGCAACCCCCCAGGGATGGCGAGGTCTAATTTGAATCTGCGTGTGGCATCACTGTGCTGGGCCCCCCAGCAGGCCTCGAAAGTGGCGACAGTTTCACAGATCGCAGCCCCCCAGGGATGGCGAGGTCTCATTTGAGTCCGCCGTGGGTACCCACTGCGCTGGGCCCCCCAGCGGGCCTCGAAAGTGGCGACAGTTTCACAGATCGCAGCCCCCCAGGGACGGCGAGGTCTCATTTGAGTCCGCCGTGGGTACCCACTGTGCTGGGCTCCCCAGCAGGCCTCGAAAGTGGCGACCGTTTCGCAGATCGCAGCCCCCCAGGGATGGCGAGGTCTAATTTGAGTCCGCCGTGGGTACCTACTGTGCTGGGCCCCCCAGCAGCCCTCGAAAGTGGTGACAGCTTTGCAGGTCGCAGCCCCCCAGGGATGGCGAGGTCCCATTTGAATCCGCCGCGGGTGCAGACTGTGCTGGGCCCCCCAGCAGGCCTCGAAAGTGGCGACAGTTTCACAGATCGCGGCCCCCCAGGGATGGCAAGGTCTCATTTGAGTCCGCCGTGGGTGCAGACTGTGCTGGGCCCCCCAGCAGTCCTCGAAAGTGGCGACAGTTTCACAGATCGCAGCCCCCCAGGGATGGCGAGGTCTCATTTGAGTCCGCCGCGGGTGCAGACTGTGCTGGGATGGCGAGGTCGCATTTGAGTCCGCCGTGGGTACCCACTATGCTGGGCCCCCCAGCAGCCTTCGAAAGTGGCCACAGTTTCGCAGATCGCAGCCCCCCAGGGATGGCGAGGTCCCATTTGAGTCCGCCGCGGGTGCAGACTGTGCTGGGCCCCCCAGCAGGCTTCGAAAGTGGCGACAGTTTTGCAGGTCGCAGCCCCCCAGGGATGGCGAGGTCTCATTTCAGTCCGCCGCGGGTGCAGACTGTGCTGGGCCCCCCAGCAGCCCTCGAAAGTGGCGACGGTTTCACAGATCGCAGCCCCCCAGGGTGGCGAGGTTCCATTTGATTCCGCCGCGGGTGCAGACTGCGTGGGCCCCCCAGCAGGCCCCGAAAGTGGCGACAGTTTCACAGATCGCAGCCCCCCAGGGATGGCGAGGTTCCATTTGAGTCCGCCGCGGGTGCAGACTGTGCTGGGCCCCCCAGCAGGCATCGAAAGTTGCCACAGTTTCGCAGATCGCGGCCCCCCAGGGAGGCGATGTCTAATTTGAATCCGCCGCGGGTGCAGACTGTGCTGGGCCCCCCAGCAGCCTTCGAAAGTGGCGACAGTTTCGCAGATCGCAGCCCCCCAGGGATGGCGAGATCCCATTTGAGTCCGCCGCGGGTGCAGACTGTGCTGAGCAGGCCTCAAAACTGGCGACAGTTTTACAGATCGCAGCCCCCCAGGGATGGCGAGGTCTAGTTTGAATCTGCCGCGGGTGCAGACTGTGCTGGGCCCCGCCAGCAGGCTTCGAAAGTGGCGACCGTTTCGCAGATCGCAGCCCCCCAGGGATGGCGAGGTCCCATTTGAGTCCGCCGCGGGTGCAGACTGTGCTGGCCCCCCCAGCAGCCCTCGAAAGTGGCGACAGTTTCACAGATCGCAGCCCCCCAGGGATGGCGATGTCTAATATGTGTCCCCGTAGCGCGTCACTCCGCTGCCCCCCCTAGCAGCCCTCGAAAGTGGCGACACTTTCACAGATCGCAGCCCCCCAGGGATGGCGATGTCCAACCTGAGTCCCCGTAGCGCGTCACTGTACTGGGCCCCCCAGCGGCCCTCGAAAGTGGCGACAGTTTCACAGATCGCAGCCCCCCAGGGATGGCGAGGTCTAATCAGAGTCCCCGTAAGACGTCACTGTGCTGGGCCCCACAGCAGCCATCGAAAGTGGTGACAGTTTCACAGATCGCAGCCCCCCAGGGATGGCGATGTCTAATCTGGGTCCCCGTAGCGCGTCACTGCGCCGGGCCCCACAGCAGGCATCGAAAGTGGCGACACTTTCACAGATCGCAGCCCCCCAGGGATGGCGATGTCCAACCTGAGTCCCCCTAGCGCGTCACTGTGCTGGCCCCCCAGCAGGCCTCGAAAGTGGCGACAGTTTCACAGATCGCAGCCCCCCAGGGATGGCGATGTCCAATCTGAGTCCCCGTAGCGCGTCACTCCGCTGCCCCCCCCCAGCAGCCCTCGAAAGTGGCGACAGTTTCACGGATCGCAGCCCCCCAGCGATGGCGAGGTCTAATCTGAGTCCCCGTAAGACGTCACTGTGCTGGGCCCCCCAGCAGCCCTCGAAAGTGGCGACAGTTTCACAGATCGGGAGAAGGGAGGAGAGGAGGGGACGGGAAGGAGGAGGAGAGGAGGGGAGACGCGACCGCAGTGCTCTATTCAAAACGAGTACCCAACGCAGGAGGATTGCAAAAGATACTCCAAAAGTAATAAACAATTGGCCGAAAATAGTCTGGGGATAATTTCTTGGGTATTTTTGGCCTTGGGGTATTCTGGTGTATTTTTGATTTCTCGTCGAAAATCCCCCTGTAGGGGGACAGGCCCGACATAACATAACCCAACGCCAGGGGGGGAGGGGGGGGCGCAGGCTCCGGAGAGGGGCCGCGCGGCCCGAGGGGGTCGGCTCCCAGAGGCCCACTGTCGGGGTCATTGGGCGGCTCGCGGCGGGCAGCCCATGTCAGGAGGGGAACAAAAGCACACAGACACAATTCATCGTCGATTCCCCAGAACGTATCGGAGAATATGGGAAGTGGGGGGGAAAACAAAGGCCCAGAAAATACAGGAGACTGTGGGAAATCCTGTTATTTTGTGTGTATTTCTTTGTGTGTCCCAGGGCCCCTTCACTATAGCCTGTCTCTTGTTCGGGCGAGAGGGGGGTTTGGCGCGAGGCTCGCGCGGCCTCTGGGGCATCACGCTCGGCTCCGCGAGAGGCATCACCACATGCGCAGTCCGCCAAGAAGCCCGCGCTGTCGTCACGGATGCGGTGCGGAATCGCGCCAGTGCCACGAGGAGTGTCGAAGGCCCTGCTGCGGCGGGCAGCTCTCCGCTCTCTTGTCGGCCTCCGGAGGCCCTTCCCGGGCCTCGAGCCCGTCAACACGGTCGGGGCTCAAGATCGGGGGCGGCCAAGAGGGGGTGATGGCTGGTTGGGGGGGGGATCTCATGGCGCTGGCCATGTCATGTCGCCAGATTTCATGGCGCCTCTTATTTCAATGCGTCCCTGGCCCCCCCCCCTTAGGCCGCGCACATGCCGCCGGCAATGATTGGCGCCCCCCCCTCTTGGACGCCCCCCTCTTGGCCGCCCCCGACAAGAGACGGGGGTCAATGCAAACGGGGGTCAGTCAGAGCGCTGGATCTTTCAGGATTCTGCAGAGCCAGGGTTGCATTGACCTGGGCTTGGGTGCAGGATACTGCAGGATAGTGCAGGACCTTGCAGGATCCTGCACGGCCTGACTTACCTGGGTCTAGATTGACCCGGGTCAGAAGATCCCCGACATAACGGTTCAGGATGAAAAATGTTCCATGGAGTGGAGCGTCCAAGAGGGGCGTGATGATTTGGGCTTCGGGATCTTGGCGCTGAAAACATGGGAGCGGCCGATTCTGGGCAATGTTCTGCCTCCGGGGGCCCTCACGGGGTCCCGGGTCCGTCAACAGAAACGGCTCAGCATGATATGGCGGAGGGAAGTTGTCCAGACCTCCGGCGGTCCACACATCGAAACATTTGGAGCGCCGGGTGTTTTGGGGGGCGGGGGGGGGATCTCATGGCCAGGGCCGTGAGATATCCAGGGCCATCATATCTCCTCAGGTGTCGTGGCTCCTCCTCTCACTCCAGTATGTTCCCTGCGCCCCCCCCTCACTGGGTCGCGCACCTGCCTCGGGCCATGATCGGCGAGCCCACCTCTTGGCCACCCCCCTCCTCGGAGGCCCCGGACAGGATCAGCCACGCGCAGAGGGGGGTGGGGGGAGGGGGGGAGGGCTTCTTAGAAGCACCCCTGCTTCTTAGAAGGCACGGGCCTGAACTACAGATGTAAGGCCGGCGCCTTCTAGGAAGCAGCCTCTTTCTAAGAAGCCCTCCCCCCTCGCTCCACCCCCTTGTGCGCGCCGCCAACAGGAGGGGCCTCGAGGTTTGGGGCACGAGGTATTCGGGTGCTCTCGCAATCTCTGCGCGGTTTTCCAGCCTCGTGGTGCCTTCCAGCGGCGGCGCCTCGCCGAGAGCGCGTTCCGGTTGAGTGCACGCGATCAACCCGAACGGCCGCTGGAGGGCCGAGCAGTGACCTGAAAGCTTAAGTGGCCACGCTCGGGGGGGCAGGCTTAAGTCGGGCCTGTCCCCCTACAGGCCGACTTCGGACGAAATATCAAAAATAGTCGAACAATGTTTAAACAACTATATATTTATATATATATATATATAAGCCAATAAAATCCTCCCAAGACTTTTGTTCACTAGTTTTGAGTATATTCCTCCTGTAGGGGGACAGGCCCGACTTCGGGGTAGGCTCGGGGGAGGACGCGTCGACCTCCCGTCGCCCGTCGCTCGCCGATAGGGGGGCCTGATCGCCCACCCCCCGCCCCGGAGCTCGCGAAGACTCGCCGGGGACCCATCGCCGGCACCTCGGCGACGTGCCGCCGACTCCCGGGCGATGTGCTCCCCCCCCCGAGACGGTCCCCCGCCCTCGTCTTATGATGTTCCAGCCTACTCTAGCCTTGACCACCAGAGCATTTCGAGCGCCAGAAAAATGCCCCCCAAACTCGAGGGTTTTCACGTGTCGGGCCCTGGGAGACACTGTTTCGACACTCTTTCGACACTTTTCCAGGTGCCCGAAATTATTTCTGGGATGTGGTTCTTCAGTACGATGGGAGCAGCGTAACCCACGTCCTTGCCCACCCCGGCATCCGCTCTTTTGGGGCCCCTCGCCGATCCGTCGGCGCTGTATCGCCCACTCCGCGTCGATGTGCTTTCCATCCCCCCTCGGAGCCGGTCCCCCCCGTCCGTATCGTCGCACTTCGGGCAGGGCGGGATGCTCCGGGCCTGGGGGCCCAGCGAGGGCCCCAGGACCGTCAGCAAAGCGTGCCTGGACGAAACGTCGGCCTGGGGAAAGGGCCGGGCGTTCCGGGGAATCCGTGCTGAGAGCATGAGAGCGTCGGATGCTGGGGTTTCGATCCGATCTGTCGGGCTCGGTGTCGCTGTGGAGCGGCGTCGTTGTGCATCCTGGTCGGTCTCGGCTCCGTGCAAGTGTGGCCCGATCCTGCGCACATCTCGGCCAGGTCCGATCTCCGGGTCGATGACGACTGGTCCTGGAGGAGGGCGGGAGGGAGGGAGGGGCGGGGCGGCTCTGTCGACGGTGCAGGCATGTCGCCGCCAGATCTCATGCCGCGCCTTATGCTGGCTCGCGGCAGGCAGGTGGGCCAACCAAGACACCCGACCCGATCTGGGAACCCACCATAGAGTGAGCGGCTTGAATCAGGAACACTTACTTTTCAAAAGGGGTTCGGTCGTTCCTTAGCTTTGCATGCGTGATTTATCGTTCCTTAGGCGGTATGTATTATTTATCTGATGCGTTATTCCTTGGAAACCATGGGCTTCGTTCCTTATAGCTATCGTTCCTTAGGTCAGGCCGATGACTGTAAGGCGGATGCGCAGGGCGGGAGGAGCGGGTGCACGGTGAAGGCCGCTCCCAAGGATCAGACGGAGAACGACGACGGAGTACGCCGAGGAGGAGCACTAGGAGTGACGACCCCGAGCTCCCGAGGCACCTGGAGGGTCTGTGGAGTTCCCCGCGGAGCCCCCTCAGGAGGCGCAGGAGGGGCCAGGGGCGCCTCGCAGATTCGACCCGCGATCCCCGAGCCTCGGCCTTTGAACCCTCGACGCTCGCCTCGACGCCCTCGACGCTCTCGGCGCCCTCGGCGCCCTCGGCGCCCTCCGATCGTGCCGCAGGTCGCAGCTGCGGCGATGACGCCGCCCCGAGCGAGCAGGGCCCTCCCGGCTCGGGGCGCCCGCGGGCCCCGGTCCCGGCTCCCCGCGCTGCGCGCGCGTTCCCGCCGCCGCTTTGTGCTCGGCCCTCCGCCGCGCCACGTCTCCACACGCACGCACACGCGCACACACACACAATCGCTCACACGCATAGACACACGCGCAGACACGTACGCACAGACACGCCCGCACGCCCGCACACACGCACGCACGCACAGCACAACACACTCAGCACAACACACTCAGCACCTTTATATATATATACACACACCACAACACGCGCGCGGTCTCGCCCGCACGTCTCAACACACCAAGGCTGCTCGAGGCTACGGCTCCACCTCACCCGGTCCCACGAGGCCCCGGCACCTGTCCGCAGCAGTGGTTCGTTCGCGCGTTCGCTCGCTCCGCCGCGCCAGGCGACCTCGAGAGGCCCGGCAGCGACGGCTCCGACGGAGGCGCCCTGCGGCTGCCGTCGGGCGCCCCGCGGCTGCCGTCGGGCGTTTCGGAGCAGAGAGCGGCACTCTTGCGGCAGAAGACCCCGCACGGCTTCACACAGTGACGATTGGGGGCGCGATGGAGGGTCACAAAGGGGTGCCAAGACGGGGATCGGGGCGCGATGGGGGGGGGTGGCGCATCAGGGACAGGGAGTATAGGTAGGGATATGAAACAGGGGTGCAGGGCTAGGGACCTAGAGGGAGAGGGATCGGGATCGGGATGACGACAGGGACAGGCGTAGTTCGGGCTAGGGCTATAGGATAGGGAGAGGGGCTGTAGGATAGGGAGAGGGATCAAAGGGGCGCGCTGCTCTGTGCCATTTGTGCTGGCGGGCCTGCCAGGCGCATTCATTTTCGTGATTGTGGCGTCACTGCGTTCCTTTCCTCCCCCTCCCCCCCCCCCGGCTGGCTCCCTCGCTGTGGCGCACGAGGACTTTCAGAATTCGGGGGGGGGTTCGTTCCAGTTGTTAGGGACCGTGCCGCGGTTCCTTGTTTGATGTTGCGTAACACTTGCCCGTGTGTATGCATTATCGGCCAGATCCGATTGGGATGCAGCCACAGCAGTTTCGTACATCGGCCGTGACCTCGTGTCTGCGCTCTTTCTCTATTGTGCTCCCCTTGCTCTCCCCCTTTTTCTCTCCTGAGTTGAGCGATGGCTTGACGTCGCGTGAAGTTGGCGTCTCAGCCCAGGATGTGTTGCGGCAGTGCTCTCGGGTCGTTTCTTCGGGAAGGGCGGTACAGCGTTGCACAGTGCAGCATCGGCCTTCACCCCTCTCGATTGGGGTAGCGGAGCTGCTTCGCCACCTTGTTTCAAGTGGTTCGTGATGCGAACGGTACGCGCGCAAGCTGACACCTTGTTGATGCTGTGTTGACGAAGCGAAGAAACGAGTGGGATTCAAGGGATGGGCATAGGAAGAGAGACAAGTGGACAGGGGTAATGATGGGAGACAACGGGAGGCAATGGGAGACGCATGGAGGCAATGTGAAGACAACGGGAAACAATGGAGGACACTTGCCGTGAGCCAGAGACAATGGGGATAGGGATAGGGATAGGGCTGGAGGTACGGATAGTGATCTGAACAGGGATACGGAAATGGAAACAATGGGGTGCAACGGGAAGCAATGGGATACAATGCCCGATTCTGGATCTGGAGATCCACTTCGTAATTTTTTGGAGTGACTACGTAGCAGCCTTACAGAGGCTTTTCGGGGAACTCAGACACGTATTAATACTAAGACTAGCTAATATTATACACACATTCATAAGACGAGTCAATTACTATGATGTATGTACCAGTGGTAATATCAATATTTTTCCTGACCGTGGTCCTACTACGAAGGCGAGTACGAAGGGTAACGATTTTCGTGCGATGGACAGCAATTGGAGACCACAGACAATGGGAGGCCACGGGAAACCATGGGAGACCAAGGCGCCCGACCGATTCCAGAAGCGGCGATCCCCGTGGTCAGCTTCTTAGAAAAGTCATACGTGAGCTTTACGGACAAGCTGTTTGGGGGAAAGATTCCCTCGCCGCCACGGCTCGATTCGCCTCGGAATCTTTGTCAGAACGCCCCCCAGAGAGGTCCGGCGAGCAGCGGTATCGGAACCTTCCTGCCCCCAAGGGCGGCCGCGCCGCCGTTTCTCTCCACCGACGACGTCCTCGTCGTCGTCTTCTTCGCCGCCGCCGTCGCCGCCGCCTTCCCCGCCGTCGTCGTCTTTGTCGCCGCCCTGCCGCCGCTGTCCTCGTCCTCGGCGTCGTCTTCATTCGCCGCCGCCACCGTCGTTGTCGCGCCCTGTCGCCGCCGTCCTCGTCCTAGTCGTCGTCTTCATTCGTCGCCGTCGCCGTCGTCGTCGCCGCCGTCCTCGCCGCCGTCGTCTTCACAACCGGCCTGCCGCCGTCGCCGTCGTCGTCGTCCTCGTCTTTCTTCGACGCTGCCGCCGTCGTCCTCGCCGCCGTCCTCGCCGCCGTCGTCTCCGCCACCAGCCTGCCGCCGCTGTCGCCGCCAGTGCGAGCGGAGCCGCAAGGGCGCTCTCCCTGGCGCGCGGGGCGTGCGCGCGGGGTCTCCCAGCAGGGTGGGCCTGAGCGGGCGGGTTTGCGGGCGGGCGGCGTCGTCGTCGTCGTTCGTCGGCGAGGGTCGAGGCTTTCTTCGACGTTCGTCTTCGTCGTTCGTCGTCATCTCCGTGCGTCGTTGATCGTCGGTCGAGGGTTGAGGCTTTGTTAGGACGTGCCTCCCCGAGGACCTCCAGAGGCGTTTTGGGCGGCCGCCGCCGCCGCCGTCGTCGTCGCCTGCGATATCGGCATCGTCGTCGTCATCGTCGTCGTCGTCGTCGTTGTCGCCGCCGTCGTCGTCGTCGTCGCTTTCCAACACATTTGTTTGCTCCCTGTGCCAGTTTTAGGAGCTTCTGGGGGAGGTCCTTCGCGGCCGCGGCTGGACGCAGCTCGAGACATTGCCGAGGACGGCGTTTGGGGCAGGTCTGTGCGTTGATTTTGGAAATTGCGGGTGCGGGGGGGAGCAGACCTCGGAGCGTCTGGAGATCTGGCGTCGTTCGAGCTTCAAGATACGAGGTTCCTGGACGCGTGCTCGGCCATTTTTGGTCTAGTCTTCACGGCTGGATCCGCCTGACATTTTGGCTGCAGCGCAGCCCTGGAAAGGACCAGGGGTCTGTTTGTGAAGGGCCCCTTGGAGGCGTCAGGGGCGCACCCACAGAAGGCCTGGGGCCGCTTGGGAGGGTTCAGTATGAACGACCACAACTTCTGAACGTACGTGTTTTTGTTTGTCATCCTCTTCGTCCTCCTTGTCCACGTCCTTCCCCTCAATCATCCTTCCTCGTCGCCCTCCTTCCCCTCCCTCCTTCCCCTCCCCATCCCTCTTCCAACGCCAGTTTGCTTTTTCCACAGTCCTTGGGTGCGTCTGACCGCCTCGTGAACCAGCCGCGTTCGAGCGGGCTGCTGGTGCTGCTCCGCTCTGCTGCCCCTCTGGGGCGCCGCCCACGCACTGCCAGACAAGGATTTAGCCAGACTCCTGCCTCCCTGCTTCCTGCACCTCTCCGCTCCCCTCGGCCCTCGCCTCCCCCCCTGCTTCTCCTCCGTCCCCGACGGCGGCGTACGACGACGGACGACCGGCGACCCACGGTCAGACGGCCTTTGCGGCGACCGCGACGACGAGCGGTGCGCGCGGCGCGGCGAGAGACCGCGACGAGGGGCGCACGGCCGACGCCGCTCCAGGCGGCGACGGCGCGGCGAACGGCCCTTGCGGCGGCGGACGACGGGCGGCGACCAGCCACGGCGCGGCCAGCGATCCTGGCGGCGGCGGCGGGTGCGCGGGCGGCGGCGCCCCGCCCCCCTCGCCCCCCGAGGCCCCGACGGCGGGGAGGCGCGGGCGGTCCGCCCCGTCCTCGACCGCGCGGTGCTCGGCCACTGCATGTGCGTGGACTGCGGCCACAACGGCGTCATCAGCGATGGCGAGGCCGAGCCCCCCCACCGGAGGGTGTCTCCGGAGGCCTCAGGCGACCCGTTCTCCTCTCTCCTCCTCCTCCTCCTCCTCCTCCTCCTCCCTCCCTCCCTCCCTCCCTCCCTCCCTCCCTCCCTCCTCCTCCTCCCTCCTCCCTCCTCCCTCCTCCCTCCTCCCTCCTCTTCTCCTCCTTCTCCTCCTCTCCCTCCTCCATCCTCCCCTCCTCCCTCCTCCTCCCTCCTCCCTCCTCCCTCCTCCCCCCTCCCCCCTCCTCCTCCTCCTCCTCCTCCTCCTCCTCCTCCTCCTCCTCCTCCTCCTCCCCTCCTCCCTCCTCCCTCCTCCCTCCTCCCTCCTCCCTCCTCCCTCCTCCCCCTCCCTCCTCTCCTCCTCCTCCCCTCCTCCCTCCTCCCTCCTCCCTCCTCCTCCTCCCTCCTCCCTCCTCCCCTCCTCCCTCCTCCCTCCCTCCCTCCCTCCCTCCCTCCCTCCCCTCCCTCCCTCCCCTCCTCCCCCTCCTCCCCCTCCTCCCTCCTCCTCCCTCCCTCCTCCCTCCTCCCTCCTCCCTCCTCCCCCTCCTCCCTCCTCCCTCCTCCCTCCTCCCCCTCCCTCCTCCCCCCTCCCTCCCCCCCCCCCCCCTCCCTCCTCCCCCTCCCCCTCCCTCCTCCTCCTCCTCCTCCTCCTCCTCCTCCTCCTCCTCCTCCTCCCCCTCCTCCTCCTCCTCCTCCTCCTCCTCCTCCTCCTCCTTCTCCTCCTCCTGCCCCCCCCCCTTTTCGCCCTCCCCTTCTCGGGTCGCCTACAGCCCCAGGGGAAACCGTCCACCCCCCACCCACCCCCAGGGGCGAGGCTTCGGGGGCTCGCCACGGGGGAATCGGGTCCTCAGGGAATCGTGGCCTCCCAGATGGAGTCCGAGTAGATGGGGTCGGAGGATCACGCCGCATCGACGATGCATCGGCGATGCGTCTCGATGTGGAGCCCGATTTCCTCCACGCTGGCGTCGCCGATGCATCTCGGATGTCGCCGACGCATCGGCGATGCATCGTCGATGTATCACCGATGTATCGGCGATGCGGCGCGATCCTCCGACCCCATCTACTCCCACCCCATCTAGGAGTCCGCAAGGGAAGCGGTTCCCGGGTTTTTTGCCGTCTTCGGGCATTCCGGGCCCGCAAACGGGCCCAGGGCTTGTCAGGAAACGGCTGAGGATGAGGAGTTCGTCCTGGGGGAAGGCCCCAGGGTCCAGGACCCGTTTCCCTCAGGACCTGTTTCCCCCATGTTCAAGGGAGCGAGAGATCGCGATAATTAGGGATACGGTCGAAAACGAAGCTAAGGATGGGTGGTTTTCGCAAGGGTGTATCCTTTTGCACCCTTGCCTCATCGGTGCATCCTGAACCACTTTTGATGGCCAGCCCCGCTCGGAAAGCTTCGACGTGAGCGTCCAAGGTGCTCTCATCCTTAACGCGCATCCTTACTACCACCCAAGATTTTCATTGGTGTCCTGATGGTCCACAGGGGCCGCAGAAAGGAGGGCCGATGAGCACTTCGGGCGTCCTGGAACGAATCCTGAGACGCCGGCACCCAGGGCGAGCTTCTCTAGACCTCCCATAGGGGGTCCGAGCAGATGGGTTCGGAGGATCGCGCCGCATCGCCGATGCATCGGCGATGCGGCTCGATGTGGAGCCCGATTTTCTCCACGCCGACGGTGAAGATGCATCGCCGACGTCGCCGATGCTCGCCAATACATCGGCGATGCCTCGGCGATGCGGCCGTATCCTCCGACCCCATCTACTTGGACCCCTCTAGAAGGTGATGATAATGAATCGTTGCGGGGTGTCCCAGATCGTCATAGAGGTCCTGATCGTCCATAGGGGCTGCAAAGCCGGGAGCCGCTGGATACTTCGGGCATCCTGGAACGCATCCTGAGCCAATCGCATCGTGACACCATTCTCGTCCTAGAGTTGGCGGCGCTGACAACAGAGTAGCGCAAGGGGGTGGCCTTCTCAGAAGGTGGGGTGGTTCAGGCGGGGGACTCCTTTTTTGAAGCGCCAGGAGGCTTCTAAGATGGCTTTGAGAAGCCGGGATGGTTTTTAAGGAACCCCTTGCCTTCAAGAAGCCCCCCCAGGCTTCTCATAAGGCAGCCCCCCCCTACCGGCGCCTCCCTCTTCTTCGCGCAGCGTAGCCAGGGGCGTCCGCATCTCTCCGTCGTCGCGCTTTCATTCCAGTCGTCGTCGTCGACGTCGTCGTCGTCGTCGTCGTCGCTTTCATTCCAGTCGTTTGTGTGAGCTCGTGCTCGGTGTCCCCCCTGGTCGGGGGGGCTTGGGCTCCTCGCGAACAGCAGCAGGGCGGCGGACACAAATCTTCGGAGGTCCGCGCGGATCTCTTCGACCGTCTCTCTGGACCGCCCCCGTTCTGGCGCGCGAAGCGCGCCATGGACAGAAGTGGAGGCACCGCCAGGGCGGCGACCCTATGAATCTGCATTGACCTCCGAATGTGATGTTTATGCAGAGTGTTCTTTATTATCAGCAGGTGGAGTTCATCCCCCTCGCATCCTCGTCTCTCCGGAAGCCGCGATCTCCTGATCTGCGGGTCTTCCTCGAGGGGGGAATTGGTCAGAGCAGGAGAACATACAGATGCTGGAGCCCTGCCCTCGTTGTCAGTGTTTCGGGCTTCCTGGGGTTGTGCCCTCGTCACCACGGCTGGATTCGGTGCTGAGTCTTGGCCAGATCGCTCCCGCGAGAGGTCTGGGGACTGCATACCTGTTATGTTCGTCTCCAGGCTGGGGGGGAGGGAGGCGTTCTGTGATGCTCGGCAGGTTCGGCGGCGTTCCTATGCTCTTCAGTGCCGCTGGATGTGCCCGGGAGGCAGTTCGATCCGCCCACCTCCTCTTGGAGACCCATCGGCTCTCGAGCTCTCCCGAGGTCGAGCCTCTTGGAGGCGTCCCGAGGCGCTCGAACGGCGGGGATGAGGATGGTCGTCGACGGTCTCTGGGCCCCCCCCCCGCTCCCCCTGCTCTTCCACGCCCTGTCCTCCCCCTCCGTCCTCGGGTCCCTTCCCTGCTCTAGGGGAACAAAAAGTGACATAAACATAGAAACTCGGAGGTCCGCTGAGGTGTGTTCGTTCGTCGGACGCACTCTTGGTGCGCTCTCTCGCTCCCCTCCCTTCTCCTCTTTTCGGCTCAAGATTTCCCACGCCGCTTCGTCACACGAGGAGTGGGTGCCCTTCGCCAAGGGCCTCTTATCTCATCCTGGATAGCGTAGTAATCCAGGGCCAGACGAAGGTAGCGCTCCCGAGTTCGTTTGGGAAGGCGCTTCTCCCAGAAGATGATGAGCATCTAGCTTATCGAAGACGCATGCGGCGAATCACAACCGCCCCCTGCCTTTTGGAATCGCCCATGTGGCCGAACGTTGTGGCCAGAGCTCTGCCAAGCTATCGGACCATGTGTTCCCAGAGAGGATCTTCGAATAGCCAGGAGGAGGAGGAGGAAAAAGAAGAGGAGGAGGAGGAGGAATCTCGGGAGCTCCTTCGGGCACTCTTGGGGCCTCTGGGAGCTTCCTGGGGGCCTCTTGGGGGAATCTTGGGGGCATCCTTGGGCCTCTTGGGACCCCGTCGGGGCTTCATGGGGGCATCTTTCCTTATCTTAGGGCGTTCTTGACCCGTCGGAAGCCGTCTTGGGGGCCTCTCTGTACCGACTTGGGGCGCTCTTGGGGTGCTCAAGGGCCGTCTTGGAGGCCATCTTGTGCGTCTTGGGCCTCTTGGGCCGTCTTGGGACCGTCTTGGTTTGGGGCTTCTCGGGCCGTTCTGGTGCCACCTTGAAGGCGAGCGATCTTGGGGCTCTCTGGGGCCGTCTCGGGCCGTCGGAATGCCCAAGAAAAACACATGCCAAAATTCTTCGAACATTCAATTAAGATCAATGAGTTTGGCCTCTTTGGGCCTTCCTGGAGGCCCGCCTTCTTCGGGGGGCCCCTTGGGCCATCTTGGAGGCCGTTGAGGGGCCGTATTGGGCCGTCTTGGGACATCTGGAGCCCATCGTAGATTGTCGCGGCTTCTTGGGGCGGATTTGGAGGCATATTGGACCCTCTTGGACTGTCCTGGAAGCCATCTTGGACCATCTTGGGCGAACTTAGACGCCATCTTGGGCCATATTGGCCGTCTTGGAAGCGATTGGCCAACTTGTTCGGCGGATTATGAGGCCTTCGGGGGAAGGGTCGTTTCTGGAAAAGAACCAAAACCAGTACTACACGTTCAGCTCGCCAGGCACCCCATTGATAAATCAGCATGGGGCGGTGGATCGAAGCCCATGTGGCCTTTTGGAATCGCCCATGTGGCCGAAAGTTGTGGCCAGAGCTCTGCAAAGCTATCGGACCACGTGTTCCCCCAGTCGGTGTGTAAACCCTTCGGGGAACACTTCGAGGAGAACGAAGAAGCGGAGGACAGGGAAGGAACATAGAGAGGAGGAGGAGGAGGAGGAGGAGGAGGAGGAGGAGGAGGAGGAGGAGAGGCGAGGGGGGAGGGAGAGGACGCGGAGGAGGCTGAGGAGGAGGAGGAGGAGGAGGAGGAGGAGGAGACAAACAAACAGAAGAAGTCTTGGGGCCTTCTGGGAGCTTCTTGTGGGTCTCTCAGAGGCCTCTTGGAAGGCTCCTTGGACCTCTTTGGGGCCTCTTAGAGCTTTTTGGTAGCCTCTTTGGCCGTCTTAGGGCGTTCCTGGCCCGTCTGACGCCGTCGGAAGCCGTCTTGAGGGAATCTCTGAACCGACTTGAGGCCCTCTTGGGGAGCTTCAGGGCCGTCTTGGAAGCCAATTTGGGTGTCTTGGCGGCTTCTTGGGCCGTCTTGAGGCCTTCGTGGTGCCGTCTTGAAGGCTACTTGGGCCGTCATAGGGGTCATCTTGGAGGATTTTGGGGCGATCTTGGGACCTCCTGGGCCGTCTTGACCCGACGACAGGCCGAAAAGCTTCAAAAGGCATAACCTTGTTGTAACACCTCATATCTAAGGACAATGCATGAGTTGGGCCTCTTCGGGCCCTCCTGGGGGACCTCTTGGAGGCCTCTTGAGCCGTCGTGGATGGCTTTGGGGGGCCTCTTGGGGGCCTGTGGGGCCGTCTTGGAGGCTTCTTGGCTGGACTCTGAGGCATCTTGGATCTTCTTTGGGCCGTCTCGGAGGCCTTGGCGAACTTGAGGGGCCATCATGGCCGTCTTGGATGCCATCTTTGGCCATCTTGGACCCATCTGTAGCAGGATAATCATTTGCAACCGGGTGGAACACAGCCGTCCGGGTGGCCGGCGGCATGGACCGAAGCCCCAGAGGGAGTTTTTGTTAGCAAGGAACCAACATTAAGCTGTAGGATCTAGCACGCCAGGCACCCTTGTGATAAATCAACAGGGGGCGGCGGATCAAGTGGCCTTTGGCCAATCCCGCCACTGTGCCTGGATTGTGGTTCTGAGGCCTCTCTTAGATGTTCGTTGGGACCTCGTGAAGGCCTAGGGGGGGCTGTTTCGGAGCCTCTTTTGGGCCTCTTGGGGCTTCGTGGGGGCCTCTTGGTGGCCTCTTGGTGCCTCTTGAGGGGCCTCTTGGGGCCTCCGGGTTGTTTCTTGGGGCGGGAGGCTCAGATTGTCAGCCTGTGTTCCCTGGGATCCTCCTGGCTCCGAAAGCGTCGGGCGGGCAGTTGCCGGGATCCGCGGGCGGCAGGTTGGGGAGCCGCGGGGGCACGCCCAGGGCCCACGAAGACCTGGCAGCCGGGAAGGAGTCCTCAGGATTGAGGACCGAGGCGCAGGGGTTGAGCCACTTCACCGAGGAATCCTCAGGATTGAGGGCCGGGGAATCTTCAGGGTTGAGAACCGAGGCGCAGGGGATTGAGGACCGAGGGATCCTCAGGATTGAGGACCGGGACCTGGGGACGCTCCACTTCGTGCCACGGGGGTTGTTTGGGAAGGTGCCCCCCACCCAGAAGATGATGACTCCTTCTCTCGGGGAAGATATAGGCAGGTCTTGCGACCGCCACTGCGGTAAATGCGGCAGTACGGCAAGCGTGTGTATTGCGTTCCCAGGGGCCTCCAGTGTGGGATGTGGGTTCCCTGATTGGACCAAATTCCTCATAAATTTCAGAACGCCGAATTCGGCAGTGTACGTGATCTACTACTGTCTGTTGTTGAACGGCCTCAGAGGGATGCTGTATTTGCTTGAACGTGTGCAAGGCGTTTCTCCAGAGCCGTTCTAAGCAACTGTCCTACAGCAGACCCAACGTTGACCTCATGATCAACATACTCGATGCCGATGTTCTACCATCCATAAGGACCACGTGGCCGACTCGCCCAGTCGATAACCCTCAGGACGTGTGCCAGGCGAGTGTGAGCTTACCCAGTTCAGTTCCACGGACAACACGCAGTCTGTGCGGGCCCTTATGGATCACACCGCCTGCGTCGTATTGAAGGGTTGGGATGGACAGGCACACGTCAGCGCTCACACACGCATTTGAGGTGGTAACGCCGCTGCCGACCGCGCAGCAAAGCTTGGGGCCGACGTGCGCCCAGGGCCTCCCTCGCCGAGACTTGGCGCGTGAAGTGGCAGATTCGAGCCTCCAGATGCGTCCTGGCCTCGCGACCAGGGTTCCTTCCTGTCCGAAGCGCAGCTTGAATGATGTTCCCTTTGTCCTTCTCGACCCCCCGCCCTGTCGTTCAAGTGGAGTCGGTTGGTCGCGCATCGGCTTGGCATCGTTGTTTCCGGAGATGTGGCAATGATGTGCGACTCAAACGGTAGGCGGCGCGACCTGGTCCCAGTGCTTGCGCTCAATGTCCCCAGTCACGAAGGAATCGCAGTCCAAGGAACATGTGTGTCTAGCTGTCGAGTGCTCCAATCGCTCTCTGCTCCTGGTGTGCTCGCGGCCAGATGTTACTTCACCCTTCACCAGTTCAAGAAACTCCCGTCCGATTTCGCGCGTCGTCAGACAGGCAACGGCCCAGCGAATTCTTCGAGGTGTTCACCCAAATGAGCCAGTGATTCGGGTGGAGAGACTTCGCATCAGAGAGTCGTTATTTGGTGGCAGGGCGTTCGCCAAACAAGACTATATATAGTGAGAGAGATGATATTATCCTGGCGAAGAGCCCAACCACATGCAGTTATGAGCATCGCCGTTGTGGGTATTGTCTTCGGTGGATCTCCTTGTGGGACCACGAAGCGTGTCAAGTGTGTGCCGAAATGGGGCGGGGACGCATGCGGGCGCAGCCATTGGGGCCTTCGGTGGTTCTCTGTATGGAGCCACGAAGCGCAGGGGAGCTGTGCCGAAATGGAGCGGGACCGTTATGCGAACGTCGCCACTGGGGCCTTCGGTTGAGCTCCCCTTAGGGCCACGGAATGCGTGAGGGGTATGCCGACATGGGCGCGGATGGAGACGCATGCGAACGTCGTCATTGGAGATTTTGGTGAAGCTCCTTATAGGGCCACGAAGCGCTTGAGGGGTACGCCGAAATGGGCGGGGGGAGGCCATGTGATCACAGCCACTGGGTCCTTCGGTGGAGCTCCCTATGGGGTCACGAAAGCGCCGTACTGAGTGGCGCGGACGCATGTGATCACAGCCATTGGGGCTTCGGTGGAGCTCCCCATGGCGCCACGAAGCGCCGTACTGGGTGGCGCGGGACGCATGTGGTCACAGCCATTGGAGCCTTCTATGGGGTTCCCTATGGGGCCAGGAAGCGCCGTACCTGGTGGCGCGAGACGCATGTGGTCACAGGCACTAGGGCTTTCGGTGGAGCTCCCTATGGGGACAGGAAACGGCGCCGTGGTAAGCGCAGGACGCATGTGGTGACACCCAGTGGGTCTTTCGGTGGAGCTCCCTATGGGGCCACGAAGCGCAGTACTGGGTGGCGCGGGACGCATGTGGTCAGCCATTAGGGCTTTTGTTGGAGCTCCCTAAGGGGTCAAGCACTGCCGTACAGGATGGCGCGGGTCGCATGTGGTCACAGCCACTGGGGCTTTCGGTGGAGCTCCCTATGGGGACAGGAAGCGGCGCCGTGGTAAGCGCAGGACGCATGTGGTGACACCCAGTGGGTCTTTCGGTGGAGCTCCATATGGGGCCACGAAGCGCCGTACTGGGTGGCGCGGGACGCACGTGGTCAGCCACTAGGGCTTTTGTTGGAGCTCCCTAAGGGGTCAAGCACTGCCGTACAGGATGGCGCGGGTCGCATGTGGTCACAGCCACTGGGGCTTTCGGTGGAGCTCCCTATGGGGACAGGAAGCGGCGCCGTGGTAAGCGCAGGACGCATGTGGTGACACCCAGTGGGTCTTTCGGTGGAGCTCCCTATGGGGCCACGAAGCGCCGTACTGGGTGGCGCGGGACGCATGTGGTCAGCCACTAGGGCCTTCGGTGGAGCTCTCTATGGGGCCACGAAGCGCCGTATTGGGTGGCGCGGGACGCATGTGGTCACAGCCACTGGGGCTTTGGTGGAACTCCCTACGGGGCCACGGAGCGCCGTATTGAGTGTCGCGGGACGCATGTGGTCACAGTCAGTGGGACCTTCAGTGGAGGTCCATATGGGGCCACGAAGCGCCGTACTGGGTGGCGCGGGACGGTCACAGCCACTGAGGCCTTCGGTGGAGCTCTCTATGGGGCCACAAAGCGCCATACTGGGTGGCGCGGGTCGCATGTGGTCACAGCCACTGGGTCCTTCAGTACGCCGTAGTGGGTGCCGCGGGGCACTTGTGGTCACAGCCCTTGGGGCCTTCCGTGGAGCCCCCTACGGGGCCACGAAGCGCCGTACTGGGTGCGCTGAAATGTTAGATATACGGAGGGCAGAGGCAGGGGTAGGGGGAGGGGGAAGAGGAGGAGAAAGAGGAACTCGGAGCGCTGTCTCTTCAAAACAAGGACCTAACACCACAGGATGGTCGGGAAGAAACACACAACGATAGTTCTCACTTAATTGTCCTCTAACATCCCCCCTCCTCTCCCCTCTTCCTCCCTATTTCCTCTCTTCCTCCCTCCCCCCTCCCCGCTATTTCCTATCCCTCCCTCTCCTCCTCCCTCTCCTCCCCCTTCTCCTCCTCTACCTCCTCCCCTTCTCGCCCCCCCCCTCTCCCTCCCTCTCCTCCCCAGCCCTCCCCGCCTCCCCCGTCCTCCCCCATCCTGCCTCCCCGCCGCGATGCGAGAGCCTTGCCTTCGACGCCTCGTTCTCCTTCCGATGCCGACTCCGATGCCGGCGGCGGCGGCGGCGGCCCAGCAGCCTAGCGCGCCGCGCCTCCCAGAGGCACGGCACCTTGCCCTCCACCTGCGGGCCGCGCGCTTCGGGCGGCACGGCTGCGGCGGCGACGCCGGGGACATCCCCTGAGAGCCGCCGCGCCGCCGCAGCCCGCGCCGCCGCAGCCCGCGCTCCGCGGCAGCCGCGCGGCAACGCAGCGCACGCCGCGGGGGTCGAAGAGGAATTCTGGCATCGCTCGGGCGTGCGCAGTGTTTTTATCGGACGAGGAACGGCATAAGATAAGCTTTCCCGCCCTCGGGGACCCCTGCCCCAGGGCGGCTTGGACGATTATCTTGTACCGTGCTTCGCCCTCGGTTCTCGGCGAGGAACATTGGGGAGCATCCTTGACCAGCTCGCGAGGGCAAAAGAGACTGGCAACATGCACAGGCGGGGGGCGTCTGAGGGATGGCAAGGAAACGCGTGCAAGTAAACGGCCCTGGGCTCCCCCACCAGCGGCGCCTCTGGCGTTGCCCCTGGCGCGCTTCGGGCGCGCAGCGCTGGACCATCCCTCCCTGGCGCGCGGAGCGCGCCAGGTGGCGGCGCTGGAGGCGCCGCGAGGAGGGCCCCGCGACGATCCAGGAGATCGGCGCGGACCTACGAAAGTTTATGTCTGTTCAGTTTCCCAGAGATCGCGCCGACAGATGCCGCCGACCGCCCGCGACCGCCTCCGACCGCCGCTGCCGGCGCGGGCGACTGTCGACGTCAGGGGCAATGTCTGGGTGGGGGGGCTGGCTCATGGGGCGGTCGCATCTTCCCCGATCGCCCACTGATGTCCGGTGGGGAGCCTGCCAGCCCACCCTTCGAGGGCGCGTCCTGGGGGGAAGTGAGGGGGCGGGCCTTCTCAGGAGGCTCGGAAGGCCCCACGCCTTCTGAGAAGTCTTCTAAGCCTTCCCCGAAGACACAGAAATCTTCTCAGAAGGCGCGGGGGCTGATGAGAAGTCCCGCCGATGTCCGAGAAGGCCTCCTCCTTCTCACCTCCCCCCCTCGCTCGCCGCCGAACCCCGCTCAGGAGCGTGCGGGTTCGCTATCGAAAGCCTATCGCCGATCCATCGGCGATGTATCGCCGATTCCAAGTCGAGGAGTCCCCGATTCGATTCGACTTCGATGGCTTCCGTTTCCGATTCGATTCGGCTTGGGATTCCGATTCGGGCCTCCAATTCCGATGCTGTAGCTTGCCGACGTCCGCCGATTCGACTTCTCCCGACTTCGCTGCTGCGTTCCGCCGATCCAATTAGACCCAAAAGCCTCCTATGTACAAGACTGCGCGGGGTACCATTGGATGCAGTCCTGCTGAATTGGTCTTCGCTCTCTGACGTCCCGTCTTTTCCAGCACCTCAGAATCACTACCTTATAGACGGAGCCAAACAGCACGAAGATTGGTGTGCACACTTCGCTCGCCGATCCGACTTGTCGATTCGATGCTGGGCTCTCCTGCCCCCGGGAGCCCCGCGGCGGCGGCGGCCGCCGGCGACGGCCGCCGGCGGCGGCGGGGAGGCGCCGACGCTCGGACGAGGGCCCGTCGAGACAGCGCCGGCCCTGGCGCGGGCGACCGCAGAGGTCGAGTCGGGCCTGTCCCTCCACAGGGATGTCGGGCCTGTCCCTCTACAGGGGGCATATTGAAAAATAGTGAAAGTATAGTCAGGGGACGTTTTGTTTTTACTTTTTTTTGGTATTTGGTGGGGGGTATTTTTGGAGTATGTTTTATTTTTCACCCAAAATCCCCCTGTAGGGGGACACGCCCGACTTAATTAACTCTACAGGAGGAAGATTCGAAAATGGTTAAAAGATAGCCGGGCGACGATGTTTGATTACTTTTGAAGATTTTTGCATATTTTTGGATGTTGATCGTTTTTGGCTTCCCCTGCAGGAGGGCGCGCCAGGCCTAAGACAACGGCGGCCCTGGCGCTGTTCTCGGGGAACAAGTTGGCGACCAGGAAGGGTACGGCCACACCGGGGTTGTTTGCGGTCGGCACCGCTGGGGCCAGGGGGGGCGCGCCTTTGTCCTCTTCGGGCCTCCTCGGGGCGCGGCGGAGCACGCCATCGAGTTCCCCGCCCGCCCCCCAGTGTGGCTGCGGCGGCGACGGGCGGCGACGAGCCGGCTGGGCCGCAGGCCAGGCCCAGACGGGCGGCGGTGACGGGTGGCGGCGAGCCGGCGGCACCGCCAGCCGGGCCCAGTTCCTCAGAGGACGAGTGAGCTTTTCCGAGTGCAGGCGCTGTTTGGGGAATCCATGCTCGGAGGTCCGCGCTCGGGCCTCCCCCCATGGCGCGCCCCGCGCGCCGGGGAGCGGGGGTCTCAGCGCAGAGCCAGGAAATCCGCGCGGACCTCCGAAAGTGTATGGCTGTGGTGTTTTTCTTCCTCTGTTCTGGGCCTCCTTGGGGCTTCTCGTCGCTACGGCTGGGTCCGCTGTGGTTGCCGCGCTTCGGCGGTGGGACCTGGCAGCGGCGGTGGGCAAGTTCGAGATGCTGGAGTCCGTGCGGGCGGCGACCCCCGCCCCGCGTCCTCCCTCCCCCTCCCCAGCGGCGCGGGCGCGGCGCGACCGTCGCGTGGGGCGACCTCCCTCTCCTTTGCCCTCTGTGGGCAAGGAGAGGGAGGCCGAGGTCTTCGTGGCCGCCCGCAGAGTGCAGGCCCGCGGCCGGGGCCCCTGCGTGCGCCTGGAGGTGCCCGGCGTGGCCCGGTGCTCCGCCAGCCGGCCCCGGGAGCTCCGGGAGGAGCATTACGAGCGCCGGGCAGCGCCAGGGGAGGATCCCCTGAGGCTCGCGGAGGGTTGCTCCGAAGGGCTCAGGCGACCCGTCCTCCTATCTCCTCCTCCCCCCTCCTTCTCCCTCCTCCTCCCTCCTCCTCCGCCCTCCTCCTCCTCCTCCTCCTCCTCCTCCTCCTCCTCCTCCTCCTCCTCCTCTCGAAGCTTCTCTTTCCTGCACGTCTCTCCCCCTCCTCCCTCCCCTCCATCGTTATCCTCCTCGCTCCCCTTCTCCCGGCCCCTCTGGCCCCCCAGCCTCAACGCGAGGGGTTGGCAAAGGGGAGGGCGCGTGCGACGGCGGGGGGGTGGGGAAGGGCGCGTGGATCTCTCGAACTGATGCGGACCTTTTTGGGACAGTAGGTGCACCGGCTCGGCTGGATGGGGCTGAACCAGTTCGGCTCAATCCCTGGTCGGTGTGGTCCGGCGGACGGCAACGGAGAGACAGCAGAGGCGAGGGAATCGAGAGTTGCAGGAAAGGAACCCAAAATGACCACAGTAGCTACACTGCTGCCGCACGCTCAAGAGGTCCACGTAGAGCGCACGTTTCCTCACTCCCCGTGAATTGCTCCCCATCTCACGACTACCCAGTTTGTTCCAGCCCTCTCTCGCTTCGCGCCGTCGATGCTTGTTTTGGGTCGGGCCTGTCCCTCTAGAGGAGTATTCAAACATAGTCAAAAAATAATATGTGGACGACTTGTTGACTATTTTTTAACATTTTTGCTTTTCTGTATTTTTCGTCCAAAACCAGCCTGTCATGGGGGGGACACGCCCGACCTTATGCTTGTTGGGTGCCGAGACGAGATCTCGGGCCATCGCCCGGCCTGGCAGCCACGTTGGCTTGGTCCACATGGCGGCTCTGACATGAGCTCGGAAGTGTGCGTACAGTGAGCGGTTTGAGTAAGGACCACTTCCTTCTCTAAGGGGGCATCGGTCGTTCCTTAGGTTTGCGTGCGTTATGTATTGCGCCTTATGCGTTATGTTGTATCGTGCCTTATGCGTGACCCCTTGGAAAAAAGGGGCTTCGTTCTTTATGTATCGTTACTTAGGTCAGGCCGATGACCGTATCTTCAGTTCCCTCGAAGAAGTCACATCCGAGCGAAGGGCCCATGCATGTGCAGCTGCGAGTAGCGCAATACAACATAGTGATGGGGGCGAGCAGGAGAACGGGGACGTGGATGAGAAGGAGGAGGAATAGCAGCATCCTGGCTGCCGATCTCCACCCATCCGATCCGATGCACTCCGATCGCCGATCCGACTCCTCGATTCGCCTCTGGGGCGCTCCGGCCGCGCGCAGCGTCGCTGCCCCTCCGATGGCTGCCGCCCCTCACCAGCCTGAAACACGTCCCTGCCCCCATGCTTTGCAGCGCCTCGTCTCGATGCGGGTCCTGGGGACGCCGTCGGTTTTTCCGAGGGCGCCTCCCTGAGCATTGTCGCATCGCCTCTTGGCCTGTCAACCGTGGGGGTATAGGGAGGAGCTCGAGGCCGGTGCATCCCGGCCACCGCCGCTGCCAGCGGGGCGCCGAGCGGCGTGCCCGCCGCCCGACCCGCAGCGCCCCCCCCCGCCCCCCCAAGGGGTGGCCCTGGGCCGGCGCGCCGCGGTGCCTCGGAGGGGCTGGAGAGGCATATCAGCACGCAGTGGCGAAGCGTCCTGGCGTGCCCATGGGCCTGCCAAACAATGTTCTAAGAGCCTTGTGTGTGTTTCCACCGAAGGTTCTTGGGACTGTCTCGTTTTAACACGTCAGGTTATGTTCTAAGATCATTTTCTTTGTTCTTAGGACATTTGTGGGTTATAAGAGCCTTATGTGGTAGGCCTATACGAATGCCGGGACGGTCGGTCCCTGCTCAACATGCACAGACCACGTCGTTGGGCCTGATGCAGTCGAAGCCGATGGTAAGGATGGGCCGCCTTCCCAAGTGCACCCTGCCCTCTATGTTTCACCGTCTGGCGCGTAGAAAAGGTTGTCCCCCGGGCCACCCCCCACCCCCTGGGTAAGGGGAACGGTCTCATGTGGGGGGGATGGGCCTTGACCCCACCCCACATGCTGGTGCCCGAAGGCATGTTGTGCTGCTCAACGGTATGCTGCAGCTCTCGTAGGCTCACCCCGCCCAACCGTGTCCTGTGATTCGCCCCTGGGTAACGGCCGTTACCCGAAATAATACCAGAACGCGATATCGTTTACACCACGTCGTTTGACCTGCAAAAGGATCGAGGGAAGAAGAATGATGACCATGACCAAGATGCCATGGTCCATGTCAGCCGTGGCCCATTCGCGAGGATGACCCACGAATTGACACTAACAAGCAGGGACGATGATCAAGATCGAAACCGATGCTTCCACGTTGAGTCTTGGTCAGGGCCCTCGTTTTCTGCCCCTAAGGAGTTCGGTGTATAGACGCTCCAGCATCCCAGAGCCTGAGGAATGGCCGAGCAGACGACTTGGTGAATGCCTCGAGCCCCTCCCAGTACCGAAACCCCTCCGGCGGCGGCGCAGATCGAATCGAATCCCTTCGTTGTGTGCGCGCCCCAGCACGGGCGCGGCGCGGCACCCGCTGCCTGCGGCGGCGATGCTGCGCGCAGAAGGCCGCGGCGGCTTCGTCGTCGTCGCGGTCGCCATCGTTGCCGCTTTCGTTCGCTCCGTCGCAACACCGTCGCTGCGTTGTGGTGCTCGTGGTCGTCTCTGGTCGTCGTCGTCGTCGCGGTCGCTCGTCGTCGTCGTGGTCGCTCGCCGTCGCTGGTCATCTTCGTGCTCGTCATCGTCGTCGTGATCGTCGTCGCTCGTTGTTGTAGCGTGACTAGTCGTGGTCCTTGTCGCTCGTCGTTCCTCGTCGTCGCCGTGCGAAATTCACGCGGACCCCCGGAAGTTCGTGTGTGTGTGTGTGGTGTGCAGTCTTCCTTTTCTCTTCTTGAGGGATGTGGGGGGGGTCCTTCCTATAACGCCAGGCGTGGCCCCCGCGAGGGCGGCCCCAGGCAGGAGGAGGAGAGGCAGACAGGACAGGACATCCGCATGAGGGGTCAACGTCAATGCGCCCGCTAAGGTGCAGTGTGGAAGGTATGCGCAATTCCCCTGCGTGAGCGTTATGCAGCAAGGACTCGACAGCCCTTCGACATCTTATCGAGGGAACTGCGAAGGCCTGCGCAGAGGCAGGAGAGGGAGGAGGACCAGTATACACCCACGACGCATCGCCGATGTTGCAGTTAACCCTCCCTTCGAGTTCCCTCCTCAAGGATTCCTCCAAGAATTGGTTTGAATTGAGGGAAGAGCCCCACTGGCACACTGGAAGACAGCCTCCAGAGAGTCCTCACACTTCCCAGGGATTCAACGCCGCGAGTCAATCCTAAACCGTGACGGAGCACCATTCCTGGGACTTCAGAACCGCTAATCAATTACGCTGCTGCTTCCTGGCAACCCTGCACCGTGCCAGAACAGCATTCCTGGGACGCCAACTATACGAATTCTTTCAAACTATTGCAATTATGTTTATCGAATGCGCGCGGCGCTGAGGCGAGAACCACATTTTGAAAACGACTCACCCTCCATCCTTGAAGCTGCGGCAAACTTAACAAAAACAAATGTGTGCGGCGCCAGGCGGGATCCACATTCTGAAAATAGCTCGGCCTCCATCCTTAAAGCTGTGGCACATGCTTAAAAGCAACTGTGCGTCGTGCTAAGGCGAGAGCCACATTATGGAGGCGGCACGCCCTCTATCTTTGAAGCCGCTGCAAAGTACACAACAAACGAAAGTGCGCAGCGCTAGGGCGAGAGCCTCATGTTGAAAATGGCCCGCCCTCCGTCCGTGAAGTGTAGACTTCAGGCTGCAGGACCACCAGCGGTGAGGAAGGTCTCGGGCACAGCGCCTGGTCCGCCCTGCCGTGACGTCTGGGGGTCATGGTCTCCACTCGGCGCCCGGCCCCCCCCTGACGTTTCCCTTCGTACCTTCCCTTGGCAGCCCGCAGGTACCTCCAAGCACATGTTTCCCGGGCAACGCGCAGGCACCTCCAAACCATTCTTCTTCTTTTTCTGGGCAGCCCGCAGGTGCCTCCACGCACCTTTGCTGGGCAGCTCGCAGGTGCTTCCGAGCAGCTTTCCTGGGCAGCCCGCAGGTACTTCCGAGCGCCTTTCCTGGGCAGCCCGCAGGTCCCCCCCAGTGATGTTTCTTGGGCGGCCCGCTGGCACCTCCAGGTGCCTCTCCTGGGCAGCCCGCAGGCACCTCCAGGTACCAGAGGGGGATACACGAGGACGCTCCCCCCCTTCGCCAGGCGGGGCCCCCGCCAGGGCCCCGAGCAGGCGGTGCCGCCGCTGGGCGGTGCTCCTCGGGTGCGGCGTCGCTGGCGCCGCCCCAGCGCCTCGGGACCCGCCGCGCGCCGCCGCGGTCGCGCCTCGGCCGACCGTCGTCGTCGCCGCCGTCTTCGCCGCCGCCGTCGCCGCCGGCGCCGTCGCCGTCGCCGCCGTCGCCGTCGCCGCCGCCGCCGCCGCCGTCGTCGTCGACGTCGTCGTCGTCGTCGTCGTCGTCGTCGTCGTCGTCGTTCGATGATCGATGTTCGGGCAGGTCTTGTCGCAGCTTAGGCCACCAGGGGCCACCCTCGGTGTTCAGGGACTGACTGACTGACTGACAAACCATACACCAAGCAGTGCGTGGGCATGAACGCTGGCTAAAAGAAAGGCCTGGGCCTTGGCTACACGCTGGGCCACTGCTGTCGGTTCCCGGTGAGAAGCTGTACTTGTGCGCTGGGAGCCCAGGGCACCACGCGCAGGAATGGCGCGCAAGTGGGTCACACTGGGACGACCAAGATGAGGAAAAAACAAGGAGGAGGAGGAGGAAAAGAGGGAACAAACATTGATACGTGGCGAGAAATTGCCAGGGCCTTCTCCTTTCCACCTCATCAGCCATCCTCTTCCTCCCTCTTGCTCCACTCCTGCTCATGACTCCAGCTGGCAGCCAAAGGATAAGACATACATCAGATCCCCCTGCTCGGCTATCTTGCTATAGGGTTGTCGCCACATTCGATTTGGTTAAGAACCGTATCTCTCGTGTCAGTCAAGATGCGATTGAGCATGAGACTTCTGAGCCTTCGTCGAGACATGTGAGAAGGATGGAGAAACGATCTCGTCCAGACATCTTCGCTAGGGTACAAGCTAACTCCAATCATACCATGTGCCTCCTGAAGACCGAATGGAGCTGTTTAGACCGCCGAAGCTCTGTCAGCAAAGTTGCTTGCAGGAGAGAGTCTTGAATGACTGGTTTTCGGATGAGTGCGCCGGGCCACCTCCCCCCCGCCCCACCCAGCCCGGCTCACGACTGGAACGAGGCGAAGCCGCCCATCGCATGAGCTCCTCTTTGCAGAGCCCTATTGGGTTTGTGCGGTGTGTGGGGGGGTGTCGGACGCTGGAGGGCAGGAGGCGCTCCAGCCCTGCAGGAGGCGTACGGGTCTTTGCTCCCAGGCCTCCCCCGCGCGCATGCGCCAGCGCCGTGGGATGGTCGGACAGGCAGATCGAGCGCCGTGGGGCGGCGGCGACAGGGGGAGGGCGTGCTGGAACGGAGAGGGGGGCAGAGGCAAGCTTGGGGCGTGGGAGGAAGGGGCGGTGGCGGCGGGAGGGCGATTCCTCTTGGGCTGCTTGCGATCTGGGCGGGCCCTGGGTGGCCCTGGAAGGAGAGTCCTCCTCCTCCTCCTCCTCCTCCTCCTCCTCCTCCTCCTCCTCCTCCTCCTCCTCCTCCTCCTCCTCCTCCTCTCCTCCCCCCTCCTCCTCCTCCTCCTCCTCCTCCTCCTCCTCCTCCTCCTCCTCCACCTCCTCCTCCATCTCCTCCTCCTGGGCCGCCGCCGGACGCGAAGGACCTGGCCGGCGAGCTTGCGGACGCGGCCGGGGAGCCGTTCGAGGTCCGGGGGGCGGTGTCGTGCCTGCTGCAGGCGCAGGCCCGCCGGGCCCTCCCGAGGCTGTTGGTCTATCCTCTGGGGCGTGTGGGTCGTTGCCCGGGCCCTCCCCCGCCTCTCCACCCCCCGTTCGGGGGTGGAAAGAACCCCCACCCTGACGCGTCGATTCGTGAACTGTCCGTGTTCGGTTCTCGAGAGGGCGCCGCGGCCGTCATTCTCCAGGCTTGCGCCCGCCAGGTTTAGGCCCGAGGTCGTTTTCACTAAACCACGCTTTGCTAAAGGGGGCTTTGTCCATCCCCGACCCGTGATAGTAGCAATCGTACGTCTGGGGGGTGGGGCTGGACCCATCCCACCACATGCTCGCGCGCATACTGTGGCGATCGCAGCGCACCTCTGCCACGACGTGCCCCGATACGGCTGCCCCACTGAGACCCTTGCGTCTCAATTTTTTCGAGCTCCGACCAGCGTCGCCCCAACATACCAATACTATATGTGCGTCGCCACCCGAGGGGCGACGCGCGCACCGAGAAATCTTCTAGTATGTGCGTCGTGGCGGACGCTTCCTGGCCACACCGCTCGGGAAACGATCCACTACGAGATGGGCGTGCTATCTGTTCGGGTCGGGCGCGCGCCTCCAGGGAGAATCTGTAGTCTGGGTAGTCGAAGGCCAGGCTGTCAGATTGGATTGGGCCCCAAGGGCCAATCTGGCCCGGCCAAACTGGATGATTTGGGTCACTCGCCAGACTGGATTCGCGTTGGCCCCCTCGCCAGATTGCCCCCGTTTGCCAGCTTGGGCCTGCCAGATTGGCGCCAGATTGGCTTCGACTACCCAGGCAGTACCCAGTGTGCCTTGGTGCGTCCCCTTCGAGCTGGGCGTGCTATCTGTTCGGGTCGGGCGCGCGCCTCCCAGGGAGAATCTGCAGCACCCATTGTGCCTTTTTGTGCGTCCCCTTCGAGCTGGGCGTGCCCGCCCGATCTCGGGCCCCCGGCGCCCTCGCAGACCGGGGCGTCGCGCGCGGCCCGGGGCAGCGGGCCCTCTGCCCGGCACGCGGCACGGTATCGGAACCCCGGACTGGCCGAGGTACGCCAACACCAAGGTCGGCGGGGGTGCCTCCGCCGAGGGAGGATTGTTCCGATCTCGGTGACGGTGGTAACGCTAGGGCTTCCAAGGTGGCCGAAGTATTACCACCAACACCGAAATCTGGGATCAACCCCTCTAGACCTCCGGCACGAGAGCCACCGTACTGAAAGCAAGGGAGGAAAAAGAAACGCCCGACAATGTTGGACCGACTCGGGCCTTCGCAGGAAACCGATATTTGTGAATCAGGCTCCAGAAGGAATCGAAACAATGGTTGGGATTCGAGAGGGATTCAAAAGGAGAGTGGAGCGTCACCGAAATTCCCACGACACCGCTGTTTTGTATCGAGTTTCAACATACAGCAACAAGGACAATTGAGCGTCTTCTTACTTCAATACCAAACAAGTGTTTCGTATTGAAGCAACAAAAAGACAACATGGAGCGTCTTTGGAAGTCCAAACACTTGGCGTTTACTAAACAGCCTTGGACGTTTACTCAACAGCCCCCCCTGTTCGATTCCTTACTTTGGCGCGTTTGCTAAACGGCTTCCCTTGTCGGGGTGATTGTTATGGGGGGGATTTTCTGGCCTCTATGAAATATAATGCGGAGGATTGTCGACGTTTTCGGCCCCTCGAAGCTCTCGCCGGGCCATTGGACTGCAAAAACATCTCAGGATGGAAAACCCGCCCCGCTGAACGGGTCGAGACTTCGGGGACCCCGCACTGAGAACATCAAGGCATCGGATCTCTAAGACTGTGACGGCACGCACGTAACGGTCGTTGCTCGGGCCAAGCCCTCCCCCCTCTGGGTAACGGTGACGATCATGCGTGGCGGGGTCCTGGCCCCTTCCCACGCACTGGTGCCAGAAGTCAACCTGTGCTGCTCACAGTGTCCGTTGCGACTCTCGCGTGCTGACCACCCCGCCCAGGCGGTACCGTTACCGGGGGCCCAGCCCCCCCCCCTCTCCTGGTAATGAAAGTTACCCGACATTGACATGACCTTGGCATCGCTCGGACGTGTGCATTTTTCTCGGCGGGGACCATCGAGGAGCATCCTGGATCATCCTGCGAAGAAATACACGCACGAAACTGAAACATACACGGGGAATGGACGTCCGAGCGATGGCACGTAATAAGAACACCTTTTGCTGGACGTCCGAGGAGGGAGAAGATACCGATACCCCGATACGCCGATACCGCTGCACCCCTGAGGTCCTGGCGCCCCATTTCTTTCGAGCCTGGGCGTCTTCGCCTAGTGTCTGGCACCGCGTCCTCACAGATCCACGCGGCTCCAAAAAGTTGTCAGAAAGATGGGGTCTAGAGCTCCCGTGGCGAATTGTTACGACGTTCTGCGGTTTTGCTCGCGCCGTCGGATCTCCGGCAGCGGTGACGGGACGCCAGAGCAGCAGCAGGTATTCGCACGCCGATGCCGCTGCTCGTCCTGTGGCGCGCTCTCGTCACGACGGCCCGGTTCTCCTCGAGCCTGCGGTCAGAACGCGCCCTGGGAGAGGTCCGGGGAGTGGCGGTATCGGTACCGTTTCCCCCCCCCCCCCGGGAAGGAGTGCTGGCAGCCCGCTCGGGCGGGACCCCATGCTCTCGGCACGGTCGGAGCGGGGACGGGCGCGAGCGGCGACGTACGTACACGGTACACGTATGAGTTTTCGATCGGGGCGTTGATCCTCGATGTGGGGATCTGCATTGTGACGGCCGGCGTCGTGCAAAAAACCACCGCGCCACTCAGCGCCACTCAGCGCCACTCAGCCACTCAGCGCCAGTCAGCGCCACTCTACGCCAGTCAGCGCCACTCGGCCGTTGAATGGCGCAGAGTGGCGCAGAGTGGCGCAGAGTGGCGCTGAGTGGCGCTGACTGGTGGAGTGGCGCGTTGGTGGCGCGAAGCGCGAAACGGTGTTGGGTGGCGCTGAGTGGCGCTGAGTGGCGCTGAGAGGAGGAGGGGTAAGAGGAGGAGCCTCAGGAGGTCGGGGAGGAGGAGGAGGAGGAGAAGGAGGGGGCAGGAGAAGCGGGAGGATGAGCAGCATGGAGGATGAGCATCATGAAGAAGACAAGGAAGGAGGAGGAGGAGGAGGAGGAGGAAGAAGAGGAGTAGTAGAAGGAGGAGGAGAGACAGGAGGAGGAGGATTTTGAAGAAAATAAGGATGCTGAGGAGTATGATCAGAAGGAAAAGGAGAATGAGGAGGAGGGAGAGGAGAAGGAGAAGGAGAAGGATGATGATGATGAGGAGGAGGAGGAGGAGCGATGAGGATGATGAGGAGGATGATGACGACGACGATGACGACGACGATGACGACGATGATGACGACGATGGTGATGGGGAAGACGGGAGGGAGGAGGAGAACGAGGAGGAGGAGGAGGAGGTCCCGAATCGATGGAAATCGAATCGTGTAGGAAAGTACACCCTATGATGCCACAGGTCTCCTCATCATACCATGTGATAGTACATCATACCATGTGATAGCGAGGGTCTCTCAATACATCCACCGTTCTGGATGATGACCGTGGCATGTGGATTGAGGTGGAATGAGGAGTGGTGAGGAATATTATCAAAGATGAGGGGGAGGAGGAATACGAGGAGTGAGGACTGAGGGGCCAGAGGACAAGGACTACCAGGATGAGAAATCGGAGCAGGAGGAGGAGGAGGAAGAGGAGGAGGAGGAGGTCCCGAATCGATGGAAGTCGAATCGTGTAGGAAAGTGTATCCTATGATGCCACAGGTCTCCACATCATACCATATGACAGCACAGCATATTTATTCCTGCCCGCGAGGGTCTCTCAATACCTCCACCACTCTGGATGATGACCGTGGCATGAGGAGTGAGGTGGAATGAGGAGTGATGAGGAATATTATCAAAGATGAGGGGGAGGAGGAATACGAGGAGTGAGGACTGAGGGGCCAGAGGACAAGGAATACCAGGATGAGAAATCGGAAGAGGAGGAGGAGGAAGAGGAGGAGGAGGAGGTCCCGAATCGATGGAAATCGGATCGTGTAGGGAAGTGCATACTATGATGCCACAGGTCTCCTCATCATACCATATGATAGCACAGCATATTGTACTCCTGCCCGCGAGGGTCTCTCAATATATCCACCGCTCTGGATGATGACCGTGGCATGAGGAACATTATACAAGATGAGGGGGAGGCGGAATACGAGGAGTGAGGACCGAGGGGCCAGAGGATAAGGAATACCAGGATGAGAAATCGGAGGAGAAGGAGGAGGAGGAGGAGGAAGAGGAGGAGGAGGAGGTCCCGAATCGATCGAGCGGCCCCGGCGATAGCGGGGAGAGGGGAGGCCCCGAGGAGGAGGAAACGCCAAGGAGGGCGAGGGGAGGAAGGACGACGACGCACCCGCTTTGTTTCTGGGGGGCGTTCCGTGGGATCTGATATTTTGCACGTGTCGCAGCAGGTTGTTCAACATTTTGGGCGTTCGGGCCCCCTCGCATTTCTCTTCTTCTCCATGCCACAGGGATGGGTTTCTATCGGAGTTTACTGACCAGCGCAGATTTATTATAAAGGAAAGCAGATCCCACGGGAAATGGTTGGCATTTTACGGACGTTTGCTGAGCGCCTTTGCTCTCTCGGGATGATATTTTCTATACAGGTTTCTCCTTGAGCTCTCCCCTTTCTCTTGCTTTTGCTTCCTCCTCCGCCTCTTCCCCGAGGAGGCCCCGAGGAGAAGGAAATGCCGAGGAGGGCCCCGAGGAGAAGGAAATACCAAGGAGGGCGAGGGGAGGAAGGACTCCACAGGGGTGGGTTTCTATCGAAGTTTACTGAACACGCACGCTTTTTATTTATAAAGGAAAGCAGATCCCACGGGAAGTGGCTCGCATGTCACGGATGTTTGTTGCGCGCCCTGCTTTCTCGGAGTGACGTTTTCCATTCAGGTTTCTCCTCGAACTGTTCTCCTTCTCTTGCGTTTGCTTCCTCCCCCGCCTCTTATCCCCCTCTCCCCGCCGCGCTCTACCCCTCGAGGGGCGGCCCCAGCGATGGCGGGGAGAGGGAAGGCCCTGAGGAGAAGGACGTGCCAAGGAGGGCGAGGGGAGGGAGGAGTCCACAGGGATGGGTTTCTATCGAAGTTAACTGAAAACACGTTTTTTTTTTTTTTTTTTTTTTTTTTTTTTTTTTTTTTTTTTTTTTTTTTTTTTTTTTTTTTTTTTTTTTTTTTTTTTTTTTTTTTTTTTTTTTTTTTTTTTTTTTTTTTTTTTTTTTTTTTTTTTTTTTTTTTTTTTTTTTTTTTTTTTTTTGTTTTTTTTTTTGTTTTTTTTTTTGTTTTTTTTTTGTGTTGTTTTTTTTTCTTTTATATATATATATATGTATGCATATATATATATATATAGAAAGGAAAGCAGCTCCCACGGGAAATGGCTCGCATTTCACGGATGTTTGTTGCGCGCCCTGCTTTCTCGGAGTAGCGTTTTTCATTGAGGTTTCTCTTCGAGCTGTTCTCCTTCTCTTGTGTTTGCTTCCTCCTCCGCATCTTATCCCCCTCTCCCCACCACGTTCTACCCCGCGAGGGGCGGCCCCAGCGATGGCGGGGAGAGGGAAGGCCCCGATGAGAAGGACATGCCAAGGAGGGCGAGGGGAGGAAGGAGTCCACAGGGATGGGTTTCTATCGAAGTTAATTGAAAAAGTGCGCTCTTAATTTCTAAAGGAAAGCAGATCCCACGGGAAATGGCTCGCATTTCACGGATGTGTGTTGCGCGCCCTGCTTTCTCGGAGTGACGTTTTTCATTGAGGTTTCTCCTCGAGCTTTTCTCCTTCTCTTGCTTTTGCTTCCTCCTCCGCCTCTCCCCCCTCTACCCTCCACGCTCCTACCCCGTTAGGAGCGGCCCGTGCGACCCCCCTCTCCCCATCCACGCTCTATACTGTCAGGGGCGTCCTCCCCCTCCTTGTCCTCCTCCTGCTCCGTCTCCTCCTCCCCCTCGTCCTCCTGAGCGGCGTTGGGTGGCGCAGGGTGGTGCCGAGTAGCGCTGAGTGGCGCCGAGTGGCGCTGAGTGGCGCCGAGTGGCGCTGAGTGGCGCCAAGTGGCGTTGAATGGTGCCGAGTGGCGCTGGGTGGCGCTGAGTGGTTCCCAGGAGTAGCGCTGGGTGGCGTCGAGTGGCGCTGAGTGGTGCAGAGCGGTGCTGACTGGCGCGGAGTGGCGTTGAGTAGCGCAATGGTTTTTTGTCCGCCCGCGTGGCCGTCACGATGATTTGGGAGCCGCTTTCGGGCCAGGGGGCCATCAGAAAGGGATGCATCCGAGGCGAGCAGTGGCGGAGATGTGGAAGCGTTGGCTGGGGAAAAAAAAGGAGGCTTGAGGAGCGGTCTCCACAAGGGCCTGGCGACCTTTCTCCGATCGACCTGCGGGGACCATGCCAGATACATCGAGGCGGCCAATCCAGGGGAAGTGATCGGGGTTCGGGCCGAACGAAAGAGGTGTTACGAAATCTGCTGCGTGCAGCTGGTTTCGGCCCCGCCGCCGGGCCCATTCCTCGATAAATGGGCGCCTCCTGGCGCCTGGAGGCGCTGGGAAAATCAGCTACGTGAGCTGATTCTCTACCCTGCCCTTTGCTATCCCCCCCTTTCGTTTACCCCGAGAGGTGAGTTTGGATAGGTCGAGGTAAATCCAGGGATCCAATCGCGGACGCTCCGGCGCGAGTCGAGGGACAGCAGAGATCGTCGGACTCAGGAGCAGCGTGAGGCGGAGACAGGCTGAGAGGTGGGCGCATCGACCCCCCAATCGCCCATGCATCGCCGATAGGATGAAATCGGGCCTGTCCCCCTACTGAAGGAGTCTTCAAAAATAGTCAAAGGATAGTTTGGGGATTTTGTCTGGACGATTGTCTGGATAATTGTTGGACTATTTGGGTAAATTGTTGGCGTTTTTGTGTGATTGTTTCGCCTCAAGATCCGCCTCTATGGGGGGACACGCCCGACCTGAGAACCGACCCCCCGTCGCCCGTGCGTCGCCGACACTTTTGGCCCGGTGGCCCGCCCCGCCCAGCAGCGTGCGGCTGCGCTGCCGGGGGCCTGTCGCCCACATGGTGCAGCGGCGACGTGTGCCGCCGCGTCCGGCTCGATGTTCCCCCCCCCCCCCCCCCCGAGCCGGTCCCCCGACCATGAAATCGGGCACGTCCCTCTGAAAAACAGTCAAAAAAACAAGTCTGGGGACGATTTTGGATGTTTCGAACATTTTTGCAACATTTGTTTTACTATTTCAAATTCTTCCTCCACAAAATCCGCCTAGGGGGACATGTCCGACCTAACCCGACCATTCCGCTGCTTGAGGGGAATGCTGTTCTCTTCGGCCCCCAGATACCGTCTGAGTGGGGCGCCTTCCCGTCATCAGGTCGGGCCTGAGGGGATCTGCAAAAATGGTAAAGGACTAGTCTGGGGACGATGTTTGGATTACGTTGGATCATGTGTGGAGTATGTGTTGACAATTTTTCGTCGTTCGTCGTCCACAATCCGCCTGTAGGAGGACATGCCCGACCGAGTCCTTTTGCAAGAGTCGACTGGTCGGGCCTCCTGGCCTTTCGTGTTTCAGAGGGCGGGCGGGCTCACGGCACACCGCAGAGGGCGGCGCGGCAGCGCGCGCGTGGGCCACGCACGTTTGGCACACGGCGGTCCTCAGCGCGCGCCGCACGGGATCTTTGCCCCTGGCCGACGGTCAGGCGATCGCAAGCGTGGATCAAGGGGGCATGGACCAGCGACGGGCCCCGTTTCCGTGGGCAGTCGCGGATTTGCGCCGCCGAGCGAGGCGGCACCGGCCGCATTCTGGGGAGGGCACCTCCCCCGATCCATGGATTTGGCGACCGCGCGCCACATCCAATGGATCGCCGATCCGTGCTTGCGCGCCCCCGAAGCGGGGGCAGAGCCTTCTTCGCACGGCCCTCCGGGAGGCAGCACGACGTGTATGACGTTCTCCAACGTTTGCATGTAAAGCGAAACTGGGTCCTGCTCCTACCCCTCGCGGTGCCGTTCCGCTCCTCCTTGTGCTCCTCCGCCTGCCCCCCGTGCCCTGGCACGAAGTGATCCCACGCACCGCTAGGCCTGTTTTTCTTCTCTCGCCCCTGCGTTGGCGCGGGGGGGTCGTGGCAGTGCACGCCCCTGCCGCCTCCAGAGGCAGCCACAAAGGGTTGCATCTTGTCGCTCCTCCCTTCCCCTTTTTTCTTCCCCTCCGTCTGCCTCTCTTCCTCCCCTCTGCTACCGCCAAATACTTTGGCGCGATGTGGTGCAAGTTATTGTGTCCTGTCTGTCCCGGCCGCGTGGTCGAGGGACTGCGGAACACGCTGAATCCAGCAGCCGATTCGAGTTGCCTTCCCCCCTCGCCTCTTCCCTCCCGCTACCCCCTCCCTGGAGGGGCGGGCCTGCTCTCCGCCTCTGCCTGTCTCGTCCTCGCTCGCGCCCGAGTGCTAGCGATAATCGGCGTCTGTGCCACTGCACGCGGAGGTGGCTGGTGGAGGGCCCCCCGTTGTCGCCTGCCGCTCCTGACCAGGGAGTCGCCAACGACCCCGCACGTCCCGTTCTCGCCGGCTTTGCGTTCCTGCTTCCTCCTATCCTCCTCCGCTCCTCCCTTCCTCCCCTTTTCCTCCCGTCGCCTCTCACTGTGCCCGGCGCGGCGCCGATACGTTCTGTGGGTGAATTCGTACCGTATATCCGAACGAATTTCAGCGCATTGATTTGCTTTGGTCCTGCCTGAGTTTGGGGCCACTGCCGATTCTCGGGGCCATGGCTTAAATTCCCCAGGTTCGCGAGCAAGTGTCCTCCTCCTCCTCTCGACCGCTCGCCCTGGCAACAAGAGTCACAGGCAGCTCCTCCTGTCAGCGTCCGTCTGTCTTGGGGGACAGGTGTCGTCCGATCGGGCCAGCTTTTACAGCAAGCAGCAGCTGATTCTTGGCAGCACCATGGGAGCCTCGTGGTCGCTCTCTGTCGAAAGCACCGGCTCATTTCAACAATAACCTTGCTCAGTTTTTCTGCCCACTTCTCCCGAACGTTGGGTTTCTTTTCCCCGTCGCCTGCCTTCCGAGACAGTTCCCACGCGCACGCAATGCTCCCCCCGCTCAGGAACGTTCGGTCTTGCAATCGAGGGCCTCGCCGATCCATCGGCGATGTATCTCGGCGGCACGCCCAGGGGTGGAAAGTGAGATTTAGCAAGCCTTGAGGCCTCCGGCCTTTGAGAAGTGCTCCAAGCCTTGCCCGAAGACGCCGAGGACATCCCAGAAGGTGCCAGGGCTTTGAGAAGCCCCGCCGCCTCCCGAGAAGGCCGGCTCCCTCCCACTTCCCCCCCTCGGCGCGCTGCCGGAGATCGCCGACTTCGGCTCGCCCCTCCTTCTCTTTTGAATGTGGCTACGCGGTCTCACCTGCAAAAACAGGATAGCTCAACGACCCTTGGGAAGTCGAAGTGGGCTGCTGCATGCCCTCCAGCCTTGAGCCTCGAATCTACGGAAGCACGCTCGATGGTGCAGATCGGCCCCGACTGTCCATCATGGGCCAGGCCAGGCCCCTCCTTCCCCTTCCCCTGGGCCGGTCGCCCCCCCCTCGCACGCCCCCCGAGGCAGCTCCTGCGCGCACGCACGGCCCTCCGCCCCCCCCCCCCCCAGGGCGCGCTTCGCGGCGACCCGCCGCTCCGGCGGGGACGGGCGCGCGCGCGCATGCTCCGACAGCGTCGACAGCAGCGATGCCTCGACAACGTCGAAGCCCGCTGTTCGACAGCATCGGTGCACCGGCCGAGTCCGCTGGGTCACGAGAGGCGCTCGCCGTGCAGAGCCGCGCCCTGCGCCGAGACCGCCGCCGCGACGACGACGACGACGACGACGACGACGACGACGACGACACAGGCGGCTCCTCGACGACGGCGACGACGACACGTTGACGATGACGAGGATCGAATTCACAAGCGGCTCCTCGCCCCAATCTCTTAGGCTTCCCAGACGGGGTCGAAGCGGGTGTGATATGAGGACCGCGCCGCATCGCCGATGCATCGCCGATGCGACTCGATGTGGAGCCCGATTTGCTTCACGCCGATTTGCTTCACGTCGGGAATGCATCGCCCGAGCATCGCCAATGCATCGCCGATGCAATGCATCGCCGATGCATCGGCGATGCGGTGCGGTCCTCTGGCCCTATCTACTTCGACCCCGTCTAGGGGGCCTCTGCAATTCAGGATCTCCGACGACATGAATTTCAGGATCCAGGCGTGTGTCCTTGATTTCGGACTCTGTGGGCCCGTTGTCGGGCCCCTGGGCCGTCTAAAACGGGTCCAGAGCGCGCCGCGGATCGAAACAATCATTTCGGAAGGTGTCCAGGACCCCGAGTTCCCCCAAACAATAATCGGCCGCTCACAAAAGAAGAGGAACTCGGGAACACCCCCAGGAGGCTATCTGGACGCACCCCCGATCGACGACCAACGTCCCCCATCGTGTATCCCCAAGCTGGGCCTCATTTTCCCGGGTCCGCTCGAAGTCGGTCCCCTGGACCCTTGTTTCTCGATGCGGATCCGGCCGTGGCGACGAGAAGCTTCCAGGAGGCCCAATCGCCCAGGAACGTACCCAACCCGTTCCAGACATGCGGCAGCCATAAGCAGGACCGCTGACCAATAAAACAACACTCCGAGCGCGGGTGAAGGCCGCCGCTGTCCCGGCGGGGCTCTCCGACGAGGGCAGAGCAAGCTGTCGCTGGGGAGGAGGACGCCTGCCACAGTGCTGCCTCCCTGCCCTCCTCCTGCCCTTCTCTGGCCCTCCTCCGGCCCTCCTCCGGCCCTCCCTACCTACCCCTATCCCCCACGATTTCTGAGGGGGAAGGTGGGGAAGGCGAACGAAGTGAACCCCACCCTCCCCCTCAGAAATCGTGGGGGGTAGGGGTAGGGTTCGCATGTGGCCCCCTACTCCCTGCCCTCCTCCGTCCCCTCGCTATCCTCCTCCGTCTCTCCTGCCCCTCGCTGGCCTCCTGCCCCCTCGGTGCGCTCCTCTGAGATCCCACGCAGCCGCGAACAAAGCGCCTCACACCGTGAGAAAAATCACGGCCAGGGCCTTGGACCCAGGAGCGGAAAAAACACAGACACTATCAATTGTCTATTCCCCACAAAATAAGGGAAAATACAGGAAGTGGGGGGGAAGACAGAGACCTAGATGATATGGGAAATATTGGGAATCTGGTTATTTGTGTCTGTTTATTTGTGTGTCCCAGTTGCCCTTCACAGACCCCACCTTTTTGCGCCGTGTTCCGAACCGCATCGGTCTGTGAGGGCCCCGGGGCCCGAAGCCTGGCGGAAACGCCGGGCGGGGCCCGAAGCCTGGCGGAAACGCCGGGCTCGAAGAACTCGAGACGCGAGGGTCTCACGGTCCTCCTGCCCCGCTGCGCTCCTCACTTGCCGCCCTCCTGCCCCGCCGTGGCCAGCCCAGGGCCTCGAGATGCAGGCGACGGGCGCGCGGAGGGCGCCGCCGCCGCTGGGCGCCGCCCGCGAGGCGCGCGGTGCGCGCGCCCGCGCGTCTGACATCCGATGGCTTGAGAAATCTCGGGCAGACGGCAAGCAAGCAAGCAAGCCTGGCGCCCAGAAGTCGCATCGGCCCTCCCCCAAAAACGGCGCCCCGCGCAGCTCACGCCTTTGTCGGGGCAGCGCTGCGTAGACGCTGGGAGCCCGATGCTGTGTCGGCCTCCTGCGTGAACGGTCCTCGTCCCAGATTCGAGGCAGATTCGGGTTGGCTCTGCACGTGAGCCTGCGCAGTCGGTGCTCCTCAGGAAGAGCGGCGACTCCCTTGTAGAGCTTCATCTGGCCCTCGAGCAAGTCCTTACTGAGATCGTGCTCTCCGGTTTGTTCCAACACGCTGCGGTTCTGAATTCTTGAGACATACGCACGGAATGAGACATGAGCGCGCGGCTTGCCGGCGGACGGCAACGGGGGGATCATCTCCCCAGCAGAGCACCTTCCTAGCAGCACAGGTGAAGTGGCGGGTCGATGAGCGGGAGGAGCACGGCCAGGCAGGCCCGAGAAGGATCCGATGCAGCCAGGGCAATGGGCGAGAGCACGGCCGCGTGCACGGGCAGCGCATCGCCGCCAGAGGCCGCGGCCGCCCGCACCCAGCTTGTAGGCAGCCGTGCGGCGAGAGCAAGGCTCTGGGGAATACAGTCGAGGCCGATTGGCAGGCCGACCCTGCCAACTCAAGGGTACCCTCGTGTCCTGTGCCTCGCGACCCATGCTTCCACACTCATATGGCAATGTGGCCCTCGGGAGAGTCTTGTACCCTCTCGCGCGTGCCCTTCAATCCACCCCGACTGTAGAGTCAACCCGCACAGGAAGGATGGGCAGCCTTCCCAAGGGTACCCTTGCATCCTTGCCTCCTCGGTCCATCCTTGGCCATTTCCGTTGGCCGCGCCCCGCTCGAACAGCTTCGAAATGGGCGTCCAAGGCCCTTGCATCCGTATCGCGCATCCTTACCATACGGGTTGACTATGTTGCGAGGACTTCTTAGACGAATCGACTGCTGGTCCGCTGCTGGACTTGGCGGTCTCGGGCCCCCCCGCCCCCCTCGTGGGACTCGGTCGGAGTTTTCACCATTCTACGAGACCCCTCTGGCGAAGTGTGCTGCATCTGTGCAAGCTGCAAAGTGCGCGACCCTTCTGCTCTGGGCGAACCAGCAGGGACGCAGCAGCAGCCTTCTCGTTTGAGCGAGTGCGCTGTCCTATCTGAGGGTGGTGAGCCGTCCGAAGGAGCTGGCCCTCCTGCACCGGCCCCTGCAACCGTCCCGCCGCCGCCGCTTGACGGCATGGGCGAGGAAGCTGCGATCGCGCGCTGTTTTCTCGGCGCCTTTGAGGAGGACTCGGTCGCCGCCCGGTCTTCGTCGCTGCACGGGGGAGGAGGCAGCGTGGCCGCTGCTGCTGGGAGCTCTGCCCTCTCGTCGGGGGGAGGGCCTCCGCCTCCGGCCCCCCTGAGCCCTCCCCTGCGGGGCCCTGTGATTCAGGGATCGTCCCCTGGAGCCTTTCCCCTTCAGGCGCCGCTCCTCCTCATCCCTCCTCCTCCCTCCTCCTCCTCCTCCTCCTCCTCCTCCTCCTCCTCCTCCTCCTCCTCCCCCTCCCCCTCCTCCATCTACAATTACACAATATGAATACTACTCTCCTCCATCCCCTGATGGCGTGCGGAAGATAGCGGGCACCCCTCCGCGCACTGTTTTTTACACAGGATTTCCCGGAGTTGGGTTTTCGCTTGGGCTTTTTTTCCAAATGATGCTCTCGCTGAGGCGCGGGCTTCATTTTCGGGCTTCCGCTCGTTCCGAATCGTGCTCCCGCTGCAGCGCTGGCCTCATGTCCGCGCTTCCGCTCGTTCCGCATCGTGCTCCCGCTGCAGCGCTGGCGTCATTTCCCGTGCCATGCCACGGCATGCAATGCAATGCTGGGTTGCGCTCCGCTGCGCGATGCCATGCCTTCAGCTGCAGCTGTCATATCCAGCGCGTAAGTGCCACGTCATGCTACGCCATGCTACGCTTTGATCTTCAACGCCATACTAGGCAATGTTATGTTCGGGGCCGCTGTGCGAGGCCATGCTTTGCGTTGCAAAGCTTTGTGATACAATTCTTCACTACGCCACGCCACGCCATGCTGTGACATACTACGCTTTGCGGTGCTCGTCTACGCCATGCCATGCCGTGCTCTACACTGCATCGCGTACCCGTTCGGGATCATTGCCCTGCTCAACATCCGACTGTGCGAGTAGAGTGGGGATCTACGCCATGGTAAGGGATGGGAGGGAGGGGTAGGATGTCAGATATGACGCGAGCGCACCTAGCTTGCCTCCTCCCCCTCCCCCTTCTCCTCCTCCTCCTCCTCCTCCTCCTCCTCCTCCTCCTCCTCCTCCTCCTCCTCCCCCTCCTCCTCCTCGGGTCGCCTACGGCCCCGGGGGAAACCGTGCACCGTCCCCCCCCTGGGTCTCTGCGGGTTGCCCACCCGAGGGCGCTTTCTCCTCGCTTTTTGTCTGCTCCCTCGAGCGGCGCTGCGCTCGCCTGTGCTCCTCGCCGGCGTGGCGAGGTGCTCACCGGGTCCGAGAGGGGTGAGGTTGTGTGTCCTCCTAGCGGCTCCGACGGAGGGGCCGGAGCCTGCTCGCTCCTTCCCCCTCCGCAGCGGCGAGTCCAGTTCCTCATCGGGGACGTGGAGGCCTGGAGCGAGGAGCTCAAGCAAAAGAGTACATCGGTGGCCCGTGCCAAGAAACACCCAGCTTGCCTCCAGGGTGCCCTGGGTTTCTTGGTTTCGATGGTTTTGCTATGGAAAGCGTGACGCTCCCGTACCAAAAATCAATGGACATCCTGGGGTCTCGGGCATCCATTGTACGCCAGGACTCGGGTTCGCCTACTCTTGAAGACGAGCCCGCCCCCGATTCTGACGGTCCAGTTTTCGAGGGACGTTTGCAGCGGTGGGTCGCGTCAAATTTCAGAGTGGGTCTCGTCGTTTTCGTGACGGCCCCGTCAGGCCAACCCGAGTCCGCCCACCCCGAGACGTAGGTCTCCCCAAGTTTGAGAAACGAGAGGCGAGAGGATGAAGGAGGTCTCCTTACGTGTTTCGTTTTCTCATGGCGTAGACCCGCAGGGTTTGCTCGGGGAGTGACCTGACTGACTGACTGGACTTTTGCCCTTCTGCGGCCGAGGTTCGAACCAGTGGCGCAACCCATGGTGCAAGCTGCGGTGCAACCTATGGCACAAAAGAATTACGGCATTACCCTTGACGCAGCGCAATTTATTGGAAAAGCATTACGGCACAACCAGAGGCCCAATATTTGGCGCAGCCCACGGCAGAAACCGTGGCCCAACCCATGGCGCAATTTGTCGTGGAACCCACTGCGCAACCTGAGGCGCAAACGACAGTGCACCTGCGGCGCAAGCCACGGTGCATCCGATGGCGCGGTCGATGGAGTTGCGCCTATGGCGCGACCCACGTGGTGCAACCTGTGGCGCAGCCGATGGTGCACTCATGGTTGAAGCTGTCGTGCAGCCTGTGGCGCAGCTGACTGCGGCCACCAAGGCGAGGCCGAAGCCACAGAGGGGAAGTTGGCAGGCGGGACTCCACGGGCGTGGCCGGCCATCGCAGCTTGTGCGTGGCCACGCCTGGTGGTCTGCACCCGCAGGCCCGGCGCGCGGCCGGACCCACGCGGCGAGCTGACCCAGGCGTTCCTGCGACGGACGACGGGCGACCTCACGAGCGACGTCGGCGACGGCGGCGGACAACGGACGGCGGAACAGCGGCGGCGGAAACCACGGCAGCGGCGGCCGCGGTGCCAGCCGTCGAGCGTCGAGGGGGAGCGATTAACAAAGGGTGGTGGTGAACGGTGCACCTATGGTGCACCTTGGGGGCCCTGATCCCAGACCCCCTCGAGTCACAAGAAAATCTCGACGGGAGATTTTCGTTATTGTCTGCCTCTGGGGCTTTTACAGGGCCTCGGGGCTGTAAGAGAACCACCTCGGGATGATAAGCTGGTGCAGGGGAACGGGTCGAGACCTCTGGGGGTCGACGCTGCAAACGGATCATGGCGCCACGGGTCTGGCAAGGGGACCCTCTGGAGCCCAGAAGGTCCACGAAAGGTGCAACGCTTCTTCGCCCCCCCGCTCCCTCGCACCCCACATCACGCGACGCCCAGCGACGCACGGCGGGCGACCGGCGAATCACGATCGACGGCAGCGACCGGCGGCGGCAACGATCCGACCGCGGCTCGGCGGCCGGCGGCGGCGGCCAGCCGCGGCGGCCGTGCCGGGCGGACGGCGGGCGGCGGCAGCGACAGACGAGCTGCGACCGGCGGCGGCGGCGGCCAGCCCCTGCGGCGGCGGACACCCGAAGGGCGCCTCCCTGGGCGCCGGCGCTGGGCACCGTGGCGGCCAGGAGCGCGCGGGCGGGCGCCAGGGCGGCCTTCCTGCGGTGGCGGCGCTATCTGGCGATGTTTCTCCATACGGCTGAGCTGCAGGCGAGAATACATCTGATATAGGTCAGATACACACCGGTCCACATGTGTACATACGTACATATGTGTATGTGACTATTGTATATTTGTATCATTCCCTTTCTCTCTGTATATGTGTATATATACATATATATATATATATACATATGCATGTGTGTCAGATGCAGGCTGGCGCACAACGCTGTGGCGCGTGATTGCGAGGGCGACGGCAAGGAAACACCAGAAACAACGTCACATCAATTCACGTTTATCGTACCGCCTCATCACAGCGGGGACGGGCCCAGGGGCGACCAACCCAGGGGGGGGGGGGGGGTGGGGGCAAATGTTGCTTTCGCCCTGGAGTTGCCACGGATAGCCCTCAACTTGAGCTTCTTGGGCCACAGTAGTTATGTCCCACGTGGGTAGTGTCCAGTACATCAGCCACAACGAGGAACACCAAGCTGGGCCCTACCCAGAACAGGGCGATCTGGGCTTTTTCGAGTGCCCAATACAGTAGGTCCCCAGACATGCTCGCATCGTGGAAAGATCACGGCGCGAGTTTTGTGGCCGTTGTCGGCCTCGGGGGGCCCTCGCCAGGCCCCGGGACCGGGCCGTGGACGTGGTGGAAACAAGGACGGAGGCAAAGGAGGTTAACGCTTCCTCAACTGACTGTCATTGGGATAGTGGTGGCAGCAAGAATTGTTGGAAGGACGGTGACAGATGGTGGAATGAAGCTACCGTAGTTGGCAGTGTCCGTGGTGGCGATTGGCGCTCGGGTGGCAGGACCAGGCGTAACGACGCTGGCAGTGCCAGTGGTGGTGACCAGAGCTCGGGGAACGGATGGCGCGACAATAGATTGCAAAGCATCGTGGACATATGATCCTGAGAAGACATGGGATCACAACAAGGACAAAGACGGCCGGAAAAGGTAATCGAGGTCCTCGCGGACTGCGGGGCGATGTAGTCGGCTGAGCGATCAGCGCTTGGCGCGCCGCGGGCCTGGCGAGTCAAGTTGGGTCAATCGAGAGACCGCGCCGTCGCCGCTGCACGGGGAGTAGGCACAACGCGGATGGTGGGCGCCGTGAAATATTGTGGGGGTTGGCGCTCCTTGACTTGGTGTGCTGAAGGCCGGCAAGTAGAGGTGCGCCTGCCCTGGTGCCCCGCGGGGGGGGGGTCGATTCCGCTCGCTCCCGCCTGCCTTCTTTTGCCCTCCATGCGCGTGCCGCCGCACGCGTTTGGCTCTATGGAGTATTTGGGGCGCAGCTGGCGTAGGAGGTAAAACAAGAAATCAAGTACCGAAGGATCGCATCATTAACATCGCCGCGAAGGGGATTTCTGAGCTAAGAGAAAAGGATGGGGACACATCATAGTTTGGAGTTTTTGTTTAGCACCTGACGAGCTGGGCTAGGCCAGAGGATTCTTAGAAAGACGGATGGTCAGGTCCCACGGTAATTTCATGACGTCCATTTGGGGGGGGTCGAGCATGTTTTACAGATTTCCACCGACACTCGATACCACACCACAGTCATCCGTGTCCTGCAGTAGTTTGATGACATTGGCGTTGCGCACGCTACTCCGCAGGACACGGAACGATCTGCTGGTATAGTGCGTATTCCTGCCATTTCCGGAGCCACGAGCTTCTGGTCGGGGGGGGGGAGCGTTATGATGTGCGTGTCGCAGTTGCATAACTTTGGTGTTATCATGCAGGTTGTTTGCGCTATTGCATGGCCTGAAGCCGCATGTGTTCGCGAGGGTTTGTTCAGATTTGCAGTGCCGCACTTTGCTTAGCGGACACACGTGCGCTTTTAGCGTAGACTCATGTTTACATTGACGCGCCGTCGGTCAATGGTGCATGGCGGGCAGATAATGTTTGATAGCACGTGTGACTGGAGCAGGCGCCACGAATCGATTGCTCGGACCACCCGACAGCGTGACGTGGCTTATGGTACATCGTGCGTGGTACGGTATAGTAGCCGACGAAGCTGGAATGCCAAAGTGTGGGCACCATGCGGTACAAAGTGCTTTGCGTTGATGAACTGCCTGGTTTGGTAAATGCAGGCGTGTGCGCGATTTGGGTTGCACAACGGCTCATTTTGCTTAAGTTCACGCAGTGTTTGTCAGTGATTGCGATGATCTTTGGGGGACAGGGTGGTGCAAGCGGCGTGGGCAGGTGGCTGTTCCTGAGACGCGTGTGGGCCGCCATGGCCACACGGGACCTGCTGCTGGACCCCAAGTTCATTGCTCCGACGGAACGCGCGCGCGGTTGAGAGAAGGAGGCGGGGATGAGGATGGAGGAGAGACAATGAAGGAGAGAGAGAGAGAGAGCAGGGATCCCGAGGAAAAGGTTAATACGAGAAGTACCGCAGGAGGAAGCGAGACGGAGGAGGCAAGGCCCTGCGAGCTGGTCCAAGCGGACAGGGAAGGTCATTCAAGTATTCGCCATCGTATTTTTGTTTCACGGAAGGGGAGGGGACGAAGAGGGCGGAGAGGACGAGGAAAAGGAGGAAAGGAAACCATACATGGCAGGAGTTACTGAAGTGTGAGCTCCCCAGGCCGCTTGGAAATCGATGAAACACGCCCCGGTCCCCTAAGCCGACACCTCTTGAGGAGGGGGAGCGGTGAAACGTGAGTTTTCTTTTTGTTTCTCCACGGCAGCTCCTTCGATCATGTTTTGGGTTGCTGGTTGAGTGAAGCCAGAGACACCGGAAAGAAGGAGCAGGGGAAGGAGTGAATCCTGAAGTCCCCGCCAGTCCAGACCCAGACCCCCTACCCCAGACTTGGGCCAAGTGCCGAAAGCCAGAAATCTTTGCGGGTACTTTCTAGGGGGAGTCTGCCGAAGGTAGCCGAAGGGCCTCTTTTAGTCATTCTATCATATTGCCCGCATCGGGAAGGTTTGGGTTCGCCTTGCCGATGGCCAACAAAACTCGTTAGGAGGCCCCGTCAGGGGGTTGCTGCAGGACACCGAAGAAGACGAGGCTCCGAAAGGTGAATCGAGCGTCTGATCAATTCTGTCTCTCCGATCCTCCTCGGTTTCGGGTTCTCGAGGAAGGGTGTGGGGCCCCAGGGCTCAGCCAACAAGATCTGGGACGCAAAGGGAATCCCGGGAAGGGGTCGGGAGCTCTGGCTGGCCACGTGCTGAAAAAGTCACGACTGTTATGATGTTCCAACCTCTTTTAGCCTTGACCGCCAGAGAGAGAGAATTTCGAGCACCTCGAAAGTACCGAAACTTCAGGGTGCTCCCGTGCCGGGCCTGGGAGGCGATACTCGTTCGACACTTGTTCGATACTTCTCGGGGTGCTCGAGATTATTTCTGGGATCTGGTCCTCGAGTACGATGGGAGTAACACAACACGACGCCAGCACTGAGGGTTCCCCATCTCTCTTCTAAGAAAAACCGGGCCCGTGCGCGGCCCCAGAGCGGCCCCGTTCCCGTTCATCGGCGCCCCTTGTTTCCCAGACTGACTCGTCTGCGGCCACGGCGGCCGCCCCGCCCGTCGCGGCCGCCCCGTTGTCCCCCCCCCCTCCGTTGCACTGCAATCGCACTGCACTGCAGTCGCGTTGCCATCACACTGCTTTGCAGTATTTTGCAGGCGGTTGCAGTGCTCTGCACTGTTTCGCATGGGAGTTGCATTAAGTTGCGTTGGTTGGATCTGCTTTGCGTGTTTTGCACTGCGTTGCATCGTGTTGAATTGCACTGCAGTGTATTGCTTTTCATTGTTTGCAATGCTTCGATCTGCATTGTTTTGCAGAGATGTGCACTGTGTCACATGAGTTTGCGTCGTAATGCATTGATTGTCTTGCATTGCTTTGCTCTGCATTTTTTGTTTTGCGTTGAATTTCGGTGCGTTGCTTTATATTGCCGTGTGTTGCATTGCACCACATGGATTGCACAACATTGGTTGCACCACCTAGACTGCACCGCGTGGGGTGCATGAACATCATCATGTGGGGCCCGAGCTTGCTAAACATTTTGGTTTGGTGGGGAGGAACGAAGACGACACACTCTCACAACCATATACTTTCGTGGGGGCGCGTGGATTTCGTGGATTCTAGCGGAACCAATCCGCGCGGACTTCCGAAGTTTTGAATTGTTGCCGTGTTTTATTTCTCCAGACGGGGAGGGGGAGGAAGCGAATATGGCCACAGGCCAGCACCACCAGCAGACTGGCTGATGTTCGAGTTTTGCCGCCCATCAGCGGCAGCGGGTTGCGCCGAAATGGTGGATGGTTCCCTCGTCGCTGGTCGCTGGTCATTCCAATGATGGGTTCCGTGTACCATCCCTTCGCCTCGTAATGCCACCATTGTCACCAAGGCGATCGGAGCGGATCATCCGCCTCCCCCTCCTTTCTCCCTCCCCATCTGGTGGTCTCCGAAGGTCTACGGGGGACTGCGGGGGAGTCCAGAGGCCTAGAAGATCCTTTAACATGTTCAACGCATCAGTCAAAAAACAACATCATCGATCATTTATCTCCGTCCGTGTCCTCCCCTCGTAAGATCATCAGATTTACCGCCGTGTGTCAGTCTCGCGTGGTGTTTGTCAGAGACGTGGCCCGGGTACCCAGGACATTCCCGCCTGCCTCGCCCGTGGACCATTTCAAAGTTGGCAAGAGAGGGAACATGTGGACAAACATAACATCGACCCTAGTTGCCCATACATCACGGATCTTGGCGGGTTGGGCCCACCTTGCTCAGGAGCATGCGGTTTCGTTATCGCCGATTCCCTACCGATCTCGCCTGGCTCGCTCCGATTGGATTTCGATGCTCGGGCGATCCGATGCGTCCCGATGCTCGCACGGCGCCGTTGTGCATCCTGGCGAAGCCGATGTTATATCCGTCGCCGCCGCCTCCATCGCCTGTGCCCCCTCCATCTGCCAGAGCACGCGTCAAGCAAAGCCGTTCGTGGTAGGATTCGTGGCAGCATCTCGAATACAGTGGGGGCCCATGCCAAGAGACACCCTGCTTGCCTCCAAGGTGCCCTGGGTTTCTTGGGGGCCCTATGGTCCTGCTATGGAAAGCGTGACTCCTGGGGTCTCTGGGTTGGGTTTCTTGTGGACGGTTTCTTGTGGTCGGGCCCCTATTGTAATGGTCACAGTCTCATCAGCGGTAGCATTAGCATCAGCAGTAGCAGTCGTCAACAGCAGTACTCGACGCGCCCTCTCACAGTATAGTCGCAGCAGTGGTAGTGGTGGTTGTAGTAGCGATGGGGCTAGTAGTAGTGGTGGGGCTGGCAGTAGTGGTGGTTATAGTAATGTCAGGTGTGATGGGGGTACTAGTGATGTAGTAAAGGAAGGTGGTAGCTGTAGTAGTGATTGCGCTATTTAAGGTGTGGCGTTATCAGTGGTATATTTTCTAGTAGAAGCAGCAGGTCCAGCGACAAGTAGTTTTGGATGTAGCAGCCGTAGAAGTAGCAGTAGTCGTCGTACGTAGTCGTAGTGTTAGAAGTAGGAGTAGAAGTCGAAGCACTGGAATAAGTGGTAGTCGCTGTCGTAGTGGTAGTAGTCGTCGTCGCCGTCGTCGTCGTCGTTGCAGTAGTCGTCGTCGTCGTCGTCGTCGTCGTCGTCGTCGTCGTCGTTGTCGTCGTTGTAGTCGTCGTCGTAGTCGTAGGAGTAGTCGTTGCCGTAGTCGTAGTCGTAGTCGTAGTAGTAGTCGTAGTAGTAGTAGTCGTAGTCGTAGTCGTAGTAGCAGTAGTAGTAGTAGCAGCAGCAGCAGTAGTAGTAACAGTAGTAGCCTCCTCTCATCCATGTCCTTGTCCTCATTCGCCCGTTCTTCGTCTTTTGCTGTAGTCGCCCCTTCCGTGCTCAGGAGGGTCCCGCGCTGGTATCGTCGCCGCGCGTCGGCCACAACAGTTCCGCGCCCGCCAGCGATAGAGGGACCAACTACACCCTCACGGAGCTGACAGTGCATTGTGGCGACATGTTGGGCATTCCCAAGTTCGATTGGGCCATCGTGTGCGACGTACTCGCTCTGATCTTGGTATTACTCTGCATACCGCTACTTCTACAATGCTCTCGCCGCCGGTGGGAAGGTGAGACAGAGAGCACGACTGATGGAGAGATGGGAGGGAGATAATTGCTTCGAGAGCGAGAGCGAGAGCGGCAGCGTCCTTGCTCTGTTCGAGCTTCAGAGGATGATCGATCATCTGTGGATGCTCACTTGTCTGCTGGCCATGACGAGCGGCATCTGCCTGCACATCGGTCGAGACTCAGGAGCAGTTCTTGTCCGTCGCTGCCGTCCGAACGTCTCGTGTTGCACCTGCCTTGCCTGCTTGCAGACCAACCAGGGCCGGCTTTTTTTTCGGCCCTCCTCCCTATTTGCTTCTCGGCTGCCCCCCGTCCTCCTCCCTGTTCTCTTCATCCTCCTCGCCCTCCTCTCTCTCCTTCTCTCTCTCTCTCTCTGTCTCTCCTGCCTCCCCCTCCCGTGTCCCCCTCCTCGTCCATCCTTCCCTGTTCCTGATGCTCCCTACTCCTCCTCCCTCCTCCTCCTCCCCTTTTCCTACTCCTACTCCCTACTCCCCTTTTCCCCTTTTCCTCCTACTCCGTACTCCTCCTGCCTTTTCCATCTCCTGCTCCTACCCCTCTCCATTTCGGCTTGCGTCGGTTCGGACCCTTGCTGAGCTTCATCAGCTGGCTTCGGGCTTGTCGTTAACGGCACCATCCAGGTACATGCGATTGATAGAATGATCACACGTGGCAGACACAGCTCTTGTAGCGGCTGTTCCTCTTCGCTGTTCCTCCTCTTCCCCCCCCCCTCCCCCGCAGATTCAGCTCCCCCCCACCGCCTATCTACACATCCCGGCGAATGCCACCGCGACCCTCCCCGAGACAAGCCCCGAAACATCCTGTGATGATTAGTTTTGTTTGTTTGAATCCGCGGCCCCAGAGCTCTGGGTCCAGATTTGCACCCTCGATCCGTCGTTGATGATCCCACGGCCTGACGACGGGCCCCGGAGGTCGACATCTGGGAGAGACGTTCAGACTGCAAAAGTCTTACGTTGTTCCCATCGTACTTGAGGATCACATTCAAAAGATAGCTTCGAGCACCTAGGAAAGTATCGTGTCCGCCCGAAGCGCTGGCGAAGCATCGAGCGGCTATCGAATCTTGGGCCCAACACGTGACAACTTTCCGGGGGTGTCGCCCTCCAGGGCCCTCCAGTTGCGGCACCTCCTCGGCGCTCGACAGGCCTCGGCAATCAGGGCTGAGGCAAGCTGGAACATCATGACACAGGTCGCCCCGTCGGATGCCTGGGCCCCGATGCAACCCGGCGGAGAGGGGTGCGCCAGGGCGCCTGGGACGCCCATCTTCGACTTCTCCTGCTCCGCGGGGAGCCCCCCGGACTACTCGAAGCCGACGTACGCGTGAGCCCCCGCGGCCGCCGACCGGCCGCGCGCGCGCGCGCCGCGCGGGCGCGGCGCCGCTGCGGGGCCGTTGGGGGGGCTGTCGCTTTGGCGTGCTCGGTAGGCCTCTGCCGGAGGCCGTTTTTAATGGGTCGGAGGCCTTGCGGCCTGCCGTGCCGACCCTGTTCGTCAGGACGAGGAGGAGGAGGAAGGGGAGGAGGAGGAAGGGGATGAGGACGAGGAGGGAGAAGGGAGGGGCAAGGGGGAGAGCGGGAACGGCGACGGCTGCTTTTGTTGAGAATCTGGCCTTCTTGCTAGCATGGCATTCCCCCCCCCTCCCTCCGCCGCCATTCCATGCAGTGCTGGGTCGAAATGGTGTGCAGGCGTGTCCCGACGTGCGCGAAGTCCGGGTTTCCGTTCGGGCCTCATCACGCCCCCCCCCTTTCCATGCGCCCTCGTGTTCCAGAGCTTCCGGAGGCGGTTCGAGTAGATCCGGGGACAAGAACACAACCATGATATTGCGTTCGCAACCGCCACCTCGCACAGTACATTGGACATTATTCAAGGTGAATTCGCGATCGCGAGACCTTGTACAAGACTTGTGCACCATGTTCTGGAAGAAGGCCAGCATACATTAGCGCATTAGCGCACAGGTGGCCGCCTCCCACAGATGAGTCGGAGGGTCGACGCGCCGCATCGCCGATGCATCTGCAATGCGGCTTGATATGATGCCCGATGTGTTTCCCACCGACGGCGCCGATTCATCTTCGACGTCGCCGATGCATCGACGATGCATCGGCGATGCGGCGCGGTCCTCCGTCCCCATCTGCTCGGACCTCTTTTGGAAGGCCTCCAGATGCCCCTCGACGGTTTGAAGTTCGAGGCTCGAGGATGTCGGATGCTGAACCCTGAGTTGCAGGGTCTGCCCACCCCCCACATGCTCCCCGCCTCCCGCTTCCACTTCTCCCCCCGCCTCCTTCCCTGCCTCCTCCCGCCTCCTCTCGAGTCGGACGAGAGGGGGATCGAAAAGGGGGTCCGAACCTTCGACTATCGACGGTTCTCCAGCATCTGGATTCTCTCCAGCAACTGCGTCTCGCCGAGGGCCTTCTGTGGGTGCCCGCGCCCAAATCGTCCCTGACGGCCGCGACCGTGGCCCGATTCGTGACCCGATGTCCTGACGACGAGGACCGCTCGGGGCGGACGAGAGTAGAGGATCGGCAAACAGAAGAGGGACGGGAGAGAACCAGAGAGAGAGAGAGAAGCACCGGCCCTGGTCAGGCCCATCCTGGGCCTCGGATGTTCGGGAGAAGCAGTGGGAGGAGAGGTAGTAGTCGTAGTCGTAGTCGTAGTCGTAGTCGTAGCCGTAGCCGTAGTCGTAGTCGTAGTCGTAGCCGTAGTAGTAGTAGTAGTAGTAGTAGTAGTAGTAGTAGTAGTAGTAGTAGTAGTAGTAGTAGTAGTAGTAGTAGTAGTAGTAGTAGTAGTAGTAGTAGTAGTAGTAGTAGTAGTAGTAGTAGTAGTAGTAGTAGTAGTAGTAGTAGTAGTAGTAGTAGTAGTAGTAGTAGTAGTAGTAGTAGTAGTAGTAGTAGTAGTAGTAGTAGTAGTAGTAGTAGTAGTAGTAGTAGTAGTAGTCGTAGTAGTCGTAGTAGTCGTAGTAGTCGTAGTAGTAGTAGTAGTCGTAGTAGTAGTAGTAGTAGTAGTAGTAGTAGTAGTAGTAGTAGTAGTAGTAGTAGTAGTAGTAGTAGTAGTAGTAGTAGTCGTAGTAGTCGTAGTAGTCGTAGTCGTAGTAGTAGTAGTAGTAGTAGTAGTAGTAGTAGTAGTAGTAGTGTTTAGTAGTAGTAGTAGTAGTACTAGTATACTAGTAGTGTAGTGGTAGTAGTAGTGGTGTAGTAGTAGTAGTAGTAGTAGTAGTAGTAGTGGCCGTCGTAGTAGTAGTATGAGTAGTACTAGTAGTAGTCGTAGTAGTCGTAGTAGTCGTAGTAGTGGTAGGAGGAGGAGGAGGAGGAGGAGGAGGAGGAGGAGGAGGCGACATGTTTTTCCCCTAATTTTTGGGCTCGCGTTCACACGCGGCGCCCGCGGCTGGCGCGCGGGGGCGGCGTGCTCCCTCCTTCGCGCGTGCGCGCCCGAAAGAGCCCGCTGGGCTGCGCGCTCTGCGCCGCGGCGCCTCGCTGCGCCGCCATCTCGCGCCTGGGGTCGGCCTCGAGCAGAGGTGCGCGGCCTGCGCTTCCCCCTCCTCCTGGGGTGCTCGTCGCCGTCTTTCTCTCCGCCCTCCTCGCCCTCGAGTAAGTGTTTTTGTGTTTCCTCCTCTGGCGCGTCGTGGTCGTGACCCAGGCCAGCCCCCTGCCCCACCCCACCCCCGGGTGACCTAACGATCACGGTCGTACGCGGGGAGTGCTTTGACCCCCGCCTATGCTAGTGCTCCAGCGCATACCGTGGCGATTGCAGCGCACCCCCGCCCCGACGTGGCATACCCCGCCCAAGCGTTACCGCTGCCTGGGGCCCCAAGCCCCCCCCCAAACCCCCAGGGGTAACGACCGCTGTTGGAAATGATGGAAAATGTCTTCATCGCCCTCATCGTCGTGGGAAGTAGAGGGGAAGACAAAAAACCAGAAAAGATCGGGAAAATTTAGGGAATCCTGTTATATTCGTGTCTATTCATTTGTGTGTGTGTGTGTCCCAGGGCCACTTCAGCTGCGGAGATGTGGCCTGCGGGGGCGGGGCTCGCGCGCTTGGCTGCCCGGTGAAAAACCCCGCCGTTGGCTGCCCGGGCCCCGCGGGGGGACGTGGCGGCGCCCCCCCCCCCCCCGGCTTCCCCTGCGCGCCAACGGCGCCCCCTGCGCAGCCTTCCACCGCGACGCGTCGAGGAGGAGGAGGAGGAGGACGGCGACGACGACGGCGACGACGACGGCGACGGCGACGGCGACGGCGACGGCGACGGCGACGGCGACGGTCACGACGGCGGCGACGACGGTCACGACGGCGGCGACGGCGGCGACGAGGGCGGCGGCGGCGGCGACGAGGGGCTGCTGCGGCGACGAGGGCGAGCATGGCGGCGACGCCAGCCGCAGAATTTGAGGCGCGCTCGCCCCCGCCCCCTTTTGGGACCGGGGCGAGCGCCGCGCATCCCCCCCCCCCCCCGGGCGCGCCCATGGCGCTCCTGCACGGGTTCCACCGCGAGGCGCCACGGGTGGCCGCCGCCGCCGCGGCCGTCATCGCCGCCGCCGCCGCCGTCGTCTTCGCCGCCGCCGTCTTGGCCCCGCCGTCGTCACCTCTCTGTCTCCTTCGTCGTCGCCGCCGGAGATGGAGGAGGCAGAGGAGGAGGAGGAAAGGAAAGGAAAGGAAAGGAAGATCGGAAGGAGGAGGAGGGGAGGAGGAAAGGAAGGGGATGAGGAGGAGGAGAGGAGGAGGAGGAAGGAAGGGAGGAGGAAGGGAGGGGATTAGGAGCAGGAGGAGGAAGGGATGCTCAGGAGCAGGAGTGGAGGGCCAGGATGCCCCCACGCCGCTTGCTTCCCTGGGCAAGGCTTTGTGTGCTGGAGGCCTGTTCTAGGCCCAGGGCCATCACAACATAGTAAATCTGACGTAAATGACGGTCCTGGGTGATTGGGTTGAGAACTCTGGGGCCCACAACTTGATGTTTGCCAGTTCCCCCCGACTCTCCCTGTTCTCTCTCGCCTCCCTGCCCTTCTCTCCGCCGCATCTCTCGTTCCTCCTCCTCCTCCTTCTCGCCGTGTTCCCCCCCCCTCGTCGTGCAGTTCCAGGTCCCGCTCTCCCCTCTCCTCCCCCTCCTTCTTCCTCCTTTAGTTCCTCGTCGTCCATTCTTTATTCGCCCCTCCTCCCACCGTTTCACCTCCTCGGGCTCCCTTTGCTATCCTTCTCCTCCTCGCCCTCCGCCTTCTCCCTCCTCTCTCTTTCCTCCTCCGCCCCCCCCATCCTTCCCACTCTCCCACCCGCCGTCTTTCCTCCTCCCTCGCTCAGTCATTGGCTCATCTCTTAGCCGCTCCTCATTCCTCCACCGTCCTCCGCCCCCCTCAGCCATCTTACACCCCTCCCCTTCCTGCCTCCCTCACCGTGCCTCCCTCCTGCCTGCTCCCACCGTCCCTCCGTCCTTCGTCCCTCCTTTCGACTCCTCCGTACTCCTGCCTCTCCCTCCATCCTCCCATCCTCTCCACCATCCCTGATTATTCTTCCTCTCCCCTCCCCCTTCCACCGCTCTCATCCTATCTCCCCTGACCCCCCGTCCTCCATGCAAGGCCGCAAGAGAGTGCCAGAGCTGCTTCTGATTCTGAATTAGGCGCCTGCGGCGCCGAGGCGAAAGCGCGGCTCCAGGATCGCCACTTCCGATGACCGGCCCACCAGCAAAACTGTCGCCCAGTGGCGGCAGGTCCGCGTGCTGTCGAGCGGCGGCGACCCCGCCGCAGGCGCTCGACTTTGAGCGCCGCCGGCGACCCAGAAGTGGGAGATGTGGAACGAGCGGAGAAAAAAGATCTCAAGGGAGGTTTGTCCAAGGTCGGGTATAGCCAGAACCCCAGGCAAGGGGGCCCGGTTAGTGATAGGGCCTTGGAGCCCCTTAAATTGGCCAGAATCATTAAACCAGGTCTGCCGCAGCTGGTACTTTTTCGGGTGACGGCAGTTCCGGTTAGTGGAACGGGGCGGGGGGGGCGTCCCCCAGTAGACTTCACTAAACCAGCTCCCGCTAAACCCAGTTCTGGCAACGACCGACAAGGGGGACTGTCCGGTCGAGTTGTCCGGATCCTCGCTGGGTTGTCCCTTTTTTGGTTGATTGGAGTTTTTGTCCACTGAACATGGGAGGGCTTCCGCAAGATTGGTGGCACGACGGCGTTCGATCGAAGAACAACAAACGGCACCACCATATTTTCGGTCGCGGCCCGCGCGGATGTCTTGGATCTTCGCTGGGACCTCCTCGCGGCGCCTCCAGCGCCGCCCCTGGCGCGCTCCGCGCGCCAGGGAGGGGGATCCAGCACGGATCCAATGAATCTGCGAGGATCACCAAGAATGTATGTTTATGCCGTTGTTTGTTCCTCTTTTCGATGACTGTTCACGCGGAAGCCATGACCGACCGTCACGGCGCGCCCGCTTTCAGCATCGTTAGCCCGACCCTTTATCCCCATCCCCATCCCCGTTCAGACCCCCCCCCAGCATCTCAGCAACTCACGTGGGGGATCTGGCCCTCGAAACGGCCTACGTCCCTATCAACAAGGGTGGTACATCGGGCAGTGGGCCCCAGGCTACGCCAATGGGGATAGTGGCCAGTTAAACGATGCCCAGGGGAAGCTTTTGAAGGAAAAGGGAGGGAGGAGGGGTGCAGGGTACGGGGAGGGTTCCCCGAGCCCGGGGCCGTCAAGAAATGAGTCAGAAAAACCGGTCCCAGGGTCGAGATCCTTTGGGGGCCCATGTCGCAAGAACATGCGTCGTCGTCGGAAAGGGAGGCTGAGGATGAGCAGCAGAAGTAGGAGGAGAAAAGTGGAGCAGGAGGGGGGCGAGGAAGAGAGCGGGAGCGGTGGGAGGGGTTCGCGCAGAGAGGTGAGAGGAGAGAGGGATGGAGAGGGGAGAGGGAATATGGAATGACCAGAGTTCTGAGAGGCGAGAGAGAGAATCAACGACCAGTGGGCAGCCAAGATCCCCGACGATATGTTTTTGCTCGATCCGTTTTTTTGTACCTTGGTTTCGGCCTCTGTGGTCCGTTATCGAGCCGCGGGACCACCAACAAAATGGATCTGGGATGCAACACTACCCCTTGGAGATGGGTCGGGGGCCGCGGAATGAACAACCAGATCGGAGAATGTCTGGGAGTGTCCTTGATGTAACATCGGCACCTGTGGAACGTGGTAGTAGTCGTGACGCGATAGTGGATCACCAATTATCATGCGGAGGCCTACACGGGTTTTCCTAACGTGTTGTTTAGTGTCCCCATACGATGGCCGTCATATTGTGCAGCAGTGTATTGATGATGGTAATTGCATCGTTGGTGTTCCACAAGTGGTGTGTTCGGGCGCATTGAGTTGAAATGGTACTGCGGATGTGGCAACGCTTCCAGAAATCAGGAGAGGTGGTGAGCTATAGTGTGTTTTGCCTTCTGCCAGAAGTTTGTGTCGGGCTGTGCCCTTCTCTGCCGAGGCATATCCCAATGGAGACTCGTACGAGGGCCATTTCAAGAAAGGCGCGGTGAGCCCTCTAGCAACTCCGCGCCCGGCTCGGGAAGGAGGAAATCCTGAGCAGCAGGAGTAACAGCAGCCCCCTCCGCAGCATGAGGAGAAATGTTCCTGGCCAGGGGTTCCTGGCCAGGGATGTCCAATTTGGAGGTCGACAGACCTCCTACCCTGACGCGTCGATTAAAGAATTGGCCGTTTTCGGTTCGCGAGAGGGCGTCGCGGCCGTCATTTTTGCGGGTCCAGGTCCGTCGAGTTCGGCCCTAGGTCTTTTTCATCAAGGGGAGGTTAACTAAAGGGAGGTTTGTCCACCGCCGACCAATCACTTTCACTCGTTTTGCTTCATCCTCGTCTTCTCTCCACTCAGCCCACCGTCTGCCTTCCCAGGGGGCCGCTCTTGTTACCAGAGCTAGCATGCAGACTTCCTGTCGTGTCCTCTCTTTCAGCTTCTGCCCGCCGCTCTCCGCCTCGGGGCCGCTCCCGCAGCTGCTGCTGCAGCGCTGGCGCACTCTGCCCCTGGCCCGCCGCCAGTCCCCGCGCCGCTGCCCCCTCCCCGCCTGGCGCCCTGGTTCTCCGGCCGCCCGCTGCTCCCCTCCCCCACGTTTTGGGCTCCACCCGCACGGCGGCTGCCGGCCCCGCCCCTGGGTGCATCGCGACGCCGCCCCGTGACAGCTGCCAGGGGCTGCCCTTCAGCCCTGCCGCCCCCGCGCGCTCGCCGCAGCCCCGCTGCGTGAGAGTGCCCCCCGCGCCCGGCTCCCGCCCTCCGCGGCCGCCCCCCTCGCCTCCTCCCCCTTTGCCCTCGCATGCGGGTTGATTCGCGACGCCGTGCCCCGGTCTCGCTCGGAGGCGCGAGCGGGTTGCCTCTGCCGCGCCGCGACGTTAAAAGTTCTCCGGCTTCTGGTTTCTTCCCATCTCCGAGCGCACTTTTTTTTCACCCTAGAAATATTGCCAATCGCACATTCTGTTGCCCACGCGTCCGTCTGGATACATAGCTCGTGCATGCATACTGCTTGTGGAATTGGGTATTTGTGCAATTCCTGGCAAGTGCTTGGGGGGGGGTAAATTTGGCACCGGCGCCAACATTCCACTGGGTATGATGTGGCCCAGTCCGGTTTGATCCAGCATAGTCTGGCTCAAGCTGGATGACTACGTGTGCATGTTTGGCCCCATCCAGCCCCACAACGGCGGGCAATAGTTATATCTACATCCAGTGCGTCTTAGGGTCGTGGGCTCTCCTCCCCAGAAACCGTAGACGCACTGGATATGGATAAAAATCTGGCCCCAAGAGGCGTGATTTGATCCATATCCAGTGCGCCTCGGCGCTGCGGCACCTCGTCCTAAAAAAGTCAAAGACGCTCTGGATATGGATATAAGTACTGCCCGCAACAAACCCCGCAGCGGGCACGTTTTGACGCCGTAGTCCTTCCTCGTTCCCACGGAGACTTTTCAGGAATTGCCTCCTAGGTCCTAGGGTCAGCGTCGTCTCACCGATCTTATCTCCTCTGGGCCGTGGTCTCTCAGCCCGACCCTCCCGTCCCCCCCCAGGTGGGGAGAGGCCCCGCGAAACCCGAAGGGAGCAGCCAGCGGGCCAAACGCCGTGCCAGCGGGTATGGGGACGAGCTACACGATTCCCGACACCCGCGGGTTGACGAAACAGCCCCCCCGATTTCGCATGTTTGTTCGCCTTGTGGACCCCCACTGGTCTCATTGTGGGGGCAACCTGGGTTTGATAATTGAAAATTACACCATTACATCATTTCTGTGAAATGGTGCACGCACTGCACCACTACACCATTTGCATCACTTTTCAAAATCGTGTAAATGGTGTAGTGGTGTAAATGTCAGATATCAGACCCAGGTTGCCCCCACGCGGAGAGGCCTGGAGCCACTCCCAAGGACGGGCTTCTCATCCCGAGTCTTGCCTTGCTGGCCCTGGGGTTTATATAAAAAGGTCCCTGGAGGCCGAGAGCCGCCGAAGGCTTTCCGTCCCGACGTTCCCCTACGAGGCCGAGAGACCGTGGGCGGAACGCATATCTGTAACCGCGGCATCGCGGGCCGGGTCCCTCGGCCGCGACCCATTTGGTACGGGTAGTTGTTTCAAGGATGCCCAGCGCGGAACGTATCCATTCGACCGCGCATGCACGGGATCGCGCGCCGGCGTCCAGGCCGCGAGGCGAGGGTGTGGATATGGCTGCGCTCGCCGCCGGGATGGGGTCTCCAAAGGAGGATGCAGTGCCCAGAAGACCGGCCCTTTCCCCAGGGCGGTGGATTCATCCCAGGTAGTTTCCTGACCGTCATGCAGCCTGGCAAGGGCCCCCAGAGGCAGAACAGGGCAGACAGCTTCCATCCTGATTTCCTCAAGACGCTGCACGTCCAGGGGTCACCTCTCTCGCGCGCAAGGACTGAACTTTCTGAGCGTGCTCCTTCCCTCCCCCCCCTCGCTCCTCCCCCTCCCGCCGCCCGCCCTGCCCAATGCGGCCAGGTGCATCCCACGCCTGCCTGTGCACTCCGCTGGGTACCTCGCCGCCGCTGCGACACCAGATGTCCGGGGTTACCTCCCCCCCCTGGAGCCCGAGCCTGTCCGCATTCGCTGCCTCCCTCGGCCCCGGGGCGTCGGCTCCCCCGGCCTTGGCGGAGAAGACGCGCAGCCTCCAGCCCCCCTCGAGGGGGGCAACGATAGGGGGGGGGTAGGCACAGGGGGGGACGCACCGACCCCGAATCGCCCATTGACCGCCGATAGGGGCCCAACAGCCCCACCCCGCCGCAGGAAGGTGCGGAATTCACTACGGGGGGCCTACCGCCGATCTATCGACGATGTATCGCCGATTCCAGGTCGATGAACCCCTCCCCCCGATGCCTTCCCCCCATCGTTGCCCCACACCCCCAGAAAGGAGGGGGTGGCGGGCGCCCAGCTCCAAGCCGGCGGGCCTCGCCTCTTGAAGCCCGTGGTCAGCGGGGGCAGCGGTAACGTTCGGCGGCGAGATCCGACTCACACCCTCTCCAATCAACGAGTCAGGCAACTAGATGGGCGGCGGGGGTACGTTTCCGAATTCGACGAACCCGTGGCGAAGACCGAACCCCGTGGGGGGGGGCAGGGTTCGGATGTCACCACCTAAGCCTGCTGCGACACAGCGCGGGCCATCGGCCGCCGCGGCGTCATTCCTTCGAGGCGTCGATTGGGGATCGTTGCCCGCGGCGGGCCCCCGACCTCGTGTTCGGAGCCTCGTAAACTGCGCATGGCCGCATCAGGATCGTGCCGAGCCCCGCGTCTCGGGCGCGGCCCTTGAGCGCCCCTCGGGCAAGACCTTGCGGGGGAACGTAGGCCGTTCGCATGTTCCATTGCAGGCCCTTACAGCGGCGGGAGGGGGGGGGATTGGCCCAGGGGGGACGCATCGACCCCGAATCGCCCATGCGACGCAGACAGTGGCCTGACCTGCCCCGCGTGTGCTGGCTGGCAACTCCAGGCTTTCGGTCGGTGGGCGCCCGAAGGCGCCTCGTGCTTTGGCTGGCGATTCCCGTTGCCCCCATGGATGGCACCTCGCAGCTCGTACGACATTGAATTGCACCTCTTCGTTACACAGTTACACGAAATAGCTTGCAAGCCTTAAAATACACGGCGCAGATTGCATCGCCTCGATAGTATCACACAGCTAGCGCCACACATATTGCGAACACGTATCATACATTCACACAACTTGCACAACAGCTTGCACAACACAGGCTGCGTCCCACAGTACGCACAGAGCGTGCATCGAGAGTGCAAGGGATCCGCTGTGGAGGGCCCACGCTGGCAGACCGTGGTCTTCCTCCTGGCCCTCCCGAGGAGGGAGACCCCAAACGTCGCATTGTGTTCGCGGGGTGGACCCCCAGAGGTTTGGACCCCAGTGGGGACCAGCTTCTCGTCCCGAGTCCCCTCTTGACGGTCCTGCGGCGTGGGTCCCCCCCGGGGCCGAAGACTGCCGAAGACCTTCCGTCGCGCTTCTTCCACGCCGCGGGGAGGCCCCTGTCGAACCACATTTCTCCGCAACCACGGCCTCGCGGGCTGGGCCTTGGGGCCGCGACCCCGCGGCCGCTCGCGAGGCGTCTTCTCGCGGACTGCCCTGGGCGAAAACGCGCCTGTGCGACCGCGGGATCGCGCCCCGGAGCTCGGACCACGAGGGCGTGGATGCGGATCTATGCTCGCCGATCGCGAGGAGGTCATGTGGGCAGGACGGTCGGCGCCCCCCCAACATGCCAGTGCTACGTGTGTGTGCGTCGCGCCACCAGGGGCGACGCGCGCGCCGAGAGGTCTTACAGTACAAACTTCGGAGGTTGATAGATCTCCTACCCTGACACGTCGATTAGCGAATTGGCCGTTTTCGGTTCGCAAGAGGGCGTCGCGGCCAGCATTTTTGCGGGTCCGGGTCCGTCGGTTTCGGTCCCAGGCCGTTTTCACTAAAGGGGGGTTTGCTAAAGGGAGGTTTGTCCACCGCCAAAAGCTCCATGGCGGGCGCTTTCTAGCCATACCGCTCGGGAAACGCTACCACGACAAGATGCTTGCACGATCCGTTCTGCTCCGACGGGCGCATCCGAGGAGGAGACCTCGTGCTTGTGTGCACTCTGCGCCCCAGGGGAGGGGTCGGCGGCGAGCGAGGGGGGGAAGCGAAAAGAAGAAGGCCTGCTCAGATGGCGGCGGGGGGGGGCTTCTTAGAAGCCTTCTGGCCACCTGAGGAGGTTTCTGTGTCTCCGCTGAAGACTCGGAGATGATGGGCGTGTTTTTCACCACCACCACCACCACCATAAGTTGGAGGGGGATGGGGTCCTCCTCCTCCTCCTCCTCCTCCTCCTCCTCGTCCTCCACCTCCTCCTCGTCCTCCACCTCCTACCCCCCCTCCAACTTATGGTGGTGGTGGTGGTGGAAAACAGGCCCATCAGGGGGGGCTTCTCAGAAGCCTTACGGCCACCTGGGGAGGTTTCCGTGCCTCCGCTGAAGCCTTGGAGAACATGTGTCAGAAGGCCCGGGGGGGTCCGAGGCTTCCGAGAAGGCACGCCCCATCTTACCTCCCCCCCCTCAGGCTCGCCGGCGACGTGGGCAGGAGGAGGAGGAGGAGGAGGAGGAGGAGGAGGAGGAGGAGGAGGAGGTGGAGCACCAGCAGCAGCAGGGCGCTGGTGGAGATCGTGGCGGGGGGCGTGAGCGCCAGACGCAGCCCGCGCCGCGGGCACGAGGCGCGCGTCACGGCGCGGGCACGTACTACGACGCGGGCGGGCCCCACTATGAGGGGCAGTTCTGCGAAGGCCCGCGGCCTCGACCCCGCCGGCCCGCCCTGGACTGAAGGGTTTCTCCGAAGGGCTTAGGCGACCCGTCCTCCTCCTCCTCCTCCTCCTCCTCCTCCTCCTCCTCCTCCTCCTCCTCCTCCTCCTCCTCCTCCTCCTCCATCCCCCTCTCCCCCCTCCCCCTCCTCCACCTCCTCGGGTCACCTGCGACCCCGGGGGAAACCATGCACCCTGGACTGTCCAGGCTCCAGGAAGGGGACGAGGAGTGAAGAGCAACAAGAGATAGTTAGTTTCCCGAGGGGCCCCGCCCTGCGCAGCTGCAGGTGGAGAGCAGGGCGCGACACTCTCGTCTTAGCCAGCGCGTGGCGAACGGGATGTGGGTCGGGGCACTGCGGATGGATGAGCGACGAAAGCACGCACAACACACACACACACAGCTAAATGTCACGTATCAGAGGACCGAGCAATGGACAGATGCGGGAGGAGCAGAGGCAGGGAGAGGGAGGGGGGTTGCGGAGAGCAGGGGTAAAGAGGGCAGGGGGGGAAGTGAGGCCTCCCCTTACTCCTCCTCCTACTCCACCTCCTCCTCCTCCTCCTCCTCCTCCTCTTCCGTCTCCTCCATTCCTTTCAGCTCTGCTCATTCCCGTCACCGTACTCGGCGCGCTCTCTCATTTGGGTCCGTCCTCCTCCATTTCTTTCTCCTATGAATAGTTCCTCCCTGTCGCACCCCGAGACGTGTCGGTAGGGCAGGCCGGGCATTTCGCCTGAGATGTCTCACCCTTCATGATCTTCGAGCTGAACACATTCAAGAGTTTTGCGGGTGGAGGGCGGGCCGTTTTCAAAATGTGGTTATCGCCTCAGCGCCGCGCACATTCGTCGTAAACAAATGCAGGGTTTTCACTGATGGAGGGCGGGCCATTTCCAAAATGTGGCTCTCGCCGTAGCGCAGTTCGCATCCGTCGCATTTTTGTTGCAAGAATTTCACGGCTAGAAGGCGGGCCGTTTTCAATATATGGTTGTCGCTTTCGCGCAGCGCACATTTGTCTTCAATAAATGCAAGAGCTTCGCGGATTATGGGCGGGTCGTTGAAAATGTGGTTCTCGTTTGAGCGCCGCGCACACGCACTCTAGATGTTCACAGCAGTTTCATTGATTCTCATGGCCAACGTCCCAAAGATGTTGTTTTGGCGCGATGTCGGATTGTCAAGGCCCAACATTTACGTTGATTCGCGGTGTTGAAGTCTCAGGAGTGGTGTTCTGGCACGGTTCAGGATCGCCAAGACGTGACATTCACGGTGATCCGCAGCGGTGAGGTCCCAAGATTGGCGCCCTGGCACAGTTCAGGATTTCCCAACGATTGTCTTCCGATGGGGCATTTCCCTCAGTGATATTAAAACCCTGTAGAGGCCTCGAAAAGGGGAATTAGGAACGGGGGTTCATTGCAGTATCGTTGATGAGTCTTGGGTTTACACTGGTCCTCCTCCTCCTCCTCCTCCTCCTCCTCCTCCTCTTTTTCCTCCTCCTCCTCCCCCCCTCCCTCCCTCAACCCTGGTGTTTTTTCTCCTCCGGCCCGCCCTCCACAGCCGGCTCGGCTCCAGGGGCACGCGCCATGGGTGCCGCGGCGGGACAGTGCACGAAGTGCGCGCCCTCCCCGTGCACGGAGAAGTGCGTCCTCGTGCAGCTCGGCGCAGAGGTGCCGGGTGCGGGCAAGGTGTGTGTCCATGCTCAGCGCGGCTTGGACTTTCTGGGATAGTGGCGCCGCAAAGCCGAGGCGCACTGGGTATTCATAGAATCGAGCCTCTCGGGGCCAGATTTTCATCCACATCCAGCGCGCCTCGGGTTTCTGAGGAAGGGATCCCGAGACTCCAAGCTGCAGTGGATATGGACACAGGTCTTGCCCGCACGGGGGCGGGGGTTCTGTCCATCATTTGCTGAAGGCACAGTCGGGACGCCATAGGGACCACGCTGTGCTTCGCAGGGGCCCGGTTGTCGCATCGCTCCCCAGAGCTGACTGGGGAACTTGTGCGTGGCCGAGGCCATGGCAAGGGAAGTCCGCTCGTTGGTTGTGTTACGTCGGGAACGTCCCTCTACAGGAGGAACATTCAAAATATTGAAAACGATTGTCTGCGGGCGATGTGTTGCTATTGTTGATTGAACATGTTGGGGTAGTCTTTGATCATGTGTTCAATTGTTCCTCCAAAGTCAGCCTTTAGGGAGACACGCCCGAACTAATGGTTGTGGGAACTTCTCAAAACTCAGATTGGTAAGTAAGGCGTCGTGCTGCGCGCAGACAGCCCCTCCCGGCTGGGGGCCCAAGGTTTCAGTTCGCCCCCTGGTGCCGAGACCGCCCTGGATTACATGGGGGGCCTGCTGAGGCCAGCCTCACCACCTGGGGGGGGGCTGTCTGTTCGGAATACGAAGCCTGGCCGTCCCAGGTTCCAATATATGTATACTTTCTAGGCGCCCTCCCATCTCCAAGCATTGAATTGTTTTCCATGCTGCATCCCGTTCCAGGGGGCGGGTGGAGGCCCCACACATACGTTCCACGCCTTCTTGCCCCATGCCTCGACTCCCCTGCCCCGAGCGATGCCCGTCCACAGCCTGCCGCCCCCGGGATCGGTCCTCGAGGACCCCGGCAGGCGGCGGAAGTGTATGGACAGTCCACCCGCAGAGTAAGGATGGGCAGCTATCCCAGGGGTACCCCTGCACCCTTGCCTCCTCGGCCCATCCTTGACCACTTTCGCTGGCCGCGCCCCGCTCGAAAAGCGTTTCGGCCTTCCGAGGCCCTTGCATCCTCACCGCGCATCCTTCTGATACGGGCTGACTGAATTCAGGCCCCTGGGTGGGAGATCCCATCCTACCAGCCGCCTGCCGAGGTCCCAGGAGATCGGCCCCCCGGGCAATTGCTGATGGCCAAATTCCCGCGCCACAGGAGGGCGAGAGCGAGGACGACGATCCCGAGTGCTGCCCCGCGGGGGCCGTGTTCGAGGACACCCTGCATGGCCTGCCCGTGCAGCACAGGGACCTCCTGCACTTCTCGGAGGCCCGGACGTTGGCACCAGCACTCGGGAGAGGAAAGGGTACCGTTACCGCTACCCTTCGCCTCGTTGTCCCATTTCTGGGCATATTTTGCGAGGTCTTCGTCGCCACGGCTGGATTCGCCTCGAAATTCTAGTCAGAACGCACCCCGCGAGAAGACATGGGGAGTAGCGGTTTCGGTACCTTTCTGGTTTCCCTAAGCACCAGATTTTGCTGTTGGCCTCAATTCTTGGGCTCAAGCGGTGTTGAGTTCGCCATGAGAGGACCAGGTCTCCCACGATATGTTTCTTGCAATCCTAATTCCAGGGCCTGTCATTCTTGGAGCCTTGATTTCTCCACGCAAACATCACCGATGCCCGAGTTTCTTCACGCCGACGTCGCTGCTGCATCGCCGACGTCGGCGATGCACCGGCGATGCATCGGCGATGCGTCGGCAATGCGGCGCGATCCTCCGACCCCATACCCAATTTTAGGAGGCCTCTGCAATCCTGAGGTCTGCTGGGCTCTGGGGGCCCATGCAGACCTCCCGTAATTGGGGCCAATTGCGGCAGGCCGGCAGCTTCGTTCTGGGTGCCAATGCCGACCTCCCGCTATTAGGAGCCAATTACGGGACGTCGCCAGGGGCCGTCAGGAGTTTGGTTTGGGGAGCCAGTGCCGACTTCCCGTAATCGAACAAACATTTGTGAGGACGCCAGGGGCCGCCAGGACCATGGTTGTGGGAGCCATTGCCGACCTTCCGTAATGGGAGCCAATTACGGAAGGTCGCCAGGGGCCGTCAGGAGCTGGGTTCTGAGAGCCAATGCCGACCTCCCGTATTTGGAGCCAATTTCGGAAGATCGCCAGGGGCCGCCAGGAGCTTGGTTTTGGGAGCCAATGCAGACCTCACGTCTTTGGCGCCAATTACGGAAGGTCGACAGCCTGGTTTTGGGAGCCAATGCCGACTTCCCGTACTTGAGGCCAATTAGGAGAGGTCGCCAGGGGGCGCCAGGAGCCTGGTTCTGGGAGCCATGGCCGACCTCCCGCAATTGAAGTCAATTATGGAACGGGAGGTCGCCAGGGGGCGCCAGGAGCCTGGTTCTCGGAGCCAAGTAACTGGGGCCAATTACGGGAGGTCGCCAGGGGCCGCCAGGAGCTTTGTACTGAGAACCAACCAACGCCGACTTCCTGTTATTGGGAGCAAATTTCGTGAGGCCGCCAGGGGCGGGCAGGAGCCTGGCTCTGGGAGCCAGTGCCGATTTCTCGTAATTGGAACCAATTGCGGGAGGTCGCCAGGGACCGCCAGGAGCTTGGATTTGGGAGCCAATGCCGACCTCACGTTTTTGTAGCCAATTCCGGGAGGTAATTACGTCAGGTCGCCAAGGGCCAGCAGGAGCCTGGTTTTGGGAGCCACTGCCGACCTCCCGTACCTGGAGCCAATTTCGGGAGGGAGGTCGCCAGGGGCCGCCAGGAGCTTGGTTCTGGGAGCCAATGCAGGCCTACCATAATCCGAGCCAATTACGGAAGGCCGGCAGCAGGTCGGCAGCCTGGTTCTGGGAGCCATTGCCGACCTCCCGTACATACTTAAGGCCAATTAGGAGAGGTCGCCAGGGGCCGGCAGGAGCCTAGCTCTGGGCGCCAATGCCAGCCTCCCGTAATTGGAACCAATTGCGGGAGGTCGCCAGAGGCTGCTCGCGGCCCGTAGAAAATTGCCCTTGGCGACTTCTTTCAATTGGCTCAAGCGCAGGAGGTGTGATCCGGAGACTGTCTTTGTTAAGGCCTGGCGATCACCTGGGTTATTATCGGGCCCGCCCTCCCCCCCAAGATGCCCTGACCTTATCGGTTGCGGAGGTCCGACGGGGGTGCACCGTGCTGGTGCGCGCGGGCATACGTGGGGCTGCCCACAGCGCGGAGGTTAAGAGGTTACCGGCTGGCATTTCCCCCCGCCCTTCAGCGGATGACCTTGGCCATCGCTGGATGAGAGGGATAGGCAACCTTCCCAAGGGTACCCTTCCATCCTTGTCTCATGGGTCCATCCTCGACCACTTGCGACAGCGGCCGGCCCCGCTCGAAGAGCTTCGACATGGGCGCCCAAGGTACTTGCATCCTTATCGTGCATCGTTACGATCAATGTTGGCTGTATTGCCTGTGACTTAAATGGGGGGCAAGAATAGGGCCCTGAAAGGGCCTTTTAGGGTCCCTTTTGGAGCCCGCAGGAGCCCAAAAGGGCTTGTCATCACTCCGAATTTTGGCCCCCGCCCATCACCACCCGACCGAGCACTGTCCCCCCGTCAACGACCACCCGAGTTCACGCGGCAAAAACACAGAGACACCAACAATCGTCGAGCCCCCGGGAAAATATATGGAACACGTGTGGGGAAGTGGAGAGGAAGACGAACGTTCAGAAAAAACATGGAACACGGGGGGAATCTTGGGACTTGAGTCTATGCCAGGGCTGGACCCAAACGCTGTTTTGATGGACTTCGGATGTATTTTGTTTTTCGTTTTGGCAGGGAGGTACAGGATCACAGATAGAGCAAAACGAAAAAACAAAACGAACAACGACGTTTAGGTCCAGCCCTGGTCTATGCCATTGTGCGCCCCCGGGCCCCCTGCACGAGTGCCCACTGCCCGGGCCCCCGGCCCTCGCGGGCACCTCGAACCTCCCGGCCGTGCGCTGGCTGCTGGCGCTGCGCGCCAGCCCGCACGCGGTGGACCGCGGGGGCACCGGGGCCCTGCACGCGGCCTGCCGCGGCGGGAGCTTGGAGGCTCGCGGGGGACGCATCAAGCACTGGCGAGGCGTCCTGGCTGGCCTCCCCCTCCCCCTCCCCCTCCCCCTCCCCCTCCCCCTCCCCCCCCCCTCCTCCTCCTCCTCCTCCTCCTCCTCCTCCTCCTCCTCCTCCTCCTCCTCCTCCTCCTTCTCCTCGTCCCCCCTTCTCCTATTAATCCTGCCCAAGTTCCTCCTCTTCGTCTTCCACGTTTTTCTCCTCATCCAGCGGGGGCCAGCGAGATCCGCGGGCGCGACCGTGCCGCCCGCGCGCCTGAGGGGGGCTGCCGCGGCCCAGGGGGGGGGGGGGGGCGAACGGGGGCGCTCTGCGGAGGCTGCGCCAGACTCGAGCAGTGGCGAGGCGTCCTGGTCGCCGTTTTTGTTGGTGTCGTTTCGCCGATCGGCGCGGGCCCCCCTCCCCCTCCCCCCCGCCCCCGCCCCCGCAGACTGCTCTTGGCAGCTGCTTCTGGCGAGTGGCCAGGACTCCGTCACCCCCAGTCTGCTTGCGCGACGGGCAAAAGCAGATCGACTAAGCACCGGCCCAGACCCAGAATACGAGTGAGTACGAAGATGAGTGAGTCTGAGAGTGAGTGAGTCCGAGTGCGAATAACTCTGAGTGTGAGTGGGTCTGAGTCTGAGTTTGACGAGCCTGAGTATGAGTATGCGTGAGCCTGAGTGTAAGTGAGTCTGAGAGCGAGTGAGTCTGAATGTGCGTGTACCTGTACATGTGTCTGTGTCTATGTCTGTGTCTGTGTCTGTGTCTGTGTCTGTGTCTGTGTGCGTGAGTTTGAGTATGAGTGAATACAAGTGCAGTTGCGGCTGAGTGTGAGTGAGTCTATTTATGAGTGAGCCTGAGTGTGGGTGGGTCTGAGTGTGAGTGAGCCTGAGTATGAGTGAGTCAGAGTAAGAGTGAGTATGAGTGTGAGTAGGTCTGTGTGTGAGGGAGGAAGAGGAGGAGGGAGGTGAGGAGGTGTGAGTGATTTGAGCGTGAGTGCTTGGAGTGTGAGTAAGCCTTGAAATGATTGAGTTTGAGTATGAGTGAGTCTAGGTACAGTATGAGAGAGTCTGAGTATGAGTGGACCCGAGTATTCGCAGGCCTGAGCGTGAGTGAGTCTGAGTGTCAACAAGACTGAGTGTGAGCAATTCTGAGTGCGAGTGGGTCTGAGCGTGAGTGACGAGGCTGAGTCTGAGCATGAGTGAGTCTGAGTGTGAGTGAGGCTGAGTGTGAGTGTAGGGGAGTCTGAGTGTAGGCGGGTCTGAGTGTGAATGAGTCTGAGTATGAGTGAGTCAGAGTAAGAGTGAGTATGAGTGTGAGTAGGTCTGTGTGTGAGGGAGGAAGAGGAGGAGGGAGGTGAGGAGGTGTGAGTGATTTGAGCGTGAGTGCTTGGAGTGTGAGTAAGCCTTGAAATGATTGAGTTAGAGTGTGAGTGAGTCCAGGTACAGTATGAGAGAGTCTGAGTATGAGTGGACCCGAGTATTCGTGGGCCTGAGCGTGAGTGAGTCTGAGTGTCAACAAGACTGAGTGTGAGCAATTCTGAGTGCGAGTGGGTCTGAGCGTGAGTGACGAGTCTGAGTCTGAGCATAAGTGAGTATGAGTGTGAGTGAGGCTGAGTGTGAGTGAGTCTGAGTACGAGGGAGTCTGAGTATGAGTGTGTGCGTGTGGGTGTGAGAAGTCCGAGAGTGCGTATATCGGAGTATGAGTATGGTATGAGTTTGCGTATGAGTGATTCTGAGTACGAGTGATGTTGCGTATGAGTGAGTATGAGGGTTGGCGAATCTAAATCGGAGTACATCCGACTGTGAGTAATTCTAGGTGCGAGTGAGCCTGAGTGCGGCGAGCCTGAGTGTGAGTGAGTCTGAGTATGAGTGCGTCTGCGTATGAGTGAGTCGGAGTATGGGGTGAGCCTGAATGTCATGGGTGAGACAATCTGGGCGCGAACGAATCCGTGTCATGCCCCTTGGTGGCTCACCCCTGGGGTGCTGAAACCAAGACCTCGCCTGAGACATCCTCACAAACTGCTCTGAACTCAGAGGATGCCGAGACCGCAAACGAGCAAACCGCCTGAGACATCCCGACATCCCGACAATCTGGTTCAAACCCCATGGCGGTTCCCTCTGGGAGTGTTGAAGCCAGCGCCACGCTTGATATATCCTCACACGCTGCTCCGAACATCACGGATGTTGCGCACGCAAGCGAGCACTCCGCTTGAAACATCCCCACACCGTGGGCGCGAATCATTGAATGTCCTCATCCGTGACGCTCCCCCCTTTCGGAGTGCACGCAAACGAGCAAACCGCCTGAGGCATCTCCACAATCTGGGCGCGAATCCTGGAATGTCCTCACCCCTGCCGCCCCCCCCCCCCCTTCAGAGTGCTGAAACCAGCGTCTCGCCTGAGACGTCCTCAAAACCTGCTCCGAAACCAGAGGATGTTGAGCCCACGCGAGCACACCGCCTGAGACATCCCCACGACCTGGGTGCGAATCCTTGAATGTGTTGACCCCTGGCGCCCCCCCCCTTCGGAGTGCTCAAACCAGCGCCTCGCCTGAGGCATCCTCAAAATCTGCTCCGAAACCAAAGGATATCGAGCACGCAAACGAGCAAAGCCGCCTGCGACATCACAATCTGGGCGCGCGCGAATCCTGGAATGTCCTGACCCCTGGCGCTCCCCGCCTTCCGAGTGCGAATACCAGCGCCTCGCCTGAGACATTTTCAACATCGAGCAAACCGCCTGAGACATCCCCACAATCTGGGCGCGCGCGAATCCTGAAATTTCCTAACCCCTGGCACCCCCCCTTCGGAGTGCTAAAACCAACGCTTTGTCTGAGACACCCTTAGAATATGTGTGCGACTACGAATACGAGTGAATCTGAATGAGGAAGTGGTGTGAAATAGTCAGAGTGACGAGTATGTCTGAGTATAAGTGAGTTGGATTGACAATGTGAGTCTGAGTGTGAGTGGGTCTGAGCATGAGTGATTCTGAGCATGAGTGTTCAGAATGAGGAAGTGACGTGACTGAGTCAGGGTGAGGAAGAGTGAGTCTGAGTATGAGTGAGTCTGAGTATTAGTGAGTTTGAGCATGAGTGAGGCTCAGGAGGAAAAGGAGAAGGAGGAGGAGGAGGAGGAGGAGCAGGAGGGAGGAGAAGAAGGAGTAGACGCGGCCTGAGTAATAACAATAGCTCCACCTCAGGATATAGCAAAAGCCGCTTACCTGGCTGGCCTGTAGGCCCACCAACAAATGTTCAAAGGACTTGTTCTGGGATCGCACGAATTATTATCATAACATGTCTGGCTGAGACCGTATAGGTATAAGTTGTAACACATCGGCTCTATGTTCTAAGAAATCTCTCTTGTTATCAAAACATGTGTTTGGTATGAGAAAGTGCCGTGACAGGCCTACATGAATGCCCGGACGGTCGGTCCCTGCTCAAGATGAAGGGCTCGGGTTCGGCCTTGGGCTTTGACTGTGGACCTCTGGACTCCAGACTTCGAGTTTTGGGCTCGGGCACTGGCTCCGGCTCCGGCTCCGGCTCGGGCTCAGACGGGGAGAGCATCAAAGTTGGGCGCGCCCCCGTCTTGCAGACCGCGCGTTGTGCGGGCAGGCATTGTTTGCCAGAAGTAGCAAAGTGGCCGATGCCGCTACCCTTTCTTTCCCTCTTCGCCACGGCGGGATTCGCCGCAGAGTCCCGGTCAGATCGAGCCCCAGGAGAGGTCCGTGTAGTAGCGGTATGGGTACCGTTCTGACCCTCGAAATTATACGCATCCATTGCGTCTCGGATTGCCTGCATTGAGAACCCGAGGTGCGGCGGATATGGGTAACAAAATTGCCTTTAGCGAGGCCAGCTTGTTCCCTACCTAGGCTCTGCCTAGAAGGGTTCTTACCCTCTGTCTTAAAGGGGCCGGGCAGTGCTACCCGCCCCGGACGGTTCCCCCGGCATCCGCCCCGCGGTTCCCCCAGTTATGTCCCCTTAGCTTAGCGTTGTTTATCTCATCTTAGCTTAGCTTATTTCATCTTAGCTTAATTTAGCTTCATCTTGGCTCAGGTTTATCTTAGCTTAGCTTGCCTTCATCTTAGCTTCGCTGAGCTTGGCATAGCAGAGCACAGCATAGCATAGCATAGCGTAACATAGCATAGCGCAGCACAGCATATCATAGCATAGCCCAGCATAGCATAGCATAGCGCAGCATAGCAGAACATATCATAGCATAGCGCAGCACAGCACAGCACAACATAGCACAGCGCAGCAGAGCATAGCATACCATAGCAGAGCATAGCATAGCATAGCAGCAAAACAAAGGCAAAGCAACAGCAGCGACAGCAAAGCAAAGCACAAGCAACGCAAAGCAAAGCAAAGCATTAGCACGGGTGTAATTCCCTACCCAGGTTCTGCCTATAGGATTAGCTTAGCTTGGCATAGCGCAGCGCTGCATTTGCATAGCATAGCATAGCATAACATAGCCAAGCATATCAGGGCATACCATAGCATAGCGCAGCATATCATATCATATCATAGCATATCATACCATAACATAACATAACATAGCGCAGCTTAGCATAGTATAGCATAGCATATCATAGCTTGACATAGCACAGCGCAGTACAACCTAGCATAGCTTAGCATAGCATAGCATATCATAGCACAGCGCAGCATAGCATAGCATAGTATATCATAGCACAGCGCAGCATAGCATGGCATAGTATAGCATAGCATAGCAACTAATGCTGGTTTCCTACGGGCTCCAACTTCTAGGTAGGGCCGCACTTGGGTAATTTTACTTATTTCCACTGCGTCTCGTGTTCTTTGGCATCCCTGCTCCTTCCCCACAGCATCCAAGACGCCATGGACGTGGTTACGAATCTCGCCCGCCTGTTACTCATTTTCGTGCTGCACAGAAGCATACTACGCTCTGTCGATGACCGTGAACGCTGATGGGGTCGTCCAGCCCACATTGCAGTGGTATTGTTCCCTTCAGCGCGATCGAAATGCGTACGGAAAGAATGGGTCCGATGACCGACAGCAGTTCTTGTTCCTTTTGAGCAGGGCTCGTTGCCGTTGTCGCCGCGGACGCTGTCCACTAGGCCGCCTGCCAAGCAGTGGCCTCTCTTTTTTGTGAACGTTCTCTTATTCTGCGTTTCGACATTGGGCGGAAGGGGGAGGGGGTCTGGCTCCGGGCCTCTGCTTCTTGATGCGACAGTTTGCAGCAGTGCGCCCAAAGGCGGAGGGACTCCGCCTGCTCGGAACAGGCGTCAAAAACAGCCAAGATCTACTCCATAGGGGGGTGGGGAGGAGGGGAGGGTGCGAGGGCCCGCGCCGATCGGCAAAACGACTAATATAAACAAACTACCACTCTGGACCACATACGTTGTGGCATGCATCGTGCGGTAGGTTCGTGTAGTGTCGACGTGGCGGCGTCCGCCGCGCGCCGGCGTGCAAGGCTGTAAACGCCGCCAGTCTTGGACAATCGGCCGACGTCGAGCGATCCGCGCTACAGTGGAGGCCAGTCCACGAGAAACCCTCCACAGGAAACCCAACCCTGAGACCCCAGGCTGTCCATCGATTTTTGGTGTGGGAACGTCACGCCTTCCACGGCCAAGCCATCGAGACCAGGGCACCCTGGAGGCAAGGCGGGGTGTTTTTTTTGGCACGGGCCGCCACTGTATCGGGAAGCCGCGATCGTTCACGGTTGAACGATCCACGCGGTGCCAACCAGCGCCCCAGTTAGCACGACACGAATTTGCCGTACTCATTTGTTCCGTAGCCGATTCCGGGAGTCGAAATTGTTACCCTCCGCGAGGTCGTGCAGGTGCTCGCCACCGCCCAGGCGACCCTCGACGCGCAGGACTGGCATGCTGTTGGGCAGTCTCTCGGGCGCCCCCCGTCGTCTCTGGAAGGCCTCCTGAGGCGGCTGCGCGGGCCGTTCCTCGTCCCTCGAAAAACACATTGAGAGGCATAAGCAAAATTCGTCGGAGGTCCGCGCGGAATTCTTGGATTAAGTCGGGCATGTCCCTCTACAGGAGAAAATTCAGAAATAGTCAAAAAATAGTCTGGGGATGATGTTCGAATATTTCCCAACCAGACAGGTTGGGGTCGTTAGATTTCAAGAACAGACCTCCCGGCGACTCCCACCCTGCCTACCGCGGCCGCCAAACCCCAAGTTGTCCCGAGTGTTCCCGTTATCCCGCCTCGCGCTCTCGACAAACACGACAGAACACCTTGCATACCGCGGCCGCCAGACCCCAAGTTGTCCCGAGTGTCCCGGTTATCCCGCCTCGCGCCCTCGACAAACACGACAGACCACACCCTGCACACCGCGGCCGCCAGACCCCAAGTTGTCCCGAGAGTTCCGGTTATCCCGCCTCGCGCCCTCGACAAACACGACAGAACACAATATGACACAACAGAACATGACAGAACAGAGCAAGAGCATTACAGAACATGGCAGAACAGAACATATCAAAATCATGACCAACTAGAGGACACCAGCATATCACAGAACATACCAGAGCAGAACATGACAGAACAGAACACGACATAACATAACATACTATAACATAGCCGATCATAACATAAGACACCCTGACATAACATATCATAGCATGACAGCGACACCGAGCCTATCATAACACGACAGCAAATCATAGTGACGAACACGCCAGGCACAACATGTCACACCAACAGATAACATCACAGAACACGAGCATGCTATAACATGACAGAGCATAGCCCAGCAATACGATGACAATAATTACCATGATAGAACATCGCGCAACACCTCATATCACAGCATGGTAGAACAGACGGCGAACGAGCACAACAAAACATAGCATAACCGAGGAACACATACGACACCTTGGCAGAACGTCCCATAACCTTGCACGCCATCGCAGAACATACCATAACACGACAGTCTAGCATATCGCCAAATACTAGCATAGCAGGTCATACTATATTAGACTGTGCCGAGCCGTCCACAAACACAACATCACATAATATACCATATCATCGCAGGATATACCACAATACGACATAACACAACATAACAGATGATAGCCGATCATACCATAACACACTATGGCAGGACACAGCATAGCATGACACAACATCACATCTCATATCATAACATGGCACCATCGCATTGCGAAACATACTAGCAGAGCAGATCATAACATAAAGTACTGAGCCGAGCCGTCAACAGCATCACGGAGCAGAGCATACTATAAGACAGTATGTCAGCATTTCATGCAGTCACATAGTGCCGCAACGCAGATCATACCATAGCATCTCAAACCATTTGGTGACAGATATGAGCCAACGTGCACCCATGGATGTCGGATACCCACGTGTCGGGGGGGGCTCCGCCCGGGGCCGCCGCGCGCCCCGCGCATGCTCGGGGGAGCGAAGAAGACGAGGGCGAGGGGGAAGGGGGGGCGAGGCGCATGATGAGAGAAGAGGACGAAGAAGATGGCGAGGAGGAGGGAACGGAGGAGGAGGAGGAGGAGGAGGAGCAGGAGAGGGAGGAACGAGGACGATGAGGAGGAACAGGAGGAAGAAGGAGAGCCGCCTCACCTCCTTTTTCCTCCTCCTCCTCGTCCTTTGTCGCCCGTCTCCTCCTCGTGGTGCTGCTGCTGTTCCTCCTCTTTCTCCTACCGGAGGTTGATATTATCTCACAACAAGTTGTGGGATATCGCAAAAAAGCGTTTTGAATTTGGTTTTGTCTTCCTTCGTCAGGGGCCTTGGGATTGTTAGAATTCGGAAAACATCAACTGGCGACCTGGCCCGGCCGCCGCGCTGGCCGACGCCGCCGGGCACTGCGAACATGCTTCCAGTAGGCGCGCTCACCTTTGGGACCAAACCCCGAAGGTTTCGTTGGGGATCGCTCGAAGCAGAATAATTGGCTTTATTTTAAATTCTTCCTCCTAAATCCGCCTGTAGGGGGACATACCCGACCTACTTCTAGGATCTGCGTTGGGCCCCCTTGGGCGGTGCCTCAGGCGCCGCCCCTGGCGCGTTCTGCGCCCCAGGGAGGGGGTCCAGCGCCAATCCAAGAAATCTGCGCGGACCTCCAAGAAACCACGTTTATGCAGTGCTGTGTTGCCCCAGCTCCGCGCCCCGCATCGTGAGCCATCGTCCCGCGAGTCGTTCGCTCATCGCCCTCGCGAGCGGCGAACGAATCCGTATCCGCACCCTTTGCGGTCTGGCTTCAAGGGCGCGACCCCGTGGATGCGCGGTCGCACGGATACGCTCCGCGCCGAGAAGACGCGCCGCATCCTCAGAGGGCTCGGCCCGCGAGGCCGTGGGTACGGAGATGTGTTTTCTCCGCCCATGGCGTGCCGCGGGCCATGCCCTTCCTCGGGTCGGACGAGAAGCGGGGGAGGGGGATACGGAAGAAACGTTCGAGGTCAGAGGTGTTCTCGGGCGATCGCAAAGATGGATTACGGGGGCGTGGATGAGCGACCGGTCCCGCTTCCATGGGGAATCGCGATATCCACCGCCGAACGAGGTGGCACCGGCCGCAGTTTGGGGAGGGCACCTCCCCCCAACCATGGATTTAGCGACCGCGCGCCAAATCCAGGGATCGCTAATCCATGTTTGCGCGCCCCCGAGAGGTCTTCCGCCGAGACCAGCTGCGCGCAGCGGATGTCGCACCCCCAGCAGAGGTCCTCCGAAACCACGCTGTGTCACGGCGCGGCCCCAGATGCCTCCACCCCCTGCCCCGGAGGGCGGCTGGCGTACAGGGTCCGCTCCTGGTGGCCCTGGGGCGCGACAACGGGCCCCGGAGGCCGAGAGCGAGGAGAAACCTCCTCCTCCTCCTCCTCCTCCTCCTCCTCCTCATCCCCTTCTCCACCTCCTTCTCCTCCTCCTCATCCTACTCCTCCTCCTCCTCCTCCTCCTCCTCCTCCTCCTCCTCCTCATCCCTCCTCCTCCTCCTCCTCCTCCTCCTCCTCCTCCTCCTCCTCCTCCTCCTCCTCCTCCTCCTCCTCCCCCCCCCCCTCCTCCTCCTCCTCCTCCTCCACCTCCTCCTCAAACCACCGGGACAGCAGCTGGGAGAGCTGGATCTCTCCCGCCCGGCGGCCGGGCCCCGGCCCATCACCATCCAGAGTCGGCCCCCGCACCCCCTTTTTTTTGTCCGAGGGCCATCCTGGCCCGTTCTTCGAGGCGGATCCACAGCCGTAGCGACACGACGCCTCGAGGAGCAGCTCCAAAAAGAGGGAGAATTGCAAGCGAGGGCCGGCGCCGTCTCGACTGGCCCTCCTCCGATACGCATGGCCCCAGCGTGCTGCAGTTGGCTCATGTGCTTGGGCGCCGGGAATGGATACGGAAAATATTGTCCAAAGCCGACAGCGGCCGCTGTTGGGCAGGCGGCCTTCAGTCCCAAATGGCCAACGCCCGCGGCGGCACCGACTGCGAGCCCTGTTCAAAATGGGCAGGATCTGCTGTCGGTCTTAATCCCCTCCCCTCCTCCATCCCCTTTCCCCTTTCCTCATACATAACTTTATAATTATTTCCTCCCTAAATAACTTTCATAACTTATTACTAACTATAAATGTTTTATCTCCACCCCCTTTCCTTATAGATAACTCCTTCCTGTCGCACCCCGCGAGGTGTCGGCAGGGCGGGCCGGGCGTTTCGCTCGAGACTTCCTCACCATGCATGATCTTCAATGTTTTACAATTTGTCAGATTTCACCGATGGAGGGCGGGTGGTTTCCTCCAAAGCGTGGCTCTCGTCTTAACGCCGCGCACAGAAGTTTCCAAGGGCTTCACGGATGTGGCACGGGCCATTGTCAAAACGTTTCTCTCCCTCCGCCGTGCACATTCGTTCTGAAACATGTTGCGAGACACTCGCGGATGGAAGCCGGGCGGGTTTCCAAATGTGGTTCTCGCTTTAGTCCTGCGCAAATTTGGTTCTAAAGTTCCTCAAGAGTTCACGGATGGAGGGCGGGCGGTTTTCAACAGATGGTTCTCGCCTGTCCGCCGCTCACATTCGTATTCAAAGTTTACGAGAGTTTTACGGATGGAAGGCGGGCGGTTTTCATCATGTGGTTCTCGACTTAGCGCCGCGCACATTCGTCCCAAACAGTTGCAAGAGCTTCACGGATCGAGGTCGGGCGGTTTTCAAAACGTGCGGTTTTCGTCTCAGTGCAGCGCACGTTCGTATTCAAAGTTCGCCAGAGATTCACAGTTGGAGGGCGGTTCCATTTCAAAATGTGGTTCTCGCCCCCAGCGCCGCGCACATTCATATTCAACGTTTGCAACAGTTCCACAGATGGAAGGCGGTTCCTGTTCAATGGTTCTCGCCCTAGCGACGTGCACATCCGTCTTTAGAGAGTTTAGTTTCTAATATTCGAATGGTTGGCATCCCAGAAATTATGTTTTGGCCCGGTGCAGGACTGTCAGGGCGCACCGGTCACGTCGATTCGCGGCGTTGAAGTTCCAGGAATAGTGTTTTGGCACAGCTCAGGATTTCCAGTCGGTTGTCTTCCGGCGGGGCGTTTCCAGCAGTGAAATGATTGTGGGGATGTGTGAAGTGAAAGTGTGGAGGGAGGGGTTGTTGCAACTTCCTTGGTGCGTCATTAGTTTACACTGGTCCTCTTCCGCCTCCTCCTCCTGCTCCTCCTTCTGCTCCTCCTCTTGCTCTGTCCGTACCCACTTCGATCGTACCGTCTGAGCCTGGCTTCCCCCAGGACGCGGCTGGCTGGACTCCGCTCCACGTGTGCGCCGCCATGGGCCGCCCAGAGGCGGCCGCGCAGCTGATCGCGGCGCGCGCCGACCCGTCCGTGCGCAGCCTGCGCGGGGAGACGCCGGCCGACTTGTGCGTGGACCAGGACCTCCGCCACGTCGTCCTTTCGCGGCTCTGACTGGCCTTCGGCCCATCCCCCTTGTCCCGTGGCCCTCGTGGCTCGTTTTGGGGCGCTCTTGGCTGCGAAAGTGTCATGCTGGAAGCGCCGTGGAACCGCGGGAGGCAAGCTGGGATCCCAGAAAGTTTGAGAACTTGAGGCCCGGGACCCAGGGGACTGAGGTCTGAGGGCTTCGAGGGACCTAATGGCACTCCAACTCGTGTCTCGCGGCACGATGGTGGATTAGCTTCCATGAGAGGGTAGAAAGGAGTGGTCCGACTTAGCGTTGTGGCCGACAAATTCGAACTGGGCGAACGAACGGAGTCAGAAGAAGGCAGCGACAACATAAAACCACGTGTGGCAGGAAGCCCGCTCGGGGCTAGGGCACGGACGTGCGCTCACGTGGTTGCTGTCCCCCTCGTCCACCTCTTCCTCCTCCCGCTTGTTTTCGGAAGTGGTTGCGGTTCCCCGAGGTTTTCTCGCCTTGGGATGCTTTCCAGCAGCTGCGCCTCGCCGAGAGCCCCCCCCGGGGGGTGCCGGAGTCGTCCCGAGCGGGCCGCCAGGGGCGCGAGCCATGGCCCCCCGAAAAATCGCTCGGAGGGGGAGGCAGGGCCCGTTTCCATCGGGTCGAGCCGATCTAACATCGATTCTGGCCGGCCCGATCCGACTCGAGCCCGACAGGTAGTCCCACGATCCGATGTGGCCCGATGGCGTTGGTGCGCATCCCGGCGTGGCCGGTCCGATTCGATCCGATTCGGGCTCCGTCCTTGCCGATGCAGCCCAATCCGACGCACGTTCCGATGATCATTGGTCAGGAGGGAAAGAAACACACTGACACAAGTAATCGTCGACTCCCAGGAAAATAGGAGGAAATGGGAAGTGGGAGGGAAGACAATAATCCAGACACTTTACTGTCGAAAGACCCAACCTTATGTAGTCGTGAGTAACACATTGTGGGTGCCGCTTTCGGTGGGCCACGCAATGCGTGATGGGACAGTGCCGCAATGGGTGGGGGGGACGCATGCGGGCGGTCTCATTGGGGCATTCGGTGGGGCTCCTTGTGAGGCCATGAAACGCTGCAATAGGTGGTAGAAGCGCATGCGGGCGGTCCCATCGGGAACTTCGGTGGAGCTCCCTATGGGGCCACGAAGCGCTGTATTTGGTGTGGCGGACGCATGCGGGCGGTCCCACTGGGACCTTCGGTGAAGCTCCATATGGGGCCACGAAACGCTGCTCTGGATGTGGCGGACGCGTGCGGGCGGTCCCATTGGGAACTTCGGTGGAGCTCCCTATGGGGCCACGAAACGTGTGAGGGGTGTGCCCAAATGGGTGTGGCGGACGAATGTGGACGGTGGCATTGGGGCCTTCGGTGGAGCTCCCTATGGGGCCACGGAAGATGTGAGGGGTGTGCCGGAATGAGTGTGGCGGACGCATGTGGACGGTGGCATTGGGGCCACGACACGTGTGAGGGGTGTGCCCAAATGTATGTGGCGGACGCATGTGGTCGGTGGCAGTGGGGTCTTCGGTGCAGCTCCCTATGGGGCTACGAAGCGTGTAGGGGTTGTTCCGAAATTGGCGTGGCGGACGCATGTGGGCGGTGGCATTTGCTTGGTGCATGTCTTGGGCACCATCATTCGTTGGAGAGTGCTATCGTCATAAGAAACAACGATCCGATGCGGCCAAATGCCTGCAGAGTCGCTGCTGTGCATCCTGGCGCGGCCAGTCCGAATCGTTTCCTGCCCCGTGCCGATGCAGGCCGATCCGACGCACATTCCGATCCAATCCGATTCGGCGGAATTTCGGCAACCGCGCTGCCCACTCTCCCTCCTCGCCCTCGCCCTCCCGACTAAGCTGTACGGTAGGTTCATGCGGCATTGGCGCGTTGGCGACGCCAACGAAGGCGTTCCAGGTTGCATTCTGCGACGCGGAAGCAGCGAGGGACGCGGCAATGCCGCGGGACCCGACGGCCTTCGGCCTGGAACGACCCGGGCCGCGGTCCATCCCCAGGCCGAACCATCGACACGCGCTGTCTAAGACCCCTTGCGCGCGTCGACGCCGCACGAGCCGCTCCTGCCGTACGCCCGAGCGGTGGCCAACCTCCAGCCTCTGGCGGGGAGAGGGCTCCCCGCGCTGCCAGGACACCCGGCAGCTGCTGGAGCCCCGCCCCGGCCCGGCCCTCCCCCACGAGGCGCCCCCCGGGCGGCAGGCCGCGGAGCGGCCGCGGCGGGGGCGCGGGGCCTGCGGCGAGGAGCCGCGGCGGGGGACGAGACGGGTCTCGGAGGGGAGCGGGTGCCCAGACCCCCTTCTCATCGGGAAACGAAGAATGACACAAACATAAAAACTCGGGAGGTCCGCGCGGATTTCTCGGATCGGCGCTCGGGCCCCCTGAGGCGCCGCCCCTGGCGCGCTCCGCGCGGACCTCCGAGTTTTTACACTTATGCCACTTTTTGTTCCCCTACTTCAAGCAGTGGCGAAGCGTCCTGGTTCGCCTATAGGCCCACCAAACGATGTTCTAAGAACCTTTTTTGGGAGTTCCACGAAATGTTCTTGGAACAGTTCTGGCTGGGACTGTCTTGCTTTAACACATCGGGTTTATGTTCTAAGAACACTGTTTCTGTTCTTCGAACATGTCTGGGTTCTAAGAGCATTTCGTGGTAGGGTCCCTGCGCAACCCCTTCGCGTCGTGAAAACATCAGGACGGGAGGTGTTTCGCGATGCTCCGTTTCCGGGGGCCCTGCACGGGCCTCGGGGCCGTCAGGAAGCGGCTCGGGACGGGGATCGGGTCCCGGGGAGCGGGTCGAGGCCTCCGGGGGTCGACGCTGCGAAGAAGTCGGGGCGCTGTCAGGAAATGGCTCAGGATGAAGATCTCGTCGAAGGTCCCGGAGTCCAGGTCCCGTTTCCCTCAGGACCCAGCTCCCCCACCATGATAAAGGCCAGCCATGCGCAGAGTGGGGCGGGGGAAGGGGGGAAGCCTTCTTAGAAGCGTCCCTGCTGCTCAAAAGGCGAGGGCCTTGATTATCCATAGGTGTGAGACAGGCGCCTTCTAAGAAGTGGCCCCCTTCTAAAAAGCCTTCCCCCTCCCTCCACCCCCTTGTGCGCGCCGCCTAAAAAAAGGTGCCTCTGGCCCAGGGTGCCCTCATATTGTTGCTCCATGTTGGAGACCCTGGGGCCCTCTGGGCCTCATGAGGCGTGCTCTGGAGGCCGTGGGGGCCTCCCTGGAAGTCCTGGGGGCACTTCAGCCAGGGGCACTTCTGGCAGCATCCGGTGTCACGTCCGGGCGGCGTCGGTTGCGTGGCATATCCTCGGGGGGGCCTCGTCCTGCCCCCAGACGTCAAGAGGAGGAAGAGGTACTGATACTGCTCTTTCGGGGGCGGCCAAGGGGGGGGTGATGATAAGGGGGGGGGGATATCATGGCGTGGGCCATGATATCTCCCCAGATGTCGTGGCGACTCTTCTTATTGCATTACGTCCCACGCCCCCCCTGGGCCGCGCACATGCCGCCGGCCATGATTTGCACCCCCCCCTCTCTTGGACGCCCACCTCTTAGCCGCCCCTGACTCTTCTCTGGTCCTCACGGCTGGATTCGCCTCGAAATCCACGTCAGAACGAATGCCAGAAGAGGTCCAGGGAGTAGCGGTGTCGGTTCCTATTGTGGTTCACCAGAGTTAGAGCTTTGTCTTGTGCCCGACGTGGGTTCGATGCGGACTCGGAGCGGATTTGGCGTAGGCTCGACGTGTGTTCGACGCGGGTTCGACGCAGATTCGACGCGGATAGGGGCGCGACGGGATAGACAAGGCCCCTCGAAGATGCAACATAACGTCATGGGGTGACCAGGCTCATTGGTTTTGATTGGTTCGACTGGTTCTCCAGCCGCAGTATGCCTTCCGCGGGGTGCCTGGATCGACCCGAACTTCCGCGAGAAATTTGAGTTCTGACCCGGAAACCAAAGATTAGGGGGGATGCATCGGATTCCAATCGCCCCTTCATTGCCCACTCTGTCTAGCGTTACCCCTCTGCAGAGAACTCCACACATGCTCCGATCCTGATCAGGCCCACTCTGAGCATGTGATCGGTGCACATGCCTCCCTGGCCCAGCCAGGTGGGTACGATGATGATGATGATGATGAGGAGGAGGAGGAGGAGGAGGACGAGGAGGAGGATGGTGATGGTGGTGGTGATGGTGATGATGATGATGCTGGTGATGATGATGGAGGTGGTGATGCTGGTGATGATGACGGTGGTGATGTTGATGCTGATGTTGATGTTGATGTTGATGTTGATGATGATGATGATGATGATGATGATGATGATGATGATGATGATGATGATGATGATGATGATGATGATGATGATGATGATGATGATGATGATGCTGATGGTGATGTTCCTTGGGCCCATGGTGAGAGTGGTGGGCCTGGCCCTGCCCCGTCCTTCTGCAGGAATTCCAGGGCACCCGCGAGAAGCGCGACGATGGTCGCGCTTCTCGCGGCGCGGCCTTCGTCTGGGCGGCGGCCCGCGCGTCGGCGCACGGTCCACCTCGCATAGTGAGCATGGGCAGCCTTCCCGAGATGTCGGGGGTGGACAGACCTCCTACCATGACACGATGAAGGAATTAACGTCGTGTGGAGCCCCACGTGTGAGGACCCCCATGTCTACGGATCCTCATATGCGTGGGTACGCACTTGAGATCTCCGGCATGGGGTGGATGGGGCAGCCTTCCCGATTAAGGAATTGTCCGTTTCCGGTTCGCGAGAGGGCGTCGCGGCCGTCATGTTTGCGGGTCCAGGTCCGTCGGTATCGGTCCCAGGCCGTGTTCACTAAAGGGAGGTTTACTAAAGGGAGGTTTGTCCACCGCCGAAGATGGCCCTTGCATTCGGGGGCAACGACAGGGAAGGATACGCATAGAGGGGGACGCATCGACCCCCAATCGCCCACTGATCGCCGATAGGGGGCCTGATAGCCCCAACCTGCACAGGGAGTGCGGCATCCTTCCAGGCCTCCTAGATGGGGTCCGAGTAGATGGGGTCGGAGGATCGCGCCGCGTCGCCGATGCAGATGCATCGGTGATGCATGGGCGATGCGGCTCGATGTGGGGCCAACTGTTCTCCACGTCGACGCCGCCGATGCGTCGCCGACGTTGCGAGTGCATGGCCGATGCATGGCCGATGCATCGGCGATGCATCGCCGAGTATCGGCGATGCGGCGAGATCCTCCGACCCCATCTACTGGGACCCCATCTAGGAGGCCTCTAATCCTTGTCCCTTCGGCCCATCTTCAGCGAGTCTCGCTGGCCAAGCCCGCTCGAAAAACTCTAACGTGTCCCTCCAGCCCATCCTCAGCGAGTCTCGCTGGCCAGCCTCGTTCGAAAATCTCGAACGTGGCCCTCCGAGGCCCTCGCACCCTGACCGCGCAGCCTTCTGCTACGGGTTGACTCTGTTCCGCGGGGCGCGCTGCGTGACGAGCCGGGTGACTCGGGAGACCGACCTCTTCGCGGACCTCGGGAGGCGGCGGGCATGGACGCCTTCGGGCCCCCACGCGGGGCCCGAAGAGATGTCCGTGTCCACGGCCCTCCTGGGCGTCCTGGGACGTCGGCCGCCTGGGCGGCGGCCTTTTTGGGGCGGCGCCCCAGCCCCGCAGAGGAGGCGCCGCGCGACGAGCCGCACGCCGTGGCGCGGGCCGCGCTCTGCTCGGGTCGGGCGACAAGGGAGGGGGGTCACGGCTGCCCGTCGGTCGTGGAAGGTTGGTGCTTTTGGATTCCCATTTCTTCCTCCTCCTCATCCTCCGCCGCCCCCTCCTCCTTTTCCTCTTTTTTCTCCTCCTCCTCCTCCTCCTCCTCCTCCTCCTCCTCCTTCTCCTTCTCCTCATCCTCCTCCCCCTCCTCCTCCTTCTCCTCCTCCTCCTCCTTCTCCTCGTGCTCCTCCTCCCCCTCCTCCTAGCGTTTCTAGCGTTTCGGCCAACGAATCCCCTCCTCCTCCTCCCCCTCCTCCTCCGCCTCCTCCTCCTTCAAGCATCTAGTGCTTCTTCGTTTACCTTCGTCTTCTGGGGGCGGGCGGAGGCCCAATTTACGTCCATCGCCTTCCTACTTCATGTTTCTTCCCGCTTCTTCCGACCGACGGGCAGATGTCTTCGTGCATTATCGTCGGCCCTCGGCGGTTTTCAAGCCTCGGGGTGCTCTCGGCCAGCTGCGCCTCGCCAAGGGCGTGCTGGGGTGCCCCGCATCGTCCCGCACGGCCGCGCCAGACACCCGAGCCACGACCCGAAAGCCCCAGTCGACGAGGACCAAGAGCAGGAGGAGGAGGAGGAGGAGGAGGAGGGGGGGCAGGAGGAAGAGGAAGAGGAGGAGGAGGAGGAGGAGGAGGCCCGGGACTTCCCCAGGACCCCCCCCCCCCGGCGGGGAAGGGATCAAAGGGAAGGGGCTTCCCTTCGACTCCACTACAATGTTGCTCAATGTCGCTGTGGCTGGCGCGCTCGACGACGACAACGACCACGACGACGACGACGCGTCAAACAGAACAGCCTCTTCCACACGCTAACAGGGTCGGCGGACAGGGTCGGCGGATTTTTGCTTGTTTTTTATTTTTCATTTTGTCGTCCAAAACCCGCCTGTAGGAGGACACGCCCGACCTAATCTTGGTCTTGTCTTAGATTTGGGAGCCCCAAACCAGGTGGCGAGATGCCAGGTGGCGATCTGGAATCGCCAACAGGTCACCGCCGGGCTTTGGGACACGGGGTCACCACTTGTTTTTGTGACTCCTGGACCCACCAGCGTTCGTGACATCCTCGAAAAGCCGCACGAGTCCCCAAACCGGGTGATGATACCAAATCGCCCGAGACTCACCGCCAGGTGATGTCACCACCACGTTTGGGGGCTACCAACAGATTGCGGTCGCCGTAGCCGTACCTCCATGTTACTTCTGCTGGCATCAAGCGGGCGTGTGTGCTTCTCCCGGCGAGGCCAGCGCCGGAAGGTCTGGACCGACCTGGAGCACCTTGTGACTATCCTGAGAGAGAAAGCACGAACAAGACCAAGCACCGCACAGGGGAGGAGGAGGAGGAGGAG